>NQII01000145.1:910696-966335 GCA_002778355.1 Clitarchus hookeri
TTTTTTTTTTACCTTAGAAAGGAAATGTACTCTATTTGCTTGAAAAAAAGGTGGCAACCCTAATGACGTCCCCCAGGTGTTTCCGCTCCGGGATCGTGAGAAAATGTTCCAGAAGACAACGACAATTTTGCATAAGAGGATTGTGCGGGAGACAGGCCAGGGACTTTATTAGGGAAGGAACGGTTTTTCCTCTTTTTAAAAATTGTTGGGGGAGGGGGTGGCGCTCTATCATTATTAAAAGATTTCTAATCTTAGTTTTTAATTATTTTGTATGAAACAATATATATATGTATATATATATATATATATATATATATATATATAAATTGAAATGTCTTTAAGGGAAAATTAAAATCGTGGAATTTTTTTAAATATTTTAAATATATTTTGTAATCCCATATTGGGAATTGATATTTTTGTATCTACGTTTTCTTTTACTGTGCGAACCCAGACTAAGCTTTATGATACCCTTTGATGACCCACTTGAAAATATAACATCCTCGTGAGGAAACAGAGACTAAGTCTTATTTGATTGTGTCGGCAGAAACCGTCACAGCAGATTAACGGACTATGTGTATATTTTAATTAATGATTTGCCTTTTGTTTTTACGAACTAAGGATGCCAACGGTGCTTCACGAATGATTCAGAAAAATCCAGAATTGCAACTAGAAAATGGTGACAGTTGTTTCCGCAGCAAAGTTGCGAGGCGTGTTCGTGCCTGCCCATAACTATTTCAAGTTGCTTCCTTCAGCGCCGTCCAATCAGCTCTCCTGCAGATGACGTACGTCACAACCAGCGAGGCAATGCGTGCCTCGTTTCTTCCACGTGATTTACCTCATCCTCTGCTGGTCCGTGCCAGTTATTGTTTTATATCTATGGCGCCGCGAGCGTGCGACGATCAGAAAACTTCTCGATCTTAAAAACAATTTTACTTGGATTCACGTAATCTCTCGATAGATTTCCTAGTTATTCAATACTTCTGTTTTTTTTTTTAAGAGAATACGGGAAAAAATTGTCCGTTTTCGTTATAAGACCGTTTCACTTTGTACGAAAAATTAAAATTTCAAAAAGTAAGATTTTTTTTTTTACTTGAATATAAAGTTTTTGGGATCCGCGATCCTGACCAATCACCCTCTGATACTCCTTGCGACAATGGCGTGTATACATACGCCAGGTGAAAGTGTGTCATACGTAACTTTTTAAGTTCCTAGTAAGTTTTGGGGCATTTTCATTGTTGCTAACGGACCCGTTCACCGAAGCGCGTTCGTAGAGGTTGGATAGGCCTCGGTCCCATCAAGGTGGCGCGTGCAGATTCAACTCTGTTCGATGCTGTTGACAGATGAGGCGGTGATCACGCCCACCCACCGCGGTTGGAAGAAGCGTAATCTCTTTCTATTGGACTGCATACAACTGCAGCCAATTATTAAGCACGGTAGTGTTTTATTGTTGGCTTGACTCAGACTAAGGGATCTTGGTCGGTGTGCACAGCATGATTACCTAGTACCCGAAGTGGCAAAATACGATGTCTGAAGTGGCCTTGTGGCTGAATAACAATACAAGTTCTGGGCGCTGTTCACACTGAATGCTGCTCTGGATTGTGTCTCCTCAGTTGCAGGAGGCCCGACTGCCCACACGCTGTACGACAGTACAAATAACGACGTTACTCATGCCTGATGCTTTTTTTTTTTTGCAGTCTAATTGGCGTGGATATCCTAACCGCCGCAAAAACGATACACTTCTGGTTGCATTGTAGACTCTACACTGTTCCGTCCCGAAACCAGAAGCTATAGAAAATACAGATACGTTCCGTACTTATTATTTACGAAGCTCGGAATTTTGTTTGCCTGTACGGATTGCGTTTTCGTACATTAACTGCACATTTTACGTAAAACTTTCCGTCAATATACTGAAATTATTAAGAGCGGCAATAATAAACGATGTTATTGGAAGGTAAATAGTTGCTTCTGCAGATTAGATATATTGTTTAAAATAAAACTGCTGCATCAGGCTGGGGAGCAAGGAAAAGGAATAGAGTTGAATTATTGCTGTTTAAGTCTAAATATTCTTATTATTCCTGAAGTTCCATAATTTATTCCGGTAACGAGAAACCTTGCTATGCCATGCAAAACTTTATGAATTCTTCCAATAACGTAATTTTATTACTAAACAATATTTAGTACATGTGTTTTTGGCACTATTTTCTCTTGAAGGTAATTATTTGCTTTGGTAAGTGCAACGTCGTTCGTCTTCTCAGTAAATCCGTGAATTATGAGTGCAGCAAGGATAATACTTTTGTCACTGCTACTGACATCAGAGTTCACGTATCGAGTCCTACTTGTCTGGTGAATTTTCGTGGAACGGCGCTTGTTTGTCCTTTATGGATAAAGTCGTGTCCTTATTCAGAACAACGATTATCAGACTTTCCTTTACCAATGACCACTAGGTGTGAAAGTGTCAACCTAACACTGACTGACAGGCGCAGACGTCAACATGGACCACTTGCCGGCACCTCTTTCATTCGAGTAGCAAAATGTAAGAATAACGATTCAACTATTCATTAAATTGAGTAACCACCATAAAAAACGTAATATCATCGTCATAAAATGTCGATATTACAAAATTCTAATTACAAAAGTGTTTGAATAAATTATGTAATGGATTATAAATTTCACTTCGCAGACCACATTAGGACTAAGCCACGGGCAACCAGCTGACAGCGGACCAATAATTTAGAAACTGATGAACCCATTTCCTTCGACTCTCCATGAATCACCGGGCGTCCCCCCCTCTTCACGTTCGTTACGTCACTTCAACCGGTCGAACATAATCACATCCTTGGTATTTCCTCCGCCGTCTTTACTGCCTGTTCTGCCTCCAACTGGATGTCACATTACTCATCCCGTAATTGTTATCCGAGTACGCCACTTCCACTTTCGCGCACTGCGCAGCTGTGTACTGTTTACGTCCAAGAAATTCCCATCAAGTCACTTGATCGTAAGATATACCATGTATCCATATTTAATGCGTTTTAGTACCCTGTATCGTTTTTGTTTTATAGCCGCAAACATATCGTCGACTCTGATCTTTAGCATTTCAATTGCCTTGAAGAAATATTATCGCGTTCCCGTATTGGCGTCGTGTCTTGGTAAACTGGCGCTATATTTCTAAATCCGAGAACAGTACTGCGCTAACTGATAATATTTGTAGTAGTGTTATCCTTGACCAAATTATCCATTTCATGTGCACATTTACACTCGCACTTAGAAGAATCTACGATACCACCGTTCATCTTAGACAGGGCAATTTTGCATCGTTAAACGAAAGNTTACACTCGCACTTAGAAGAATCTACGATACCACCGTTCATCTTAGACAGGGCAATTTTGCATCGTTAAACGAAATAACCACTCCAGTGTGATCAAGCTCTCATGGAGGTGGTTAACCCTAGTGAATTGATACTTTATCTCATTACTGAAA
This sequence comes from Clitarchus hookeri, assembly GCA_002778355.1. NCBI lineage: Eukaryota > Metazoa > Arthropoda > Insecta > Phasmatodea > Phasmatidae > Clitarchus > Clitarchus hookeri. The sequence continues at coordinate 914,174 of NQII01000145.1, forward strand.
TATTCCAAGCTCGAGGTTTCCAATCAGGAAATATGACCATGCTGTAGACATTTTTCTTCAGTAAATTTTTATCAATGACGNGGAAATATGACCATGCTGTAGACATTTTTCTTCAGTAAATTTTTATCAATGACGTTAGGGGAGAAGCCGTATTCTACGAATGGAAGTGACGACAAATGAACGCTACGGAAAACATGGAGAGAGGAGCTGCTAACTAGGAAATTTTAAGGGATTTTATCTTTGTCATTCATTCCATAATGTCAATTAAACCTGCCCTAACTTTCTCTGTGTGCTCAAATATAATTTTTTTCCAGCTATGCGAGATTGGATGTCAAGTAATTAATTTTGACAAATTACCAACACAATTTCACGCGGTTGAATGTNACGCGTTTGAATGTGAAAATAAAATGGCGCGGGAACTGTGGACGACATATTTACAAAGGTGTTTGGGTGTTAGCGATTACACGTTTCTCTGAAGGTTTCATTGGATATAAAATAGAAATATCAATAGTAAGAAAAAAATTTAAAACAATGACAAAATTGAGTTTGAAATACATTTCTTTCTCTACAATCAATAAATCATGTAATTGTGTAGCTAAATGGATATCATAGAATGTTATTCAACATGTCCAGTAACTGTGTGGTGATTTTGTATGAATTTGTTGTTTTAAATTGTATAATAACTTCTTTCATAATGCGATCGTTAACATTAACAAAAATTTTATACTACACTAACGTTCCAACATACAGTCATTTTATAGGTTAGTTTGACGTGAGTCAATAGCAGTGAGGAGAAAATTACGAAAAGGCAATTTTTCATGACAATAGTTAATTTAAATTTGTTCATAGAAATAACATTATGTAATTCTTTCTAGATTACAAAATATTCTTTTAGGTCATTTGTTAACAAGTCAGAACCTTGCATTAGCCTCAGAACTCCGCGGGCTTACAGTTTACAAACATAAAATATATTTTATAACAAGGTCGTAATTTTTATACAAATGAATTGCCTTTTCTGAATTCAATAACGGCACAGCAACAAAAAACACAATATTATGGTTAAAGTTGAATGGCAGTGATTTAGTATGATTACTGTGGTAATTTAAATGGACACTATATATATAAATATTATTACAAAATTCCAGTGGGGCGTATCCGAGTTGGTTAGTGATGGAGGTCTTAATAACAAAAAAAGAACTATATTAGATTTTTTTAATTCATTTATACTACTATATTATACTTACACAGCTGTTATTTAGATAATTTTACTATGTATCACCACTTTACTTTTCTTGTCAGTGAGAACAATATTTAATGACTACCTTAATATTAATTAAAGTTCTTATCACTCTCTTTACTGGTTNAATTCATTCATACTACTATATTATACTTACACAGCTGTTATTTAGATAATTTTACTATGTATCACCACTTTACTTTCCTTGTCAGTGAGAACAATATTTAATGACTACCTTAATATTAATTAAAGTTCTTATCACTCTCTTTACTGGCTACATTCAATTCACGCTCATTATTTACACATATTCAATGTGTCTATTGCATCATCCCAAATGTCTGTTACTCACACATCCAGTTCAGTAGACCCGCCCGGCAGACTCACTCTCCACTGTACCGATGCTCGCAGTCCGCAGACTTCACTCCCGCTGGTCACTCTCCGTGCTACTCGTCGCTTCGCAATCTTCGCACACCTGCCTCTTAGCGCCGTGCAATCCTCCAAACTCCAGACTGTCGGCTCGGAGGCCCACCGTGGCTCAAATAATCTCACTGGCCCGATCTAGAAGGTTCCCCGCACCCCGAGTCTCGCAGAGAGGCTAGGGCGATGACCAGAACATTTTTCGACGATAACCCCAGACATTCAATCGGCTCAATAACGGGGGAGCCCGAATCCTGATAGGCTTATCTGACGTGCTCGGCGGCAAGGGAAGCGATGTGGAGCAGCAAGCATGCAAGAATATTTTACTGATAAGGATGTTATATTTTCCCGATTGATTTTCATTGTTTTCAGAGTTGTGGTTCCTTTCCGTTTAGTTTTTTTGCAATTTTGTTTAATATTTGTTAGTCTGTTTATTATTTATTATTGTTATCTAATGACTGCTAGGATCTCCGTTGCTACTCCTTTCTTTGTCGTCTTGATCTGTAGTTAAAATTTTTTTTGTAGTTTCCTTTATTCCGTTAATTTTTTCTTGCGTTTGCAATGGCCACAGTCCACTTAAGTTATCATAGTAAGAAACTCGATTAAACAAACTTTCCAAAATGTTTCACAAACTCCATTCATAGCTTAGCAAAATTATTGTCGGGTTACGTCTGAATTGCTATATCGATAAACTATCTATGCATAATTACTTGACTCTCCAGATGAGCCAGTATACCTATTCTAGAAGGATGTATATAAATTCGCATTGATGCAACAGTTAATCTGACGTAAAATAGGAACATTCTGTATGATTTACAGGGGTAAGGCAGCCAAGTCCTAATGTAACATATTACTATTTTTTAATAAAAATCTCCACCAGCTAGCTAAACCCAGGACATAAAAATATGCTTACGTAATGAGAATAGCCACTTAGTCAAGAATTTTACTGCTGGAATCATAGCTCTTTTGTAAAATCAACCAAACTATGTATAAAATTAAAAGTCGTGCAGGCATAAATTTTATACAGCTCACGACGAAACAAAAAAAAAGCAAACAACCTAAACAAAATTTTATCCTTGAGGAGAAGGTCCTCAAATTTTTACTTTCCTTCTATCACGTAACAACAGTAATCTCATTATAAATTACAATATCAACTTGTCTATGTTCGCACTTACGAAAACTTTTCTATTTAGGAAAAGAAACGGACAGTCGGTAGTATTTCGACAACTAGTTAGCCGTTTCCACTACTACTTAGGTCGTGCAAGTAGAAGTTATACGCGGTGAATATGCATTTGGCTAACCTCCAGTAAATTCAAGGTAACAATGATGCCACAATTTGATATAACCCCAAATTTAATATCCGAGTTCCTTTAAGTTCGCTTGAGGCAAGTTGAATGTTCGTTCGGAAACCAGCTATTAGCTGAAGCGCTGTATCCTAAAATTGATGTCGTACACAAATATGACATTTCAACTTTTACCTTACCTGTGACCAATAGCTGGTTTAATGAATTGTACAAATGTATAATTTTAACTGCTTAATTTTTATTTATTAGGCCTATTTAAAAATTGAGTTTGTTATAGACCTATTACTATTTATTCTCATATCCTGNAATGTTCGTTCGGAAACCAGCTATTAGCTGAAGCGCTGTATCCTAAAATTGATGTCGTACACAAATATGACATTTTAACTTTTACCTTACCTGTGACCAATGGCTGGTTTAATGAATTGTACAAATGTATAATTTTAACCGCTTAATTTTTATTTATTAGGCCTATTTAAAAATTGAGTTTGTTATAGACCTATTACTATTTATTCTCATATCCTGNGCTTAATTTTTATTTATTAGGCCTATTTAAAAATTGAGTTTGTTATAGACCTATTACTATTTATTCTCATATCCTGATTGTACTAAATATAATAATGTAATTCACACATTAACAGTTTTAATATGCGTGGTTGCAGATTCTTAAGAACGACGGAAAAAATAAATTTATACTTTATATTTATCCGTAACAGATCTGATATTTTAGAAATCATACATAACGTAATTCCTAGCAAGCAGAATTTTTCAGTCCCAGATTTCTTTTATTTAAACATAGTCCTCGAGCCATAATATAGCGTGCATGCGATCGACTGCACTATGGAGGTCAGACTCTGAGTATACATTCTGTATGTAATCAGTCTAATGTTTTGAATGACGGGGTTTAATAACCTGAAATATTTACAGGGCCATCATTTTGAAAATAAGTATCTTAGACACTTAAAACACGGAAGTTTACATGGCCTATCGTAGTATTTTTTGTTCGAATAATTTGATCACAATCAGTTAATTGGTTCNTTTCAGTCCCAGATTTCTTTTATTTAAGCATAGTCCTCGAGCCATAATATAGCGTGCATGCAATCGACTGCACTACGGAGGTCAGACTCTGAGTATACATTCTGTATGTAATCAGTCTAATGTTTTGAATGACAGGGTTTAATAACCTGAAATATTTACAGGGCAATCATTTTGAAAATAAGTATCTTAGACACATAAAACACGGAAGTTTACATGGCCTATCGTAGTATTTTTTGTTCGAATAATTTGATCACAATCAGTTAATTGGTTCNTAAAACACGGAAGTTTACATGGCCTATCGTAGTATTTTTTGTTCGAATAATTTGATCACAATCAGTTAATTGGTTCCCAAGATATGGCATATAAAATTTGTGTTCTTATTTGGTGCTATCTTACAAAATTGCCTTAAAAAGAGGTTCTGTATACAATGCTTGTAATAAATAGTGCCAGTATACGAAGTTTGGTTGAATTTAATTAAATTATTTAATAGGTGAGACTTATTTATCTAAATTATTTATATGGCCACCATTTCGAAAATCAGTGACTGACCCCATTTAAATCATGTAAGTTTACATAGCCCTATATAGCACTACTGATCTGCGAAATTAGGTGGAAATTAATTTGGTGTAAATTAATTGAATGACTGCAGAAATATGGCAAAATGTTCAATTTTCTCACATGGCAGTATTAAAATAAAACCTGCAAAAGAGCAACTCTGTAGCCAAAAATGATAAGTCTTATGAGTATTGCAAGAGTACAAAATTTATTTGAATTTGTTTAATTGTTTACATGCCCTATTGTAGCACTACTTGGGTGTAAAATTTGGTGGGAATCGCTTGAATAGTCCGCGAGATATGGTAAAATATGCTCTTATTTTCGGTAGTGATCTATCTTCATAAATGATGGGAAAACGTTTATGAATTAGAACATTCAGTACTTGTCACAGATACTGAAAATATATAATGTTCGGTTGAAATTATGTGAGACATGTAGCATACTGAACTTCAATATATATACAAGTGTTGTAATTGATGAAAGTATGCGACTGCCCATTTACGTCACATAAATTTAGATGCAATACGACAGTAGAACTTCTCACCTGGGTCTGTTGGAAATCGGATGATTGTTTCCGAGTTATAAGATAAAAACTTTATTTTTTTTTTCNGAACTTCTCACCTGGGTCTGTTGGAAATCGGATGATTGTTTCCGAGTTATAAGATAAAAACTTTATTTTTTTTTTATATGGCGCTGTCTTTAAAAATGGCACACAAAACAAAAGATACTTTGTGTAGACAATTTTGACTTTTGTAATAGGTAATTCCAGCATACAAAGTTAAGTCAGAAGCGGTCTCGCCTCTGTGGACATACATATCTACCATGTAGTGGAGGTTCCGCTGTCCCCCAAAGCGGCCACAATTTTTACTTTTGTAATAGATAATTCCAGCATACAAAGTTAAGTCAAAAGCGGTCTCGCCTCTGTGGACATACATATCTACCATGTAGTGGAGGTTCCGCTGTCCCCCAAAGCGGCCGGGTCCCAGGAAGTCCTACAAACCAGGCTTTCATTTATTTTTGCCGTCATTCTTGTCTTGGCGACACGTAATCACGGCAGCCGAGTTCTCATGCTCGTTTCGCAACGCAGACTCTTGAAGGTCCTCAGCCGTGCTTCTGTCCCCTCCCCCGCCGCCCACTTACTGTTTGAAAGGTTGCGTGCGTAGCGACACACGGCCACAAGACACACACACACACACATTCACAAGCACGTGCGCTCGCATGAACGGAACGTTCTTGCATGTTATCTTACTTCGCATGCCGTGAAATATTCTCTACTGTCCCCCCCCCTCCTTCAACAGACCATTTCGCAGTGAAGGCGTGTCCTCCAAGGACACACGTGGGATCCGATCTCGGTGGAAGCGAAAAGGTTCGGAGAGCGGAGTGGAGATATTTGAGCGGCTCTTAACATCGAGGTCTTGAGAGCCATTGATGGTGAACCGGGGTGAGTATGGAGCAGCGCAGGAATGCAAGAGGCGGAGGAAACTGGTGATCCGTATAAACCCCGCTTACCAGCGGCATCGTCCGGGCACGAACTCCACGTGTAAAAATTTGGGGGCGACCCCGCCGGGAGTCGAAACCTGTTCGCCTAGATNGAATCGAAACCTGTTCGCCTAGGTGGGAGGCAAGTAGTCTGACCACTACACCACCACGGCTCCGTCCGACGGGCGAGGAGGAGAAATGATAATAAATACAACCCGTAAAAGTAATATCAGACCCGCAAAAAATCAGTGAAAAATAAAGAATAATATAAACATCAATGGCAGCAACGGCTAACGCTGGATTCCTCCTGCTGAAATTCTTTGCATACCCCTTAAAGAGGTCAAAAAACTTGGTATGTCCGAGTTAACACAGTGACTTAGTAATGAAATGTAAACGGCATTAAATAAAACTTTAAAAAAATGTTACCTGCACGTTACTGCGTTTTGTTATGTTTTTAATATTTTGTACTAGGTACTAGAGAGGATTTATGCTATTGCGAGGGAAGAACTGAAGTTAATTGTGAAGACAGAACATATATTTAATACAATTTCTAGGAGTTACAGTAAGTATAAGCTATTGCCGAGGGAGGTTCCATTCACTTACAAACTGAATGATATCGTCGCCGTAGGCTGTGTATTGAGCTAGCGACCTGCAAAATTCGGGTAATTTTTTCACTGCAGGCTGAATGTCAACATACTGTATGCTAGTTTGACTTCTGCCATTGGTAGCCAACTCGTATAGCACGTTTCAAAGTCGCGTTTAGCCAATGGTAAAATCTCGACGGTAGAGCCACCAATCTGCTGTGAAGCGACCACAAAAGTAAATGACACCGTATAGTTCCCAGTAACCAATGAAATCGTGAATAGCGCTCAAGTAGCTATATGGCAGCGAATCTTAGTATGTTGCTTAGTAATAACGCGAATTTTCCATGTCTAGTTGGGACCATGGCGACAAAAGGGTGCATTCAACGGTTATGACCATATTTCACGATACTTTTTTTATTTCATCATCTGAAAGACATTCATTTAAGGACCGCAAAAATGTAAATATTTGTAGTCAAATGATAATGGTTTTCAAAATATAGCACCGTAAAGTCGGAAATTTTGAAATGTGGGAGCCCAAGTAGCTATGCTCCTAATTAACTTAGCCAACTAAATCACATGTCATGTGACCTATATCATAAACACAACGTAATAATAACGTATCAGAGATATTTATCAATCGGTACTCGGGTACTGGTATACTGAATATACTTTAAAATATGCATGTATGTTTTTGCCAACACATTTCCATTCGTCCGAGAGTAAATAATATCAATATTTATCAGTTTCTGTAACACGAATAAAACTATTTTGGCAAAAACATTAATATTTATTTTAAAATAGGTTCAGAATACCAGTACCAGATAACTGGCTGTTAAATATCCCTGATATTTAATTATTTTGTTGGGTATACGATATAGATCACATGACATGTGATTTAGTTGGCTAAGTTAATTAGGAGCAAAGAAACTTGGGCTCCCACATGTCGAAATTCCCGACTTTTTCGGTGCTATATTTTGAAAACTATTCTCAGTTGACTACAAATATTTACATTTATGTGGTCCTTACACGAATCTCTTTCAGATAATGGAATAATGACTCATCGTGAAATATGGCCTTAAAGCGCTGCTTCAGAACCTACCTGAAGACATGTAGCGCTTTTAAAGCTCGAAATTAAGCGAGCGATAAGGGTGACATTTGCACGTGCGCCTAGTGCCCCCATCACTCCTACGCGCACGGCGCTGAACCGGCGCGGCGCGCAGTTTTCCTGTCGCCTTGCTGTGACGACGGAACCTTAAGTGTTGAACCCATCATTTTATTGCTGGAAAGTATGAAATGAAGTCGATTGCGGGGCACTCTATAGTCTTTCAGCAGTGTACCGACCGGTAAAGGCTGTTCACGGTAAAGTGAGCAATTTTCAAAGCCCTCCCATTTGCAAAAATAGTCAATCATATATTCTATTTTAGACTTAGCCGTTAACTTCAGAGTACGGTGGAATATAAACACTGTATTTATTACTTACATGGCAATATTTATATTGAAAGTTGGTTAAAGGATAAAACATTACTGAAATGAAAAAGTAACTAGGGCCTCGAAAGCGCTCAAATTACCGTGAACAGCCTACCGGTAATTATTTGGGAATAATGAAATTGCTTCTTTCGCTTTATATTTTTAATGGATATAGTTAAAAAATTACCAAATTTGTAACATTAACTTTTTTTAATGATTTCGCAGTTTTTATTGACCGACGCATTAATAAAGTGAGCAAGCCCATAGCAATATTAATTTTACATATGGCCGAAGAATAAATATTGTTTATATAAGTATACATAAAGCATGGCTTTTGAAAGTGTTCAGTTTACTGTGAAAAGCCTATACAGTACGAGATGCAATAGTGTGAAGAAGCAGTTTTTAGCTTTGATGGAGAACTCGGAAATAGCATTTACATAGCACATGATGTATTCAGAATATGAGTTGTCCCTTGCCTCAAGTGTGTTTTCTTTCCGTATATTGGTATCATAGGAACACGTTTTAAGATTTCGTAAAAAAAAAAAATTACGCGAATTTTAAACAGACCACAGCGCAGTTCAAGCTCCATGTACGCTATAAATACGAATAAGTGATATCAATCAGTGAAAAATGTTTTACTGAAAGTCAGTGTATAAGCTACTGCTGACTGGCGAATCAAGCAGATTAACTGGGAACAAGGGATTCACAACAGTGATATTCTTGACATTCAGTGGGAAATCACAAATAAATCAGCGAAACTCAACCACTATATTAATTAGTTAACTGGCACTGATTATCAGTTGCTCGATTCTCACTGTTTTCACTGATTTGGCTCAATTCTCACTGATTAAGGTCTATAGTGTTAGCGGCACCGTCGACTCTTTATGCCTTCGTTCTGCCGCACCGCTGCAAAACAGCAACTCGTGCAGCGATTGTAACGGAGAATACTTGCTGCGTCTGCACTGCAAGCAGATGACATGCACAAGGCGAAGAAAGAGCCTAGCATTTCTCAGAAGTAAGAAAACATCATGCTGCTGACGGAATTATGTAAAATTCTGTTGTGGCAAACTCACTAACACAATAGAAGCTAGAATTTCGCACTGAGTGTGGCAAATTTTCTGTGCCGTTACCAACTCCCACGGCTACTACACTGAAGAGCCAAAAAAACTGGTACACCTGCCTAATATCGTGTAGGGCCCCCACGAGAACGCAGAAGTGCCGCAATACGACGTGGAATGGACTCGACTAATGTCTGAAGGTATGCAGGAGGCATTGCAATCTGCGCCAATTTTGAGAAAGGGTTGCACGTCTGTCACGTTTAATGATTCTAGTCAGTCGTCGTTTGTCCCGTTCGTTCACGATATTTTTCCGACCGCAGCGATGTCGATGATTTGATGTTTTACTGGATTCCCGATATTCACGGTACACTCGTGAAATGTTCGTATGCGTACATCCAAATGTTATCGCTACCTCGGAGATGCTATGTCCCATATCTCGTGCGCCGACTATAACACCACATTCAAACTCACTTAAATCTAGATAACCTGCCATTGTAGCAGCAGTAACCGATCTAGCTGCTGACCGCATCGCGTTACTCTGATTGGTTCTATACCTCTGTTATTTGCATACGCACGCCTATACCAGGTTTTTATGGCTCTTCAATGTAGTTTAACATTTTTAGATACGAAATTCATTCCTGTATTAATTAAAAGGTATTGTAAATGGCTTATTAAAGCCCCCGGTGTTATGCCTGAAGGCTTATCAGGGGACGGCTTACAAACTAACTTATGACCTAACATAAACTAAAACCCATGCCTTACCTGGATTACTCAGAACCACCCGCACCGCAGCCCGGCTAGATAAACTAAATATTATTCACTTCTAGTATCGCAAAGCCACGCGGAATAAAACAAAAAACCTAACAAACTTCCCACTTAAAAGATGGTAGATAGTAACTGGGCTAAACGTCTGGTCGACAGCGAGGCAATTAGAGACAGGCAAGTGTGATTGGGGAAGGAATCGGCCATGGCCTTTGTTAAGGACCCATTAGACAAATTTGAATTTTGTAATAGATAGCTCCAACATACATAGTTATGTTAAAATTGGTTACATGGCTTTGTATATCTGCTGTAATAAGCTAGAGCGTTTATATGGCCACCATTTTGAAAATAAGTAACTGAACCAGTTAAAAAGGGACAGTTTACATGGCNTAAGCTAGAGCGTTTATATGGCCACCATTTTGAAAATAAGTAACTGAACCAGTTAAAAAGGGACAGTTTACATGGCTTATCTAAGAACTACTTACTTGCAGCATTTTGTAGGAATCCGTGTGTTATGTCCCGATGTATGGTCAAACTTTATTTTTTAATGTGGCGCTATCTTACACATTGGTAGACAAAAAAAACTTGTAAGTAGNAAAAAAAACTGTAAGTAGACACATTTTATGGTTGTAATAGATGCTACCAGTATATAAACCTAAGTTAAAATTTGTGTCATGGTTTCGTAGGTATAGCATAGTAATCTATAATGTTTATATGACCGCCATTTCGAAAATAAATGTTGGATCCACTTAAAACATACCGGTTTATATCGTCTGCTATTATATTCCTTGTTTGCCAAATTTGCTATAGGCAATTCATGGTAAAGCGAGCACGTTTTAAGGCCCTCTCAACAGGTATTAACTACAAATAAATATATTTCGTTGCAAACCAAGATGGCAAATTTTAATAAGGATGAAATCTATGCACCGTGTTTATTAGTCACATGGCAATGTCTATATTAATCATTGTTGGAAATAGAGAAATTGGCTGAAAGAAAACTTTAGCCGGGCCTTAAAAAGTGCTCACTTTACANTATTAATCATTGTTGGAAATAGAGAAATTGGCTGAAAGAAAACTTTAGCCGGGCCTTAAAAAGTGCTCACTTTACAGAGAATAGCCTATAGTAATTGGGTGATGATTTTCCGAGATATGACCAAAATTTATTCATATGATGCTAACAAAATTGGCGAACAAAGATGCTATGTATTTGCATATCTGCTACTTGTAATAGGTACATTCCGTTCAGAAAGTTTGGTCGAAATCTGCCAAACGATATGGTAGATAAAAAAAATTTAACAAAAATATTTATACGACCACCCTTTTGAAAATAAGTGCCGCGTACATTGAAATCACAAATTTTTATATCCCCTGACATAGTAATATTTACATGCCAAATTTGGTGGGAATAAGTTTAGTAGTTTACGAAATGCAACATGTAAGCTTAATTTTTTATATATTGCTATCTTCGAAAAATTGCAGATCAATAATATCTTAACTAAAGCATCTTAATTCAGTGCCACTGTCAACACACCAAATTTGATTAAAACCGTGTACATGGTTGCTGAGATATGAAATAGCGCTCTAAATTTTAAAATTTCTGAAGGCCGCCATTTTGAAATATAGTACCCGGCGTGACCGAAAACTATATAAGTCAGATTTCCTTGTGTTTGATGGAATTTGGTTCATGGGTTAAAATTTTTTTAGGCATATACACACAGACCTACAAACTTATACGCACACACAACACAGACAGGAAAGTGGTCTCATAAGCCCATCTTCCTTTCGGAAATTAGGCTAAAAATGACGAGCTCTCCGAATTACTAGTTGCTCGCATTAGCCGGTTGCCTAACGGGATTGGGGATTATCAGTTATCCGGATTGATGCCAAAACAAAATGCGTGTAGCCAGAAGCGGCATTGCGGAATTTCCCCACAGACGTCAAAGAGGGTGCAAAAAAGCAATGTTTTTCGTGGGCCTTGTACCCTAGGCTATGTGGGGTTAGAGTCGGCACATTATTAGATATGATCATTTATCGCAGGAAAAGTTGATTGTTTGCTAGGATTCAATGAACTGTACACATGTCCGACAGTNATTAGATATGATCATTTATCGCAGGAAAAGTTGATTGTTTGCTAGGATTCAATGAACTGTACACATGTCCGACAGTTTTCTTTCCTTATTGGCGGTAATGCATGTTTAAGCTACTACCCCATTTCGCTGGTCTAATAAGGATTCCAATACTATAAGGTAGAACGTTCGTGATTGGTCTGCATAGAACTTAGCCGAGTCAAAACGTTGTTCATCCAATCATGAAATAATAAACTAGTTCAAGTGTAATAGTAGATACGTTGGCTCAAATTTTTTTTCGCTATTTTCCATCATCTCTACGCATGATTAGACTGAACTTGTAGATTGGACAGTGATGAGCTTGCAATCCATTGGCTGTTCCGTGTGAAGTGAGAGTGTTGGACTTGTAAGAATTGGAGTGAAGTGGAGAGGTGAGGTTTGGGCGGCTCTTAACAACGTAGTCATGAGAGCTGATGAGGGTGAAGCGAGGTGAGTATGGAGCAGCACCGGAACGAAAGGGCGGGAGAAACGGGAGATCGCCGAGAAAAACCAGCCGATCAGCACTATCGTACAGTATGGTTCCCACGTGCGAAAATCCGGGAGCGACTCCGCCGGGAATCGAACCAGTTTCTCCCCTCTGGGAGACGAGCGCTNGGTTCCCACGTGCGAAAATCCGGGAGCGACTCCGCCGGGAATCGAACCAGTTTCTCCCCTCTGGGAGACGAGCGCTATACCCCTCCGCCTACCACAGCCCCTTTATAAGAATTTCACTTTATTAACTTAGAAGCAGATGATTTGAAATGCTGAACATTCATCTTAAATAGCACTTATCTAGTGTGGTGTGAACTAGACTATNCTTAGAAGCAGATGATTTGAAATGCTGAACATTCATCTTAAATAGCACTTATCTAGTGTGGTGTGAACTAGACTAAGTGCTGGACTTGAGTAAAGAACTAACACTGACTTGTCATTAAAAGTACACCTTCACTCGCTTCGTTCCCAGAATTGCCCATTACATTATAATCANCTTAGAAGCAGATGATTTGAAATGCTGAACATTCATCTTAAATAGCACTTATCTAGTGTGGTGTGAACTAGACTATGTGCTGGACTTTAGTAATGAACTAACACTGACTTGTCATTAAAAGTACACCTTCACTCGCTTCGTTCCCAGAATTGCCCATTACATTATAATCANGAACTAACACTGACTTGTCATTAAAAGTACACCTTCACTCGCTTCGTTCCCAGAATTGCCCATTACATTATAATCATGCCGAAACGGATGACGTGAACCAAAATTCACAGATTTGGCGCTTGCAAGTTTTTAATTTATCCCAAGCAAAATAGATATTTCAACACATGCGCCCTTTTTCCATTGGTTCGCCGCACAATTTTGTTACGTTTACCGGCGGGAATTCCCACACTTTCACAGAATGGCAAAGATTTCAGGTCCTAGCGGGAAGGGCCACAGAGGCGGTGACTTTCTCTAGTACTATCTATCCATTTGCCATATTTACAACTAGTACTTTCACACGTAGAGAATTATATCATGTGTGCTCACTTCCAGTGTTGGCTGTAGGATTAGACATAAAAAAAAAANTACTTTCACACGTAGAGAATTATATCATGTGTGCTCACTTCCAGTGTTGGCTGTAGGATTAGACATAAAAAAAAAACTTTTCTGTGTACGGAGAAAAGCAAATGGTTATAAATAAAAGTTATACTTAAAAAAAAAAACTTTGCAGGGATATTTTTTGCGGGGAGGGGGATTACAAAAAAGGGGTGTTCTTAAACTGACATACACATCCGTGACACATGATAAATCGAACCGAAAACCTTTCTCATCGTCTGCCGAAAATTTCAAGGAATTGCACTACCTCCACTGCCTAGCGTCGTGAGCGCACAATCAGAGCAAGTGGTCTCTGATAGACTCGTACATTTTCGGAACGGCGTCCTTGTGCATGCGTTAGTCCCTTATCTGGCAGGCGTAATGTACTATACACAGCAATGTGAAGACGTCGTTAACATTTTACTGGCTATAAAATGGCGTGGTTGTAGGAGTGCGCGGAGGTCTNTACACAGCAATGTGAAGACGTCGTTAACATTTTACTGGCTATAAAATGGCGTGGTTGTAGGAGTGCGCGGAGGTCTTTACCCGCTGTCCGCGTCCCGCCCGCTGAGAAACTGCCGTGTAGGCGTGGGAGCCGATGTAGTGGGAGCTCGCATGCCGACTATCAGGCAGCATCTGCCAAATGGCCTGCCATTAGGCGTGGTGACGGCGGACAAGACGTCTTGGCAGGTGTGCTGCGAGAACTTCCAAGAATCTGGAAGTGCATTCACGCCGCGAAAGAAGTCGCGTGGCGAGAGAAGAGAGAAGCCACGGAGGATGCAAGACAAGAATAAAAGATAAGGCTATCGATCGTCTGAATTTGGCAGCGTATTTTGCTGTCTAGTCAGCTGGCGTGTTAGCCTGCATGAGAAATGGCGACAGGGTGGAAATTCTGCTGTACTTCAAGAGCTCTTTCATTACCAAAGAGTCCACGACAGCTACGAAGCAGGTAACCTTTGCGAGTGATTTCACGCAACCACCTCACTCTTTATGTGATCTGTGCTATTGAATTCCTTTACGGGCCTCGGTACTACCAAAAAATAACCGCGATGACGCCCTAGTTATCTACAATAAGCAAATTTGAAAGGAAGATCAAGGTAGTAGATTTAATGTGGCAAATACTAAAATAATTATCCAGATATTCCGTTTTACACTTTCCTAATTTACAATAAAAATTAGGTACACTNCTACCAAAAAATAACCGCGATGACGCCCTAGTTATCTACAATAAGCAAATTTGAAAGGAAGATCAAGGTAGTAGATTTAATGTGGCAAATACTAAAATAATTATCCAGATATTCCGTTTTACACTTTCCTAATTTACAATAAAAATTAGGTACACTATACAGGTAGCTTTGGTACATAGTGATGTAAACAAAGAATAACATAAAAACTTCGTATTTTGAGAAAGTTCGCCGTTTTTCTGGATATCCCTTCGTCTGGCTTATTTGTATAGTTGTGTGTGTGGGTTGATCAAGTGCACAAAGACTGTACCCTCAGCAAGAGAAGGAAGTCCCGTACTTGCTGAATGCTTTTATTGAGCAGATATGGAACTTGACTAGTTTTGGCTTCCTTTTGAAACATTATTAGCAAATCCATAATGTTTTTGATTTGTTGTAACCAACTTTTTGTTTGTTTCTTTGCTGGATCATACATGCCATAGGAAATCTATGTTTAAGTGACTTTAAATGCGAAGGTGGCAAAGACTGCTATTAGCGTTTTGATCCGGATAAAACCAATGCCTAATGTTCGGAAACAATAAAGATTAATATTGCTCACTCTGTACTGAGATACACCCATTGCNGGATAAAACCAATGCCTAATGTTCGGAAACAATAAAGATTAATATTGCTCACTCTGTACTGAGATACACCCATTGCAATACAAATTTACGCACCCAGAACGACTTATACACAAAAGGCAGAACTTCGTAAACAGCGTCATCCCGGGCACTATTACAAATTATCTAAATTTATCTAAGATTAGCATCGTAGAATCTCCACTAGGGAGCGCTAATACCACTACCACCACTATACTGCACTACACTGCCGCAGTTACACAGCACATCTAGAAATAATTTTCGAGGCTGCCTTCAATTGCAAAGTGTTTTACCTGTAATCCCTAATTTTTTAAAATAAGTAATTAGTTCATGCACGTAAAATATTTTATATATTATTTTAGTGACGGTTAGTGTCTCATTAAAGATTTTAATTTTTTTGTTTCTTTAAATTATATAAAAACTTACGTATACGTACTACATTTTTTTTCTTTACCAACAGTGTTTTTTTAACTTATGTGAACAAAACATAACTCGAGATAAAAAAAATATATTTTTGAAAACCCATTTATTTATGCACACATCCTAATATTCTTCTTCTTCTGCATAATACAAGGACTACTTTTTTAAAACGAATTTCTCCTCTTTAGTTATGTATGGCATTACACACACGTAATATTTTTTTTAATGTACCATGGGTTCCTCATAGTATTTTTTTTAATGTACCACAGGTTATCATAACTCCATAATCTTAGGGCTTCGACGTTGCTCGGAGTACAACCATATCTTTGATTTTTACACCCGTGAAGTCTTGTAGCTTACGTCTCGATGAGCTGTCCAAACGGCGGGCAGCGGCAATGCTTCTGAAGGTCTACAAAGTTCGTTCCGAAGGGGTACGCATTGCGAAGCGCCGACTCATGGCGTCTTTCAAACACTCACACAGGGTAATAAGGAATTATGGCAGAGTCCAGCATTGCAGAATATCCTCGTATGGAATATTTCCCTCGCCCCACCTTAGTCCGTGCGTTTTATACATCTGTAGGCGATACTCCTGTTGCGTGATGCGGTCGAGGTGCTTCAATGGACACGGTGGCAAAAAAAGTGAAAACTTTGCCAACTCGTACAGTGACGAAGATGACAAAACCAATCTGCTTGATGGTGTACGAGTCCAGAGATCAAAAACCTTGGACGCTGCAAAAAATTTCATACGATTTGTGTTATATAACAAAAATTTAAGTTCTCATGCGCACACCGAGTTTCATTTTTTTTACAAGTCATTTAAAACTTCATCGAGGTCCATACACACCGGACACCTGTGTTCTGGGTTGGTTTCCTCGCCGGGTATTGNTAGTCCGTGCGTTTTATACATCTGTAGGCGATACTCCTGTTGCGTGATGCGGTCGAGGTGCTTCAATGGACACGGCGGCAAAAAAAGTGAAAACTTTGCCAACTCGTACAGTGACGAAGATGACAAAACCAATCTGCTTGATGGTGTACGAGTCCAGAGATCAAAAACCTTGGACGCTGCAAAAAATTTCATACGATTTGTGTTATATAACAAAAATTTAAGTTCTCATGCGCACACAGAGTTTCATTTTTTTTACAAAGTCATTTAAAACTTCATCGAGGTCCATACACACCGGACACCTGTGTTCTGGGTTGGTTTCCTCGCCGGGTATTGCTTGCCAGTAAATTTCTTGAATGGGGGCATTTTCCGCGGGTGCAGCTTGCAAGTAGATAGCTTGCACAGGGACGTCGTCTTCTACGGGGAGGGCGTCTTCAACGGGGGCGTCGTATTCAACGGGAACGTCGTCTTCCATGGACGCAGACGTCGCAAGGGCTGCTCGACGGGCCTTGTACCAACCTCTGCGATGTGCCATGTCGGGAAACGAGGTAGTGCAACCCTCGTAACACTCCTTGCATGCGAGGCAGTCCCATATGTCTTCGTCCTGCTGCAGGTAGGCCGGCAAATACTTGAATACGGTCGAAATTTCGTAAGGTGCAAAGAGCAGGAGAAATTCTTTCGGCATGTACGGTAACTCGTCCCGTTTGACAAGGCACCAAGCGAGCGCACCCTTGCAAATGCCAAAATGGCAGAAAACATTATATGGTCGCTGGGACAACACGCATACATTTCTAATTGCGAGAAAACTGATTGCTTTCCCGACGGGGCTCGGAGTGAGTCTTATTAAGAGTTTTTAAGAGGTGAAAAAAAGTAGGCCACCTTTTGTTCGGAACGAAGTTTTCCAAAAACATCCGAGTAATTAGCCAATGAGAAACATTGGTGGAGCAATTGAATATATTGGANTCGGAACGAAGTTTTCCAAAAACATCCGAGTAATTAGCCAATGAGAAACATTGGTGGAGCAATTGAATATATTGGAAGGAGGTGGGCAATTAACTAATGAATCAGGAATGGGGAGATTGGTCAGTTAAATATATTGGAAGGTAGAGTGGAAGGGGTCAGTCGTCTGTTGGGCGCGGTGCTGGGGACAGCACCAGCAATGTAAAACAAATGACAAACGAAAAAACCAAGACGGCGGTCGAACGATGGTGAGAGACAAACTCTAGTAATGTATAAAAAAAAAAAAAAAAAAAATGGTGGACGGTGGCTGTGATGCCTTCCAAAGTGGTGGACTGCAATTACCAAGATGGTGGAATTAGTATGGTTTGTAAGGGGGCGTGGGGACCTCCAAAATATGTTAGTTTATTTTAAATAAATTTTTAAATTTTTTATATAATTACTATTTTAATTTTCTGGAATTCTTTTAAATTTGGGTTCAAATTTAAAGGTAAAAGGTCAAAGATCAAAAGTCACGTGGATCCAAAATGGCGGCCGGCTGCCATCTANAAAGATGGTGGACGGTGGCTGTGATGCCTTCCAAAGTGGTGGACTGCAAGTACCAAGATGGTGGAATTAGTATGGTTTGTAAGGGGGCGTGGGGACCTCCAAAAGATGTTAGTTTATTTTAAATAAATTTTTATATAATTACTATTTTAATTTTCTGGAATTCTTTTGTAAATTTGGGTTCAAATTTAAAGGTTAAATGTCAAAGATCAAAAGTCACGTGGATCCAAAATGGCGGCCGGCTGCCACCTAGCTGGTATGCCAGACGCCAATGCCCCAGACTCATCATAATCATTCTACTTACACTAAATCACGGTTAGTACTTGTTTATAACAATTGACGTAGCGGATTGAATTACTAGCATTGCATTGTTGGAGAAACTGTTTTTATTGTTACAGGAAAGACACAGAAAATAAAAGCTCGCCAATGTGTCTAAAGAATGCGGAACATAGTAATATTACACCAAGCTCCATAAAACACTCTTTGATATCAGGCATTTCCATACCAGGAAAACAGTTTTCAATGTTAAAGGGAACACACCGAAGATAAATACCGGCTTGCTGAAGAATGAGCTCATCTCGTGGGAGCCAGCATTACTTCCTGGATGGGTGCTGAGTTGCAGTGGGAGCTGGTTATAATAGGAAATGTTGATCATCTACCCCTTCACCACAAGCTGTACTCAAGAGCGAAGGTGGCGTCATCGTCTGGAGGCTCCAGCTCGCGGCATGCTTCCCTCCCGGGGACAGCCGACCACATTTTCCAGCCACTGGAACGACTCCAGCGGGTGTCGGTCAGCCGTGACTCACGCCTCTTCGCCGTCGATGAGGCAAGTGCTCTCCAAGGTCCCCGTGCCACACTGGAATACCAGCAGATTACCTGTCGTTATAGGCTATTCACGGTAAAGTGAGAACTTTTGAAAAACCTTTCATTTCGAATAATAGTCAATAAATATTTATATTATTTTATCCTTAGACGTTAACATCAGAGTGTGGTGAAGTCTACACACTGCTAAATGTTATACGGAGTTGTCATGTCACACTTATTATATTTTTCATTATCTCTCGAATACTCATATCTATGCTGTTTATAATTATATTAATAAAAAATTCAAAGCACTGGTTGTAGTGATAAAAAACAATGNAATACTCATATCTATGCTGTTTATAATTATATTAATAAAAAATTCAAAGCACTGGTTGTAGTGATAAAAAACAATGAAAAGTTATTTTCAGGACCTTGTCAACATACCTTCTGCAGGTGTTAACATAACGAACACATACCTCTTGACTAGACATACCCATGGGTATGTCTAGTCTAGCATGGTAAAATTTTGGTTAAGGATCCTTTTTGCAGGAAATTTTTCAGAGGGAAATTCGGGGAAATCTTGAGGGAAATGATAGGAGTTTTGAGTGGTTTTTTTCAGGGAAAACGGAACATTTGAGTTCGATGTCAATGTCAGGATCAAAGGTCAAGGTCAAAGGTAGCATTAAATGACATAGCATTAAGTTTCGGGACAGGGCAATGAACTAAAACATNAATACTCATATCTATGCTGTTTATAATTATATTAATAAAAAATTCAAAGCACTGGTTGTAGTGATAAAAAACAATAAAAAGTTATTTTCAGGACCTTGTCAACATACCTTCTGCAGGTGTTAACATAACGAACACATACCTCTTGACTAGACATACCCATGGGTATGTCTAGTCTAGCATGGTAAACTTTTGGTTAAGGATCCTTTTTGCAGGAAATATTTCAGAGGGAAATTCGGGGAAATCTTGACGGAAATGATAGGAGCTTTGAGTGTTTTTTTCAGGGAAAACGGAACATTTGAGTTCGATGTCAATGTCAAGATCAAAGGTCAAGGTCAAAGGTAGCATTAAATGACATAGCATTAAGTTTCGGGACAGGGCAATGAACTAAAACATTCCAGAGTGAGTGAAGAGTGAAGATATTTAGACGGATCTTAACAGCGAGATCTTGAGAGCCAAAAAATTCTTGGGTGGAACGACAGAGCATGATAGGCAGAATTACAGAGTATGAAGTATCATGACAGGGCAATGAACTAGAACATTCCTGATACAAGATGTTTAATGTTGCAAATGTTGCGTATGCAGGTCAAAGTCAATGTAATCCAAGATGGAGAATGTAGGTGAGGGGCATCCATTATTAAGTATGTAGGTCAAGGTCAGTATACTGGTCCATTGCCAGATGCCATGTCCATCCAAGCACCAGACACCCCACACTGTGCCTGAACTCTCATTTTCTATCTACTCAGAGGTGAACTAACCCCTTGTTTAGCGAATTCCAGTAGCACACGCCAACAAAATGTCGTTACCGGCCTGCAAAATTCTACCTGTCAACGCCTGGTAATCTACTCGCCGGCCGACAGCCCAGCCAATTACGGAACCTTTCGCAGCATGCAGTAGCAAAATGGACATAAAGCCTATTCTCATAGCCTTTCTCAGCCAGAGAACGGGTACTACACACGTCAAAGGAACCGCCATGACATTTAGTTTCTGCGTAGCCCTACGTTGGCCTATCTGCTCTGTGGTGGAAACTATAGGTTATTCACGTTAAAGTGAGCACTTTTGAAAGCCCTCTCATTTGGAGTAATAGTCAATAAATATATTTTACTATAGCCTTGGACGTTAACTTCAGAGTGCGGTGGAATAAACACACTGTTTTTATTACTTCCATGGCAATATATTTTTAATATAGGTGGTTCGAGAGAAAAAAATGGCTGAAAGGAAAAAGTAAATAGGGCCTCAAAAGTGCTCACTTTAGCGTGAACAGTCTATAATCGTCTATATCTCAAACTTTAGGAAGATCAGCTGTTTTGGTTTTTGTATTGCCTCTTAATTGCCGCACTGTCCTATGTACAGTCTATTCAGGATTTCTTCGCACTTTTTGAATCAAAGCTTTGAAAAAATCACCCCATGTATGACGCGATTCATTGTTTCCTAAATATGCAATGCATCACAAGTGTTTTATACTTGTGTTAAAATAAAAGTACCTTATTNACGCGATTCATTGTTTCCTAAATATGCAATGCATCACAAGTGTTTTATACTTGTGTTAAAATAAAAGTACCTTATTTTTGGTTAAATTGAACTTTTAATTACGCTCTATTTATAAATAATATTATTTCAATTGTAATTAATATGAATAAAAACAGGTAGAAAATAAGTGTGTGGTAATGCCCAGTAAGAAATAGTTCCTATGCAAAATTTTTATACTCTGAGTGCTCACGAATACGGTGTGTTGGCCCTCTGGTGTAATTTTCTAAGCTTTGTTTGAATGTGGCGGAGAAATATCTTGGAAGTAGAACTTTAGGAGGGCTTCAGTGAATGGACTATATCATTTGCCTGTGCGATTGTCTTTTCGCGGAAAACAGGTGATGATGCGCCTCTAAGAAAAATTCGAGACCTAACTCGTAGAGAGGCCTACGCACGTTACCGGATGCAGTCGGGGACTCGCCGAGACGGAATGCAGCACGAAAACCGATGCTCCCCCTTCGTAGTTTCTTATGCGGTTAGCATGCCCACCCTCGTAACGGATGACGTGACACCGCGTCGGAACAAAAGAGATGATTATCGGCGCGTCGTTACGCGGGAGAGATGGATGGTTGACGAGGTTGGCACCGCCGCGCCGTCGTCCTGGTTACGCCAGGAGCCTTCAGTCGGCGGGTAGCTCTTGCGTCGGCGAGGAGGCGGCGACAAGGTCGACGTTCACACGTTTCATCAAACGCTCTTTCGCCATTAAATACGCCTGGCGCTATCGAACGGTTTTTAAGGGGTGACTTCACTGCACTTAAAAAAATTCGGCAGAGAAGCGACAACAAAACTATTCTCTGATCTGATTTTCCGCGTGTGGGAATCATGCCGGACGATGCCACTGGTCGGCGGGTTTTCTTGGGGATCTCCTGTTTCCCCGTCCTTTCATTCCGGCGCTGCTCCATACTCACCTCAATCACCTTCATGGCTCTAAAGACCTTGCTGTTAAGAACCGCCCAAATCTCTTCACTCTGCACTCTTTCCACAATAGCAATAAGTTCGTTTAAGGTCTCGTTTACGTTCAAAAATAATCTTGGAAACAAACGCATGGACATGAGAAACCCAAAAATCATTACTAGTCTGTGTTAGACTCCTCGAGTGCGAAATGANTTGGAAACAAACGCATGGACATGAGAAACCCAAAAATCATTACTAGTCTGTGTTAGACTCCTCGAGTGCGAAATGAAAAAATGCGTCCCTTCAGAATATGTGAGCATTTATCTGCTGACGTAAACAGTATAGTTACTTAAGAAAATAATAATAATAATAAATTAAAAGTTGCCTTGTGTTATTACGCTAGACTCCATGATTTTCAAGAAGTAGATGTATAATGTTATAAACAGCGAATTTGTTATATCTCGGAAATAGGCAACACGTACCACACATGGGGTGCCAATACTCATTTTCCCATGGACGGTGTTGATATCGGAAAACCAATTTAGCACGGATTACACACCTTTATTTTATAACACAATATACGGAAACTCTGAGATTAAGGTATGTTTTATTTGCCTTACACGTGGATTTTACCTCCAATTTTAAGGGCGAGTACACCCTTAAGAAAAAACCTTAGGCTATATGTCGTTTATACATTTTCCTCCATTTTTTTTGTGAAGAATCGCCTTCCGGAGTTTGTCTAGTGATTTTCTAGTAACCTGGAAGGTTAATGAAATCAAAATATAATAAAGTTACTCAAATTATTTCATTCATATAAAATTGCGCGTCTGTCGAAAATTCAACTGTGAAATACACCAACACTGACCTTGTGGCTTTGACAGGGGAGTCAACGCGTGGGACATGCGGAGAATACGAAAATCGACCTACCTCGTCTTCAGTCGCATGTGCTGACTGCTTGTCTCGGATGAAGAGCGCGCAAGGAGGGAGGGCGGAGGTAGCCGAGTCTCAGACTTTCTGTAACCACGAACCACGCCCGCGTTCATGTTAATATTATCACTTTCTCTCTGAATGTGAGCAATATGTATGTGCATGAAGTTATGCACCAATGTAACATTTAATTTTATGCCTGGTAAGTTTTTAAACAACACGAGTTACAAATATTTAAGAGAACACAACACCGAAATTTTACTTGCAAATTATAAAAGCGTCGTAAAAAAAAATCAACTTTCTGAATACAAAATTAAAATCGTCACAAAACATTTCCAAATACAATATATTAAAATACTTGAAAAATAACAAGGCCAGTAGTTTACCCTTTCTTATTACAAACTGAACCAGTGGCCGATTACATTATGGAAGAGGGGGGTTGGGTGGTAACGCTCCTGTTTGCAGAACAGTTAAGGGGTTATACAGCCGAAATTGTCCTGTCTATGAGTCTATGTTGCGGGCAGTTTGATGTCCGTGCGTGCATGCCGGACGGACGGACAGGACGGACGGGAACGGACACAGGGTGTGAGCAGAGCAGCCGGTGAAGCCGGTGAGTGCCCGCTGTAAAAACGGCGCGGCGGAGCTCGTGGTTTAGACGCGCCCGATCGACGGGGCAGAGTCTTGGATTACACAGCCGGCGATAGACGCAGGTAGCGACGGAGGGGGGGGGAGGTGATTANGCGAAGGCGCGCTTCTCACCACGCGATGGTCGCGAATTTCAATGGGGAAGCCCACCTGGTGCGCCTGAACTGCGCCGCGGTGTGCTCGAAATACAAGTTTCCCCACGAAATAACTTAACGTGCGTCTGGTGTGCTGATCTCCGAAAAAAAAATACACGCACACTTCAGATGAAGGCTGTTGATTGCTCACGAGACGTCACGCACATTAGAAGCACCATTTCAGAGTACTACAAAATGGTTTTTTTTTTTCAAAGCGCTGTAACTCAAAATATACAAGTCAGGTACATACAAACTTCTCGAGGGCCTTCTGTAACGTGTATNTTTTTTTTTCAAAGCGCTGTAACTCAAAATATACAAGTCAGGTACATACAAACTTCTCGAGGGCCTTCTGTAACGTGTATTTTAATCAATATGTTACCACGTAGACTGAATTCGTTGGTGAAGAACAGGGTCCGAGTAATTAATCGGGGAACCGCTCGCAAGGTAGGTATCAATTTGGAATATGTTTCTTCCAAATCTCTCCCAAAACGAGGGGAGTAATGTAATGGTGCAGACCGCAGCAAATTGTATTAAGAGAATCTATTTTTTGTTATATTTTTATAAGTATTTAACAGTATTTTAAGTGTTTTATGTGTATTTGCCGTGGGTTGTAGGCTACTTTTTCAAAAGTCATGGTTACAGCTGAAACGGACAACAGTGATAAAGGCTACTGGATGTTCGTGGTGTTTTTTTTTCTTTTCGAGGAGGTTCTAGACACGACGTCGACTATTAATTTCCGGGGCAGTTTGGTTAGCGTGGGAAAGTAGATACGACCGGGTTCGTACCGGTATTTTCAGAGATGCACCCAGAAAAAAAAAAGATTTTTTAGTTGCTACAAAAACTGTTTGGTTGATGCTTTCCAAGGCGACATTTTGTTGTTGATAAAAAACAGACAGTGGTGCCCACTAACACGTAGATTGACTAGTACTAAAGATATTTAGTGCTCACCAACATACTTGTTTAGTAAAAGAATGTTTATTGGCTGCCACGAAATATTTCGTTGGCAGCAACAGCATTCATGTTATCCACAGTAAAATATCTTGCTGCGACTGAAAAACTACATCCTTTATATTCTGCTCATGCGCTCTGGCATATTCGAAGTGGCCACCTTCTGTCTGGCCACGACGCCATATTTGACTGTGGTCTGTTTTTTGCACAAGGTTACGAACTAGTTCAAGAGGGATATTCTTAAGTACTTATGAACTGATTATTCCATTCCTTTATTCCAAGTAAGTAAATGTTACACGCAAATTATTACAGAAAATTAACTTTCCATGAGGTGAAGTGTGCAAGCCTTGTCGTGTGCCACTTATTAGGTTTATGATGGTAGCGTAATGGTAACATGTTGAGCTTGCAGTTGAGAAGTCCAAGGTTCGAACCCCACTCATGACGACATTGAATTTACTGTTTAATTGTTATCAGACCACACCTATCTACAAAAGCCCACAACCCGCAAAACACCTTTGTCAATCTTACTAACCAGTATTGCTAATACCATCGTAACATTTTCGCTGCGACTAACGAACTCATTATTGCCTACTAACAGACTGAACTTATTGGTGACAACAAACGTCATCTTGTGGTTTACACTAAATACTGGAATGACAAGAAAATTTGTTGGTACCACCAACTCTTTTGTCATGTCTATATTGACCAAAGAATTTTGTGGTCGCCAACAAAAATTTTTTTTGGCCACCACAAAACTGTTTTTTTCCGGTGCAACAGAAGTGGCCCCACGCGATGCCCATATAAGGCAATTTCGGTGGCACGAAGTGGCCTGCGGCAGCCAATGGAAATGAGGGGTGGGTGGTACGCAATGACGATGTAGTGCCTAGAGCTCTAGGCACTACCTCAGAGATGTAAATTAATCGCCCTTAAGGCTCCCGCCTACGTAGAGTTTTTTTTCCGCGTTTGAGACCGAGAAGCGCGGAAGCGATAAGGGCGTAACTGCCACGCGTAAGTGCCCCATTGCCGTTAAGCACAAGGTTCTGAACTGTCGTGCAGTCTTCTCGCCGCACTGCGCGTACCTACTGTTTTATTAGCGGAAATTCTGTAGGAAGGTTCGTCGCAGAGCCCTTGAGTATTTTTGTATGCATCTGAGGCATATATTTTGAACTACCACACTTTGAAAAATCCTTTTTTAGCCATTTTGGAATACGCTGAAATGGTGTTTCTTATGTACGTGATGCCTTGAAGGCACTAAACAGCCCTCGTCTGACGCGTGTGGTCCTTTCGTAGATCAGCACATTGGACGCATGTTTAATAGTTTCGTTGAAAAACGTGTATTTCAAGCACACTGCAACGAAGTTCAAGCGACAGGTGAGGCGGGAGCCTTAAAGCAAGAAGCGAGCGACCAAATGTAGCATACACCGGCCGTGCCCTTGACCGTCTCTCTTTTCCATCTCGTTTACGCCAAATCAACTTCCACGGACGTCTTNAGCATACACCGGCCGTGCCCTTGACCGTCTCTCTTTTCCATCTCGTTTACGCCAAATCAACTTCCACGGACGTCTTTCTACCGATGCAAGAGGTCAGTAGGGTGCCAGGAAAGAAAGGATCCTCTTGAATTCGTAAAGTTAACTCACGGTGAGAGTTTCTTGGTAGTGTGAATTTATAACGGAATCTACGGCACAGTTCTAGACGTATGTCTGGCTCGTGGTCTCTTAACTGTTTCCTGTGTCTGCTGTATAATGTGCGCGAAACTACATAACCTCTAATAAATCTCTGGAGAATTTCCGGATTGTATAATTTATTTTTGTAATGGCGCCTTTATTCATGAACTTAACTGTCATGCTTCCGTATCGACTGAGTGAGTCTAGCAGATGGTTTTGCAATCGTTTAAGTAGACGGAGACTGCACTGTCACAATCGCTTAACGAAGTGAGTGCACGGAATTTCAACGACTTCNGCAATCGTTTAAGTAGACGGAGACTGCACTGTCACAATCGCTTAACGAAGTGAGTGCACGGAATTTCAACGACTTCAGCGTAGGGGCCATGGAGAATTTTACGGATGGGCAGACATAGCCATAAACGGTCCCTAGCCAAGAAACAAAAAAAAGTTTCATGTATACGGGTCCGTTAAGCGCACGTTGGACACAAATAGAGTGATTGCAGTATAANGCAATCGTTTAAGTAGACGGAGACTGCACTGTCACAATCGCTTAACGAAGTGAGTGCACGGAATTTCAACGACTTGAGCGTAGGGGCCATGGAGAATTTTGCGGATGGGTAGACATAGCCATAAACGGTCCCTAGCAAAGAAACAAAAAAAAGTTTCATGTATACGGGTCCGTTAAGCGCACGTTGGACACAAATAGAGTGATTGCAGTATAANAAGAAACAAAAAAAAGTTTCATGTATACGGGTCCGTTAAGCGCACGTTGGACACAAATAGAGTGATTGCAGTATAACTGTTTCTGTTGGGCGATAGATAAAAGGAAAACGCTGGGTGAAAATTTCGTTAAGTTGGTTGGGAGATGTTTAACCAGAACTGGATCATTTCTGTCGGTCCCTATATTTGTCACTTTCATTGCAGCTCAAGAGGAAGTTGCAGTCCAGCGGTTACATACNGATCATTTCTGTCGGTCCCTATATTTGTCACTTTCATTGCAGCTCAAGAGGAAGTTGCAGTCCAGCGGTTACATAACACCCCCTCCCCCTGTTTTGCCATCCCGTGATACGGCCGATGAGCACCGGTGACTCGCGCGCTAAACAGACACTAGTCCAGCATGGCATAACGTAGTTGGGAGAGGGAAGGGAAGGAGGTTGTGATGTGTCTCGGTCCACGCTTGAATGATAGCTCACCACCTGGCCGCGAATAACACCGTCGAGAACGTCGGTGATACCCCTCCCCAACTGAGAAATGTCTCGATGGTGAACAGGATCGCATCTGGTGGTGCGTAAATGCCAGACAAACTGAGGAGGATTAGTGCGGCTATAACTACCGCCACTTACCCCGCCGAAGGCAAGCTTTGTAAGTGGGTTGACGACGGTGTCTGGCGAGTGTTTGTGGCGATGCGGCGAGCCACAGCCGTTACTGGCAGCGTCCCGTGTGTCCGATGTGAGTGCAGGGCGTGATCGTGGTGCTCCCAGGCAAGTGCTGCGGCGTCTGACCGACCTGGGCTATGGAGGGGAGCTGGAGGAGTTCACAAGGGGATGATTCACTTGACGCACTCTAAAGCGAAGTGGTTTGAGCGGCTCTAAACAATGAGTCTTTGAAGGCCGAGAACGGGTGAAATGAAATGAATACTGTATGGAGCAGCACCGGAATGCAAGGGAGGAGGGAATGGGAGATTCCCGAAGTAACCCGCCAACCAGTGCCATTGTCCGACACGATTCCCACGTGTGAAAACCGGAAGTAACTCCACCGGGAATCGAACACGGTTCGCTTGGTGGGAGGCGAGTATTCTAACCACTACACCACCCATGGCGCAACGCGGCCCCTGGCGCACTCTGACTGATAAAAGGCATTGGACAGTATATATTTGATATATAGGACTAATTTAATTACTTAACAGACTAAAGTAATAAAAAATTAACAATGCTACTTTATTGTCAGATTTAAGGATTCCGCCTGCCTGCTGATATTTTAAGCGTTTGAGGTCCTAAACCGCGTGGGCTCTAAGGCTGACTCTTGGTAACTCTCAAACTGTCTCATCGCCTCTATGTGCAAGGCGCTGAACTGGCGTGCGCTCTTTTTCCATCGGCTTCTCGTCTGAATGTGACATTTAGCGGCGACCCCATATTTTTAACGTCATGCTAATAAAGACGAGCGTATGATGAGTGTCTAAAGACAACTCTAATATTTCTATATAGAAAACTGTGTATCTAAAACTAACTCCTAAAACACTAGTTTAAACAATTTTTATGTCTAAAACAAAATTATCCTTGGAGTTGAAATGGTAACTTGAAACTTTCCTTTGGGCACGAAATGTTTCTTCAATGTATTTCGCGTTTATACACTGCCACAAAATATCAAAACCGTTTTTGAGTTACATGTATTGAACTAAACCCTGCAGCGCTCTTTATGCGCTAGCCAGGCGAGCCCTTAAGGACAATAGCACATATCCAGAGACAACGTTGTAAATATATTCTTAGAAATTTGAATAAATTCGGAAATTACCTTCAGTTATTTTTTTAATCAACGTTCAGAAACACCGTTGCCGTGGGCAGTATTAATAGTGCTACACGCTCGGGGTGCTCTGAATCGCTACCCTAGCTCCAACCCACCCGAGTGAGCGAAGGAGGTGTCTCAAGGTCAGGCTAGTAACCTGGCCAGCGCGCGGAAATGTACAAAGACAATCCCACGTGGTGAATTACAAAGACAAGCTGCCACGTGTGCCAGATAAGCCTTTCGGGTCTTGTGCGCTTCTGACCTTCAGTGGGTTGAATTTCTTGGGTTATCTTTGAAAGAATGTTCTGATCATTGCCCTAGCGTCTCTCGGCGAGACTCGAGGTGCGGCGAACCTTCTAGATTGGGCCAGCAAGACTACTGGTGCCACGACGGGCCTCCAAGCCAACAGTCTACAGTCTGGAGTTTGGAGGGTTGTACGACCTTAAGCTATCAGGTGTGCGAAGACAGCGAAACGACGAGCCAGCAGAGCGTAGAGTGTGGGGCGAGAGTGACCAGAGGGAGTGAAGTCTGTGGACTGCGAGCATCGGTACAGTGGAGAAAGAGAAAGAGAGAGAGAGAAAGAGAGAGAGATAAAGAGAGAGAGAGAGAGAGAGACTTACAGGCGGAACTATTGAGCTGGATGCGTGAGTGTAAAACATTTGGAACGATGTCAATAGACAGATTGGACACAATGTGTAAATAATGAGAGTGAATTAAGCGACTAACCACTATAAAACATCGATAAGGACTGTAATTAAAAATGAGATAGACATGAAATATTGTGCTCTCTGAGAATAAGAAGAGTAATAGCGGAGATAGATTAATATTTTAAATAATAACTGTATGCATAAATTTTAAATCTAAATTAATTGTTTTATTATTATTAAGACCTTTGTCACTCACGAACTGTGGTACGCCCCTCTGGTTTATTGTAACAATATTTGTATTGTAAAAGTATGCGTGTGAGCGAATACATGTTCAAACAAAAATAGTATAGTCCATTCACGGTTACTTCCAACTTTTCCGAAGCCTTGCCAATGTTCTACTTCCAGGATATTCCTCCCCGTCGTGCGACACAAAGCTTAACCGAGTCTAGAAAGTTATTCCCAAGGGACAACGCACGCATTCGTGAGCAGTCAGGGTAATATTATTGTGCATATGAACTATTTATTATTAGGCATTACCAACACACATATTTTATCCGTGTTTTTTTCACATTAATTGTAATTTACAGATAAAATATAAGTAAAAGTTCAATTTAACTAAAAAAATATGTACCGTTATGTTAACAGGAGTATAAAACTTTTGTGATACATGAATAACCACAAGTCATAGATGGGGTATTTCTTTTCAAAGGTTTGATTTAAAAAGTTTTAAGAAACCGCGAACAGACTATATCATTACTGTTCAACTCTGTCTACTGCTGAAATACCGTATTATCTTTTAAATAATTTTTAGCGGGCGCAGTGAAAGCATGCGAAGCGGTCGTAAAGTCGTAATGTGCGTGCGATCCACGGGATGCGGAGGCGTCGTGTAAAGGCCCGGCCACTCTCCGTCGGAGCCATTTCAAAGCAGGTGTGCTCCCTAATGACTTCATCAGCGCAGGTGATTTTGTGAACGCCTAAGTGGGAGGAGGGAGATGGACGACGGATGACGCAGGGAGGAAGCCAAGCGAACGGAGATGATGCAGTCTTCTCCATGGACTATCTCCGACGTCATAATCACGTCGCTCGCGGCCCTTATCCGCTCGCTTGCAAAAGCAAATAACCTCACCAAGTTTCCTGTACGGCAAAGGAAACCATTTCTTTATTGCTGTTTTGTATACAGCAACACAATATTGCTTTAATTCAAAGGTATCGTTACAGAAACGTATGTTAGCTGTAAATAAATGTTTTCTTTATGCGTTTTTGTTTTATGGCAACATTACCCTCCTTTATAGCAAACAACTGCTTTTGTTAACAGTAAAGAAATATTACTTCGTACCAGAAGAAACGTTTGAGCGCTATTAAAGGTTTTATGTCATTCAGTGTAGGATTCAGTACGTAACTGTTGTTCTGCTGCAAACATCCATTAACCAGTATTTACTGTAGTTACGAAACTGCAACTGAACAAATATACAGTATTCCTGCAAACGTTTATTGTCATTCTGAAGTACAGCGCTTCTCCAAATCACTATCCTCAATAACTCCCAAATGGGGGCGTACAGTAACATTCTGGCCCATGTTACTACATCATAAAACCTATCTCTCAAAAGAAGTCGGGACATAACAAGGCAAAGCGGTCGTTCGGTGAAGATCTTTTAACTAGAAATACGGAGGGCCTGGGTTCGAGCCTCGGAGCCGTCGGAGTAAATATTTATAATTTCTAAAGTTTTGCCACGTCTCTCCTATTTACTGATCACAGGATTTTTTTTCAGAGCACAACATTTCTTTACAGTGTAACTGGTGTTACTACAATGACGTATGCTGAACCATTGTAACAGAAATGCAAGGTTATCATAGTCATTACTATACAGATCAAACAAAAGTTGTGTTTGTGGCAAGCCTACTTCGCAGTGGTTCAAACCAAAACAAATTTCAGTTGCGGCAAAAAATAATGTGATAAGGCAAAGAAAGCGTTTTCACAGCGCTCGAGTACACTTTTTCCCAGCGGGAAAGTGGGGAGCATAGATGGAAAGCGTTGCAACTTAAGGGCCCTTCATAGTTTTCATAAGGGTCTCACCGTAAGCAGTTGTTATTTAAAAACAATTACTATCAATTATTTCATTGTAACTCTTTTTTAGGACACAAATGGAAGTAGTGATTTTGTTGCAAAATTCATAAATCTGTTTATTGAAACGTAAATTTAATCTTTGAAAAGTGTCAAAGCCAGCTTAAAAAAAAAAACTTTGTTGGTAGCCTTCTGTTTCCGATATATATTCTTCGGTAAAACAGTGTTTGTAAACTATAGCAACAATTTTGTGCATTTGCTGAAAAGATTTCTGTATTAAAACCCTGTAGTCGCCGCTTTAAATCCTAAGGAAACAGAAAACACGCGAAGCTTGTTTATGCTAGTTTCCATC
This sequence comes from Clitarchus hookeri, assembly GCA_002778355.1. Lineage (NCBI taxonomy): Eukaryota > Metazoa > Arthropoda > Insecta > Phasmatodea > Phasmatidae > Clitarchus > Clitarchus hookeri. The sequence goes on from NQII01000145.1 coordinate 946,210, forward strand.
GTCGTCGCAACGCTTCCTTAGGGCCGGACGTGACTTTGGGGCGTTTTAAATTGTTTACTAGGGCGGCCCTCATTACATCATACTCGTTTGTTTGCTGAAGTAGGTTCTACAGTACTGCCAACATCATAGAACAAACAGACAAGGTGAATGACGTCGCCAGCTTGTATTTTATTTTAATTTTATGACTGTCCTACGTTTCTGGGCAACTGAGTCGTTTCATCGCTGTTATTTCATACCACAAATGCATTCGAGGAAAATAAGAATAAAAATTATTGGGATTACAATAGTTCCCACAATATGTAAAGACAAAAACTGCATAATCGTTTATTGTATACTACTAGCTTACCCGGCCACGCGTTGCTGCGGCATAAAAGATTTTGGTTCTATTAATTTCTGTGAAATTAATTGAAAGAAGTATATGTATATATATAAGTTTATGTTTATATGTAAAAAAAAAAACATTGAGAACAACAAACTGAAATGATCAAACAGACAGCTGTCAACAAAGGCGCTTCCTGACGCGAAAGCATGGTAAAAATGAGCTTTTTGCAGATTTTAGTACCTTTGCATGTAATACAGATAAAAAAGAAAGGTGTACAAACACTCGTGGGAACNATATATATATATTTACGCTATGCACAGGTTGTAAATATTCAAATCAAAACATTTATTTTTTAAATACCGAAGTTGTAAGATCGAAGATCCTCGACTTCTGATATCTTCCGTAAGGATTCGTATTCCTTATTGGAGGTAACAAAGCCTGTCGGAAAGTGTGTGCGTATGTTTACAGGTGTTTGTGGGGCAGACTTTACCGCCATTAGGCTTCTATGCTGTTCACATTTATCTGATCACTTTTCATATTCCTGCGTAAGATCTACTTGCATATAGATTGTGTAGTGTTCCACTATGTGTAAAATCAACATTGTAATTTCCCTTATCACTTTGTTCATGTGTCGGTCAAGCGAAGCTGTGAAATTATTATAAACGATTATATTTTACGAATGGGATTTTTGGTACACTTATATGTATTTTAAAACAAACAGAATGCTTAATAAATCATTTCAGTATTCACAAATATTAACCTTAGTCTTTTTATTCAGTGTTGAGGCATGGAACTATTTTAACTCCGTCGTTACCAATTTTATTGGCCGCATGCCGGACGTTGTGCCCGTTAAAATNTATTGGCCGCATGCCGGACGTTGTGCCCGTTAAAATACATGCGGGTTGGGGCAATAATTTTTTTCAAAGGTTGGTTTGAAAAGTACTCAATGAATCGTGAACAGCCTATATTGTGGACGCGTGTCTGTGAATAAGTGTGTGAACCGTCGCGGCTGGAATTAGCTTACCACGCATGCCCCTGCGAATCGTATGATAATGAAACTGGATGGAACCCATATTGTTTGTGCCTGAACTTTAATATCCATCTGATTCTCGATGTTAAGTTACAAAAATATTGCAATAGCACGTTCATGAAAATTAAATATTTTCCCTCGAAAATATTTATAAGACCATCCGTAACAAACAAGTCTAATTAATACAGTAGAGAGGCGAAGAAATTTTAACGTTAAAACCTACCTGAACAGACATACATGTTGGGGCATAGTAGACCTACCATCGTAAAATATGTATACTCCGGTCAGTTCTTTTTTATGAAAGTTACATTTGCAACTGTCTAGTTGGATGGGATGTACTGTGTCGCCATTTTACTAAACAACATTAATTTACGTGTAGTAACAAGTGAACATATACCAGCCGTCTGTGTGCTGCAGTTACGTAGAAGGGTCTATAGCGTAATGGCTGAGCGATTGTTGGAAACAACCCGTGCGAGACGCCGTTCACAACGCCCTATACACGCGCGCGATTGAACAGGCCACAGGGCGTTACAGTCTCGACTTGCGCACCGACTTCCTGGAGATCTGGCGAGGCGATGACGCAATGCAGACCTGAGTATTGGAACAGGCGGGCACTGGACAGACGTCACCACGTTTAATAAAATGGCGACAGTACCTCTGACTGAACTGTTTGAAGTCTCTCTTCCATACAACACTGGACGAATTATACACATTTTAAAATAATGGGTCTACAGGCGCTCTTTAGAATATTAGGTTTAAGAAGCATTTCATTTTTAAATATAACCTGGAATTATATGAGGATAATTGTCCCCCTTACCCGAGCTTAACGTATAATTACAGAGCACTGCGGTTTTGTACATCATAAGTATTGCGGATAGGCAAGATGGCGATGGCCCCTACACTTTTTGACTAGCAGGGGTATGCCCCCTCCACCTCCTTAGGGTTAATAAACAGGCATTTGTCAATACTTCTGTTTGTAATGAGCATTTATAAATTATTGCAGACTTTTGGCGTCATTCTTTTTAAAAAATGTATTGTGTATAGGTCTTCCCATAACCCAAAAATAATACTATTTCCATAAAAATAATTTTCTTTAAATATATGAAATATTGGTCTGCATGAAGCACGTGTTACACACACTCATGACCACATGTAACGCACAGTATGATAAAGAAAAAACAAGAGGAGGAGGAGGTTGAAGTAGAATCAGTTAAGAGATCTGGGCGGCTCTTAACATCGATGTCTTGAGAGCCGATGTGGGGTGAAGCGAGGCGAGTACGGAGCAGAGCCGGAATGCAAGGGCGTGGGAAATGNGGGGGGGGGGGGGGGGGGGGGGGGGGGGGGGGGGGGGGGGGGGGGGGGGGGTGACCCCGCCGGGAATCAAACCAGGTTCGCCCTTTGGAGGGACAAGAGAGAGATAAGATTTGGACGAAGATGGGCGCTGTCACAGAAAGTTTGAGACTCACCGCCCCTTCTGGAAACAAACAGTCGACACTTATGATCGTTGAGTTCATGAGCGGTAAAAGAGGCCAAGTAGAACCACGACCGCTGCAGGCATTTGTGTGTGTGTGTGTGTGGGACGAGGAGATCAAGGCCTCGACTCGCTCACAGGCCATACGCTCTATTCGCCATTAGCGGCAAAGAAGAGCCGCCCACCTTTTTTTTTTTTTTTTTTTTTTTCCCCCGAACAGCACCTCTTCATTTCTAGCTCCACGCGGCACTAGCATTAAACTGCCTATCTCAACTGTTACTCTTGTTATTCTCAGTGAGCGCAATATTTAATGTTATATCTCAATTCTAATTTAAGTCCTTCTCGATGTCTCTGTATTGGTTAGTCACTTAATTCAAACTCATACACGCATATTCAATCTGTCTGTTTCCATCGTTCCGAATGTTTTACACTCACGCATACACTTCAGCAGTCCCGTCCGTCAGTCTCACACTTCACTGAACCGAGACTCGCAGTCCGCATACTTCACTCCCGCCGGTCGCTCTCGCCGCCACCCGACGCTCTGCTGGCTCGTCGTCTTCGCACGCCTGGCACTCGATGTCGCGGAATTCTCCAAACTCTCGGACTAAAAAAAATAAATTAAGCTGTCGGCTACGAGGTCAGTTGCGGCTTAATGTGAATAGACCCGGTGGCCCGATCTGGACGGCTTCCCGCATCCCGAGTCTTGCTAAGAGAGGAAATGGCAGTGAACCAGAACATTCTTGCAGATAACTGTTGGTTGCAGGCCATCATTTCTCGTTAATAAATGTGCGTGCGGAAGGTGCATCCACGAGCGCTGTGATTACTGTCGGATAAACTATTTCACAAAATAACATGAATATATGGGGACTTAAAGCTATTCGGTGTCCCAGTAGCGGTAACGTTAGTTATCTGTAGAAGGCCACACTGAAAAAAAATATATCTTGTGGCTGCTGCAAAATTTTTTGTTGGTACACAAACAGCCAAATTATTTTGTGGTGAACACAACATTTTTTAGTTGTCACCACTAAACATGTGTGGCCTCTAGAAAATATTTTGTGCTCACCACAAAATTATTTGGCTGTGTGTATACCTACAAAATATTCTGTAGCAGCCACAAATTTTTTTTTTTTTAGTGCAAGAGACTGTACTAGTGCTGGAGTTAAGACCTGTAACGTATACCATTTTTTTGTCTTATTTTTGACCATACTAATTATTTAAAATCTTTGCACAGCGTTCTCAGATAAATTAAAAGCTGAGCTGCGAACACAATCGGAAAAGAAGTACAGAACTGATCGTGTCTGCACTTCAGGTCTCAGGAACATTTTCGTTGTTCCATTGGGGATGGCTTAGTGAGNAAGTACAGAACTGATCGTGTCTGCACTTCAGGTCTCAGGAACATTTTCGTTGTTCCATTGGGGATGGCTTAGTGAGACTAACAACGATACGAAAGGAAGTAAGTGCGGGGACACAACAACCAAAATTTCCTCCCCTTCCTCATTAACAAAAGACGTATAAGTTATTCCAGAAAATCAAAGACTACATATTACGGAACCTGATAACAGCGAGCTGAGAACAGCAATGCTTATCAACAAATTACCAAATTCTGAGTAGTGCTTTGGGTTTGTTTCGAATTTCGCATGTGGGAATTGTGCCCGACGATGCCGCTGGTCGGTGGGTTTTCTCGGGATCTCCCGTTTCCACCACCCCTTCATTCCGGCGCTGCTCCATACTCATCTCGTTCCACACTCACCGGCTCCCAAGACCTCGATGTTAAGAGTCGACCACAACTCTTTACTCTCCACTCAATATCAAGTGTTCAATTAATTATATGTTGTTTGTTCACATTGGATGTTTCACTAAATCCCGTGCTTTTATGTAAAAAAGAAAGTTGGTTGCACTGTATTTGCATTAAATTTTATTGAAAGTAATTATAATAACATTTGCATTTCCCTCGTGGTTTAGGAAGTTCCGTTAGTCTAATATCTTTAGATCTAGTTTTAATCCAAACGTGTTTGATATAATCAAGTAACGCACAATATTTTATTTTGTAAAATAGCTGGTTTTTTTTTGTAATACCCAAACGTAAACAAAAGGCATTTTATTGTTTGAATTTTTAATGTTGAAAGTTCTTGTGGCATTAAGTGAGCCGGTGATAAGGACACAATGCCCGAAAAACGAAAATCATTATATATACCGTTCACGGTAAACTGAGCACTTTTGGGAGCCCTGCTTATCTATAGTCTGTCTCACTCTTAGATCGCAGTAAAGAGTGCATAANTCACTCTTAGATCGCAGTAAAGAGTGCATAACCCGCGCTGTTTCCAGGAGGTTAGCGATTATTAACAGCCAAGAAGTTATGCTGTACTTACAGAATAAGTTCATACGTACAAAATACCAAAACAAAAATTGTAAAATTGTATATTAATATATAAATATATAATTTTTTGGTTAGTTACCCACTGCAATCTAAGACTGACATGCTCTATACTTGTATGCACGTTGTATATTATTCCGCCAGATGTAAAATCAACAGTGTCATGGGCCTAATAATTTTATTCATGCGTCCGTCAAGTTAAACTGTAAAGATTATTATAAAAGTAAATATTTTACAAATTTTCTCAGTCTTACACTGATATGCGTTAAAACTGAAGGCAAAATAAATCATTTTAGTATTCAAAAACCTAACACTTCTAATTAACGTTAAAACCTGGAACTATTTTTCCCAACGTCGCGTCGTTACCAACTTTACAGGGCGCATGCCACTCAGTGTGCACTTTAAAATGTGTGTATGTAGAGCAGCGACATTTCTCAAAGGTTGGTTTCAAAAGTACTCGATTAACCATGAACTGTCTATACCCACCTTATCTTCAGTCTATGGTTTGCAAACAACCCCATCATTTTTTTCTATTCTCATTACCAGTCATTTAAAAAACCCAGTTCATAAAGGTATCACACGCAGAACTATTCTACCTGGAAACTGCAGACAGAATGGCTTCCACAGTTTTCGTGTTCAAGAACACCAACACGACTTACTCCAAACTCAAGACATATAAATCAAGAACGCTTATGTAAGATGGTATACGTAGTTCTTTCTGTTATAAACAAGAATAATTCACACACAAAAGTTATATATGATCAGTTTCATTAGAAAAGTGAAGTTAAATATTTTGTAGCGGTTGTCAGATACAAAATATTAAAGCATGGAATGTTTACCGTGGTAACATGCAAGTTTTAAGTGTGTATGCACAGCACAGTTTCAACATCAGTTATGAAATTCCTCTTGAGAGCATAAACTGTGATACCTGAACGTGAAAATAAATTTAAGCCCAAAGAGGAATAAGGCCTGTAATCTTGGGCTGAAATGTACGCATTTTCACCGCTATACCACACACCGATTGCAAGGGTCCTTGCGGTGCTTTTCCATAAGTAGCTAAAATTTATTTTCCCTTCTGATACACTAGCAAGGAAGACGCTACTTCACCGATGCTTCAGTCCTGTACCAAGTAGAACTAGCTGCAAAGGAATGCCAGGAGATGGTAGAATAGTGATTCGTATTCATTATGCACCAATGTAATAAATCAGACTAGTTCCAGTCTGAATAAAATCCGCAATGGGCACTGAATAATGCCAATATAGAATATGGAATGATTCTGTAGTCATAAGAGCTGCTCATCATTATAACATGTCGTAACTTCAGAAACACCAAAAGTCGGGAACTGCAGCAATAACAGATTGTTCTGTTGGGTGCCAAGAAGTGCCTCGTAGCTTGACTATAAAAAGCCATAGCACAAATGTGTGCCACATACATTTCATGTTTTGACGTCTATCTTCAGAGAATCATAATACTTATTCTTACTGTGCAAATAGTAAATTTGTTAAGAGTTTATACACACATACAATATGAATGATAGCTGGTTCAAATAGATGTCACGGATTATCTTTGNTAAATTTGTTAAGAGTTTATACACACATACAATATGAATGATAGCTGGTTCAAATAGATGTCACGGATTATCTTTGGAATTAAACTGGATTTTTCCGTTTCCTCTGTTAATAAAATTATATACACAATGAATGAAAAAACTATACCTAATACAAAAGAAAATCATATTATTATAAAAACTAAATATAATTAAGCAAAACAGACAACCAAATATTTACACAAAATCTTTTATTTATAGTGTGATCATAAATATATGNTAAATTTGTTAAGAGTTTATACACACATACAATATGAATGATAGCTGGTTCAAATAGATGTCACGGATTATCTTTTGAATTAAACTGGATTTTTCCGTTTCCTCCGTTAATAAAATTATATACACAATGAATGAAAAAACTATACCTAATACAAAAGAAAATCATATTATTATAAAAATTAAATATAATTAAGCAAAACAGACAACCAAATATTTACACAAAATCTTTTATTTATAGTGTGATCATAAATATATGGCCATCAGTAACTCACTCGTGCAACAACAGGTTAAAAATATAATAGTAACGCAGATTGAAAATGAAACATTATACTTAACTCTGGCAGTGGATGAATTACAAATAAATCCTTAATGTAACTATACTACACTTGGTCATAAAGACAAAAGTAGAGTTGCTTCTAATTGAGTATTGCACCCAATCGTTTATTTTACTGAAAGCGCCCNCCCCCACAATCCGGCGTTTATTTCATCAAGCAAAACTATCGCCACAATTACTGTGGTTGTATTTTTATTTTTAATGACATATTTTAGCACATACGTTTTAATCACGAAAGTTATAAATTATATAACTGCAATAAATGTAAATAAAATCAATTTAAAATATTCATAACATTAGTACTAATATTGTTTTTTACATTCGAACATAGTAATTATTAAGATTTCCCTACCTGACAAAGGTTTTCTTCCAAAATAGGCTTAATTTTTTATTAAAAATAGATTATTATTAATTGTTTATTTTTAACATTTCAATAAGGGCATTCCATCAAAATATTTTCAAGTATTACAAAATATAAGTATTCTTCCTTTATATGTAACATTAATAATGATATTATGAAAATTTCGTTATTATGATTTGTACTACTTTTTAAATGAGTTCTGCAGGTTTCACAGTTGGTTACAGTGCTCAGTTAAAAGCCACTCTGCTTGTACCTTAAAATTAAATTAAACTTGACAGAGGAACTTTAATAAGCCAGCATTGTCCTTTCACCTCGGCACCCCGCAGAAGGCTGTAGCGACCCACTGCATAATCGCCTCGCTCGGGAAAACCCCCGCGGGTTTAGCCCCTGCGACATGTCTAGGGTCACGGCGCTCAGGTACCGAGTAACGCAAACGTCGTCACCGCCGTGCTCGGCGACTAATCAGGCGTTTGATCTAACGGGGGGCGGGGAATTGGAGACGCGTGTGTTACTTCAGCTGCGCCGGCAGTTCCGCGGAACGGAGGCGGGTAAATTCGCGGGACGAGAACACCGCGCAGTGCAGCCGGGCTTGAGTCAACCCCGTAACGTACGCATTAGCTTCTCATTTGATGTGTTGCAGAATAAGACATTTTTTGGCGTGAAAAGTCCGTTCGCGGTGAATTCCGACTTTTCTGAAGCCCTGCTTTTAAGTTCTGCTCCCGAGATATCCTTCCACCTCATGCAAACAAAACTTAACAGAGTCTAGAAAATTACGCCAAAAGGACGCCTCGCATTTGTGCGCACTATGCTTAATGATATTATGAAAAATAACTGTTTCGTACTAGGCATTACCAACTCAACTATCTTCTTAATTTTTTTGTGTGTATTCATTAAAAATAAAATATAATTTACAAATAAAATATAAATAAATGTTTAACTTAATAAAAAATTATGTTATTTTCACTGTGATACACAGCATATTTAGGGCACAACCAAGTACGTCATACGTGAGGTTAATTTTTAAAGGTTTGATTCAAAAAGTGTGAACACACCGCGAATAGACTATAAGTACTATTTTCTTATAACAGCTGACATTGTGGAACCTACGGAAAGGTGTCGGTACATCCATGGCACAAGAAGCAACCAATTATAAAATGCTTAGTAGGTGTGTCAGCACCAACTGATAGAATTTCCCAGGTAAAGCCGATGTCCGTGTCGGCACTCTTTACTGCANCTTAGTAGGTGTGTCAGCACCAACTGATAGCATTTCCCAGGTAAAGCCGATGTCCGTGTCGGCACTCTTTACTGCACTTGTACAGCACCGAACATGATCTCGCCTGTTCTGCAACACACGTCAGACGTGGACGAGTATGCTCTGGATATTAAGCTAAGCGGTCAAACCCACGACAGCACGGATGAAATTCAGGGTATGTTTCGGCAGATGCGGATCCACATACATATATTTATTATTTATACATCGTCTTATATAAAACGAGAACTGTTCAATTTGTCAATGCGTAACGTGGGATATTTAGGTTTCCCACAAAATTTATTCAAACAAAATAGGTCAAAGAAAGGATTTTGACGTCATTAGCGCCACCATGCTTGTCTGTGAAAGTTGGGTGACTCCAGTTTCCATCAAACAGTCTGTACATTAGACGAATCCTAAAAATTGATTTTTTGACGAGTTCAGGCAATCAAATTCGTGAATGACGAAATCGGTTATTTCCCAACCCACTGAACTTCAAAATAGCGAGGGATAAGCGTAAACGAAATAATGTTATGGAGATAATTTACTAATTTAAAATCTTTCTGAACATGGATGCCCTTCGATGTGCACACTACGCAATAAAACGAAAGAAAAAAAAATCCAAGTAATAAATTATATTGTGCAGCAAATGCGTATGATGAAAAAATTAAAATTAAGTTTGAAAGTGAAAATAATTAGAACATTCTTAACACTCCTTGTAATGGGCTGAATTGAAGAAGAAGATCCACCCCGTCATGAAAATTACTTTTAAATTAATTTCACACTAGGTTCTTTAAATACAGTTTGACAACGTGACATTTTCAAAAATATTCAAAGTTATTTGGCAAATTTTTTTCGGAAAAATTTGACAGCTGTGTTTGGAACTTAAAATTTTNTTTCAAAAATATTCAAAGTTATTTGGCAAATTTTTTTCGGAAAAATTTGACAGCTGTGTTTGGAACTTAAAATTTGGTTGATAACGTATATTTGAAGGCGAAAATGGGACAGTATGACAGATACTTTAAAAAATAAACTTAAAGCTACACAATAGTATGTTACAATATATTAACATAAACAATTATAGATGAAACGAAGCTATTGCGAAGATTCTCCACATTTTAGACAACAGTTTCTTGTTAGTGTTTTTCTAATTATGAGTCGCAAAAGAAGATAAGAACACCACCACTTTAGTGTAAATTAAATAATATAAATTTGTAATAAAATATTAATTGGTAATAAAATATTAATTGTAATTATTCTGGAGCAGGTGTGTCTAAAGGCAAGCATTACAGACAGGGTACATAACAAAAATTACTCTTAAGTGACTACTTTTTATAATATCCCAATTTTTCTTCATGTCATTATACAGGTAGAACCGAATACGAAGCATGTTGCGTGATCTAGGAGCAAACAATATTGCCTTACTCTTGCCTTTTAGAGTACATTTCAGGATAATTAAAATGCTATAATTGTAATTACGTTAAATAGAGTTAAAGGCTGTTCACGGTTAAGTAAGCACTTTTTAAATCAACGTTTGAAAAATGTCACTGCCCTTAACTGCATAATATTTTAACGGGAGCATGAATGGCAAGCATCCAGTAAAGTTGGCAAAAACGGAGGGAAACTAGTTCCATATCTAAACGATGAGTTTTAAGTATTAGGTAAATACACTGAAGAGCCAAAAAAACTAGTATAGGCGTGCGTATGCAAATAACAGAGGTATGAAACCAATCAGAGTAACGCGATTGGGTCGGCAGCTAGATCGGTTATTGCTGCTACAATGGCAGGTTATCAAGATTTAAGTGAGTTTGAACGTGGTGTTATAGTCGGCGCACGAGAGATGGGACATAGCATCTCCTAGGTAGCGATAACATTTTGATGTTCGCGTACGACCATTTCACGAGTGTACCGTGAATATCGGGAATCCGGTAAAACATCACATCTTCTACATCGCTGCGGCCGGAAAAATATCGTGAAAGAACGGGACAAACGACGATTGACGAGAATCATTAGACGTGACAGACGTGCAACTCTTTCTCAAATTGGCGCAGATTGGATTTGTGGACTACCCTGCAGGATTCATGGTGTGAATTGCCTCCTGCATACCTTCAGACATGAGTCGAGTCCATGCCACGTCGTCTAGTGGCACTTCCGCGTTCTCGATATTAGGCAGGTGTACCAGTTTTTTTGGCTCTTCAGTGTATTTGTGAATACCGAAACTATTTCTTTTACCCTCTGGTTTTTAATACGTAGCCTTTAAGTATAATAATGAGCAAATTAGTAAAATATTAACTTTTCAATAATTTCAGACTTTCACTGGACTGACGCATGAATAAAGTGATCAGTTCCACTGCAGAAGAACACACAATGTGCACACAAGTAGGTCTTCAGCATGTCTTTCTAAAGTGCTTAGTTTACCGTGACCAACCCATATTCTAATGGGACGAGCCTTTATTACCGGTAATAGTACCTGCGGTTTATTCGCAAAAGTTGCAATGTTCCTGCGAAGCTTGTATTATTAACATGTTAATCGAAATTAAATATTGTGAAGCTCATCGATTAAGGTTCCCGCCTACCTGGTGCTTGAACTGCGTTGCAGTGTGTTTGAAATACACGTTTTTCAACAAAAATATTAAACGTGCCACCAATTTCCCGCTCTACGAAAATAACACACTTCGTACGAGGGCTGACGAGTGCTTGCAAGACGTCGTGCNCGTGCCACCAATTTCCCGCTCTACGAAAATAACACACTTCGTACGAGGGCTGACGAGTGCTTGCAAGACGTCGTGCACATAAGAATCACCATTTCATAGCAGTACAAAAAATTTTAAAAAGGCTTTCTCAAACCGTTGAACCTCACAATATACGCGTCAGATCCATAAAAAACTTCCTTCAGACTTTCCACCAATAAAATAATAGGGTCACCGCTTAAAGTCCCATATCTACACGCAGCGCAACGAGAACACCTGCACGTCAGTTCCGAGCCATGCGCTTAGTGGCGATGGCGCACTTATTGCGCGTTGCATTGTCGCCCTTATCGCTGCCGCGCTTCTCGACTTGAAAGGTGGAAAAAAACTCCAGGTAGGCAGGAGCCTTAAGGCTCGGCTTCCCTCTCTCGCAAAAATTCTTCATTTTCGTGTCATAATTTTATTTCCAGAGGTACTATTGAAAATGTTTGATTATAGAAAATTTACAATTTACTAGTTTTTTAATATTTTTGTATATAATATGCACTGTGTTATTTCCTGGTTGCAAAAAGGCGAGAACTTATTGATAAAATGTAAATACACTCTCGACTTTTTACAACTAGCAGGTAACAACACAATTCAATTTCAGTACAAAAAATACTAAAGAACTCGTAAAGTGTAAATTTTCTATAATCTTACATTGTCAGAAGTTACCATGAATCTGAAATTNTTATCGCTGCCGCGCTTCTCGACTTGAAAGGTGGAAAAAAACTCCAGGTAGGCAGGAGCCTTAAGGCTCGGCTTCACCTCTCTCGCAAAAATTCTTCATTTTTGTGTCATAATTTTATTTCCAGAGGTACTATTGAAAATGTTTGATTATAGAAAATTTACAATTTACTTGTTTTTTAATATTTTTGTATATAATATGCACTGTGTTATTTCCTGTTTGCAAAAAGGCGAGAACTTATTGAAAAAATGTAAATACACTCTCGACTTTTTACAACTAGCAGGTAACAACACAATTCAATTTCAGTACCAAAAATACTAAAGAACTCGTAAAGTGTAAATTTTCTATAATCTTACATTGTCAGAAGTTACCATGAATCTGAAATTATGACGCGAAAACGAAGGATTTCTGCAAAAGGGAAGCAGCTGGTCCTTAAGTACGACGCGTCACGTGGATTATGCGTGGTCTTACGAGGGGCACGCCCACCTGCTTCCTTTGTTCGTGCTTCCTCGCTCTCGGCGGTAACGTACTAAACGTTTCCCTTTGCCGCCGTTACGGCGCGAACGGCGAGGTAATTTCGCTCCTCGCCCGACGCCGAGCGCAGTCGTGGCCGCCTCCAAGTGCGCGAAGACCTGCACTGTAATGTGGTTTTAATGCCTCTGCTTGTCTTACCTCCGGGCGCGCTGTCGATATAGACCGGCGTGCCTCGCCCGTCTCTGCGGCGGGTGCAGGGGATCCGCTCGTGCGCTCACCCCGCTGGTCTACAGCCCTGGACGACCGTGGCAGGCCGAGATACGGCAACGTTGTCGACACTCCCGCGAGGCCGGGCGCTGAAGCTGGACCGACACACGCGGAAATTTCACGAGCGGACATCTTGTTGTTTATGATGGACGTACCGATTCCATCGATCACGCGGCTGAATGGGGCTATAGCTCTGAACACAATTAGTAGGTACAATGAACACAGCGGCGCAGACGGCACACGTTTGAGATTTTAGTAGATTATAAAGTCTACGGCTTTGTCCAGCGTGATCGTCGGTTTTNCGGCGCAGACGGCACACGTTTGAGATTTTAGTAGATTATAAAGTCTACGGCTTTGTCCAGCGTGATCGTCGGTTTTATGGTGGTCGCGAATATATTAAGAGGCTACACCTCGGACAACCGTAGTTGGAAGAATTGTGGGGAACTCCGTGGTAGACCCAACACCTCGATTCCCACTCCCTCGAAGCCGAACGTTGCACACGAGCCAATACGTGCGAATGTTTTGCTCTCGACTGCTTTATTCAGATGCACGTACTGATTCTATCGACATTAAGGACTGTAGCAAAGCGGGCAGCCGCACTCCTGCGTCGCCACCGCCACTTCCGCGTAGCCGAACACCGGTGCTGAAAAATAGGTCCGGAGATTTCAGTGCCGGGCGCCTTTATTAAAAAGTTAATTATTATTATACTCATCGAAGAGCGATTGTGATCTACAGCCGCGGAAAAGCGGAATGGGCGGACACATGTCAACACCTTCACTGTTTCTACTTCCGCGGAAGACAAACTCCGGACGTGACACGCCGCGTGCGGAGAATTCGCGTCTAACTGCTGTAACGCACACGTGATAGTTGTACTGGTGGCGGGGACAGTCACATTTGACAGCGATGTGGCAACACCGCGATGAGCACGGTACTGTCGTTTCACCTTCTGATCGCACTTTCCCCGCAACGACTACAAGCAGCGGCAACTGCAGAAGGTAGTGATATGGCAGCCCTGTCAAGGCAGGAACACCACTGACGCTGCTTCAGACGGCAGCATCTGGACCATTGAAGGGCCATAGTAGACAACGAAGAAACAATACTGTTCTGAACATAACGTGACGTGATATTTTTTATCTACAAAACGCCTTGTGTGATTTTTTTTAGAGTAGAGAAATCGTTTAAGTCAACTTTTAAGGAGAACGTACTTATTAACCTGCTTAATATCGCTGCAGTATGCAGCCGTGACATGGCAACGCTGTGATGCAGTTGTTATTGCTTCCGCAGAGAAAACTACTGAAATTAATGCAGAAACGACTGATACTTTAACCTAGATAATTTCGCTCACATGCACACGACCATCCTACATACAGCAGGGGCTACAATACTGGACAGCCACAATAGTCGGAAATGTGGCAATGACGTGGCATGTTGTTAGCGACTTCCACCAGTCTAGCAAAGAACCTGATGGACAAATGGCAGGCATTGCAATCACATTCATTGGAACTTAAACCTACGTACGTACGGCTGATCTACCAGTTATGGGTGCCACAGCCCTGGACGACTTAAGCAGTCGTCAATGTCACTGTTTCTGCTTCCGTGGAGTGTAACAATGGAACTGAGACGATAACTGGGGGAAGTTGAGTCTCCGTACTTAAGTTCATATGCTATTCCTGTTGGATTCCGAAACTAGAGCAAGAGGCAATGTTCGCGTGGGCGCGACTCTGAACAATCAATCAAACAGGTCAGCGCTTTGTTAGACTTTGCAAGAGAGCAATATTAATATGGTCCAGCTGTTAGTCGTCTGTTGTATTTGTGAGATCCTTACGCGTGGTTATTTGACTTTTTGACTATTATAACTGTGGTCATTTGTCTTTATGACCATTATAACCGTGGTCATTTGCCTAAATTGAAAATCTCTTTATTCTCTCTCATTAATTCTGAGAAACGATCTAACAAACTAGATTGGCAGCAACGGTGCGCTCAGAAATTTCATCTCACGAATTTTATTGCAATATATTTGTTCGTCGTGATAAAATTCAGGCTACAGCTCAGGAAAAAACACTGCGTGTAGTGATCTGGCGAAACCACAGCGAAAATAATGCCACGGCTTATTATTAACACTTCTTTCGGTGTAATAAAAAACAGGTACATCTATAATAGTAAAATTGCTTGTAGTTTTTTTTAGCGATCAAGGTCGTCTACGAACATGATACAGAAAAAGGATTCGTGACTTAATTGTAATTAACGGTTTTGAATAAAATTTAATGTTATTAAAATCTTGAATAGAGATAATTGACATGTTTACGGAAGATTGAAAACATTTACAACTTTACTCAAACATAGCATATGTACTCAATCTTAATAAACATTATATTTAAAATGTTAGGTTTGCTTAATTCAATCCTTGGGTGTAAGTTTTTTTATTTCAGTGCTTGACATGAACTTTACATACGTTTGTTACATAAAGAGCGCAAATTAAACATAACGCGACGGTTTACAGTATCGTTCTTCACGACCACACACAGCCACAACCTGTCAGTTAAGCTGACATGATTATAAGACCGATGGGTGCCATGCTAAAATGTGCAATTTTATTAATTTGGAGCTTGCGATTTAGTATATTTCAATTCGGAAATATTCAGCAGCCATTTGTTCCTCTTTCGTTGAAACACGCTGAATTGAAGCAATGGTCGAATTTTAGTTAACAAAACATGTCATTTGTGGTACGCTTTTAATGTTTCTTTATAAAACTTGTTTTGTTTGTATCAATAATACTTTGCAAGGAAATCATATTGTTACATGATGCCTGAGGGGCGTATCTAAGTTCGTGAGGGATGGAAGTCTTAATAACAATAAAATAACTACATCTGATTTTTAATTTATTCACACAGCTATTATTAACAGCATTGATATATCTATATCCCCTAGCACTCTTTTTTATTTCTCAGTGAGCGCAATATTCAATGTCTATTTCAACTCTAATTAACGTCCTTATTAATCTCTCTTGTTGTATTCAGCTAACTCACACTTCTTCATTAACACACGTTCAGCCTATATGTTACCATCATTTGTAATGTCTTTCACTCAAGCATCCAGTCCAGCAGTCCAGCCTGTCAGTCGTACTCTTCGCTGCTCCGATGCTCGCAGTCGCAGATTTTCCTCCCGCTGGTCACTTCCCTCGCCGCTCGTTTCGCTCGTCGTCTATCGCTGAAACTCCAGCCACTCATCCACTCAACAACTCTCGGCTCGGGACCCCAAACGTGCTTTAACATCAGTCGCCCTGACCACCTGGAAGGTTCAACGTAACCCGAGTCACGCCGAGAGAAACGAGGTCAGTAATCCAGATCATTCTTCACATAAACGCAGAAATTCAATACAACCAAGATCAGGAGCACGCGGCGGGAGGCTTTGTGTAACAGATACGCGCTACTTGGTTTATCGCTCGCCTGCCAATCAAAACACTCAATTGGCTTGCCGCCCATTATCATATAACGACTCTATATCCTCCTCTTTCACTCGCTCGCGCGACCGATATTACGGTAAGCGAGCGTATAACAATATATTACAATTTTCATAAAAAAAAACACAATCGCATTACTTGAGAAATAAATATTTATTACAACTAATATGCGAACGCCCTATATTTTTAACGNAAAAAAAACACAATCGCATTACTTGAGAAATAAATATTTATTACAACTAATATGCGAACGCCCTATATTTTTAACGCTATAAGGCTAAGTGACAATTTTATAGTTTTTAAATTCAACAAATTTGTTAGTTTAGCTGGATATAAAAACCCTAAATAATTCGCGTTGTAAGTCATAATTTTACACGAGAAATCTGCTCCGGCAATAATTTCGTCAAGAAAATCTATCAATTCTTTCACGACTCGACACTGTCTGCGAGATGTTTCGTTTGCAGCGAGGCTAAGTTTTATGGCCAAGCAAACGTGACTTGGCAGCCTGTCGCATCACGAGCAGGCGAACACCACGCGGCCATCACAGCGCACATTGTGTGCTCTGATATTTCAGTGTAGTGTTGTAGTTGCCAAGTCAGGTTTGACGTTGCCGCTTGTTGCGAGGTTTACGCAGAGGAGGTTTGTAGAATCAAGCGTCAAAATGTTACCAAGGGCGCAGGGCTTTTCAGTGATCATTAATTCAAGTCCGTTCACAGTCATTTAAGGTTTTCACGATTGTTCAAACATCACATCAACAGGATCATTCTGAGTTTCGGAAATTGAAAACGTTGTAAGATAACCCTTTACCGAAAAAAAAAAAANATCACATCAACAGGATCATTCTGAGTTTCGGAAATTGAAAACGTTGTAAGATAACCCTTTACCGAAAAAAAAAAATGTTACGACAAATGAATTAATGTTATTTCTAACGTACGTAGGCATCAATAAAAAAATTACTTTATTTGAAATGATTAAAAACTACGATCTTGAATAGAAAAAAAAATCTTAATCGAAATCAATCATTGTTGAATAGAAATTTAGTATTTAATATTGTTCTCTTTCATCAAAATAACGCTGACAAAAAATTAAATATATGGCAGGCAAACAATTACAAATTTCAAACTTTGGAAGTGTTTTCGAGAACCGGTCGCCAAAGAATGTTTACACCAAGATTAATTATTTTTTGTATTTATTTGTTTATTTAAATGCGGTAGGTCATATACATAATAAAAATTTATATCTCAGTCCAGGTTTTCAAAAGTTTTGGCAATGTAAACGTAACACAAGGTAGTTTCTTACTAAGGAATAATGAGGGACGGTATAACTTCGCCAGCATTCCCCAGAATTTCACAGATTTCATATTTTAGTTTAACAAAACATTATTTAGGAGTCTGTGTTTAGTTTTAAGTAGTTTTTAATATTTTGAAATAAAATAATTTGAAGCAAATATTTTTACATGAGCATACCTCCCTTAGTAATTAGGACTGTTACCCGTTTTGCTATATTTTCCATCTGAATTTGCATTGGTTAATATCTTATACTTTGTCTTAATTTATGAGTAACAATCTGTGCGAAGTTAAAAATAAAATGTTAATCCCAGTAATTCTATTGCAGGCCGTCTATCGGAGTAATGTGCAGAAAAACATAAAAACTATAATGCACCAAATTAAGGCATTTCGTTTTCTGCTCTGGCCGCTAGGCTGAGTATCGTAATATCACACGCAACTTCCGACATAATGCAAGAATTCTCGAGGATGTTTTGTTTAAAGCCTGGCGAGAGACGTCCATTTTGTTTGTTAAGTGTTATACTGGAATTATAAGCGGGGGAGGGGGCTCTCTTCTAGTTTCTTTTGTTTCGTTTCGTGGGAATTATTGGATGACTTATTCAAGCTCGCAGATTTGGTGGAGGGGGGGGGAGGCAAACGTAGGCTAAAGTAGCCACTGTTTGAAAACCTTACTAATTTACAGTCTTCAAACGATTCCTCGCCAAACTGGCTTCGCTAGTTTGCCTTCCTACCGGAAATACGGTTACGCTTCGCCATCTGGTAGGAAAAATTACGCCGTTCATTGCAGGTAACAAACAGGAGTAACTAGTTACCCAAGCTCTTAAAATAACTCTATATTATCTGAGAAGCGAGTGTTGTTAAAAAAAAAAACACACCTTACAACCATTTTTGTTCTTATTCGCTGGAAGATAATGTTCTTCGGTTGGAGTTTTCAGAAGTTACTGCGTTCTTATCTTAGGAACCAGCCGGAAATAGTTGTATGAAAGGCCGTGCTACTGACGTGTAAAAAGCAATATATTTTAAATTCTGTTTCAAAATTGTATTTAATTACGTTTTCTATATAAAAATTAATTTTAATATTGTAAAAAAGTCTAACCCAAAGAATGATAATATACATATTAGTTTGTAATTATGCTGAGCATGCCTCGTGAGCACAGAGCCTCAATATTTAATGCTATTGGTGGTTTAAAAAAAAAAATATGTGTGCTGCCAGGTTACGTTGCGTGTGTGATCTGTATTTCTGTAGTCTTAGCATAGTTAAAGAAGAAATAATGTGTCACGAATACATGCTATTTATTCTAAAATAAAAACATTACAATTCCAAAATTATGTTAAACTAAAGTTTCTTCGCCCCGCACTTGGCGCAAGTTGTAAGCAGAAAAAAATNCTTGGCGCAAGTTGTAAGCAAAAAAAAATTTGTCGTAATAATTTTTAACATTTATTATTAGATTGCAGTACTATGCGTGCGTTGAAATTTTTTTATTTATTTAAGGTTGCTAGTCGAATATAAGGTTAAACACCTTCAAATGAAAGTAGAATAAAATAAGAATGATTTAAAAATTAAATTTAGGTCAGTTAAAATATTATATAGAAATTGTGTCAGGGAAGAGTACAACATCCCTTTAAAAAAACTGTAATAACAGAGAAATGTAATATTTTATATTATCCGTCAAGTTTTGTTTATCGCATAGACGCTGCAACTAATACTGTTTCGAGCAAACTGAACATAATTATTTTTGTTAGTTTTTGTGTAAAACTAATTTCCATAATATAATTGCTTAAAATAACTTTCAATGCTTCCCAAAATATGTATTTATAAACACAATAAAAATTAGTTATCTTGCAAGATAGAATAATTATTGTAAAAGAATTATTGTAAGCAAGTAGTTCACTAAAAAAATAACTAGTTTTATTTGTACCTTAGAAATTGTTTTCCTAATAAAAATCAATTAAATTAAAAAAGTGTTTTATTTATGGTTTATAAGTATCCACAAAGCAAAATTATGCAAAATGAACTGGACCAGAAACCACTTGTAAAAAAAGTATTGAAAAAGACGGACAATATTTTCCTTAAAATAAAATTTAATGTGTTGGTCCATAGTTCCTTTGAAAATAAAACCTCGTACTTGCTGGTATGAGTAACTTTTTCAGTCTTCGCCGAGATAATCGTACATTTGATTTTGTATCCAGGTTGCGGTCGTCTTGCTCCATTTGGAAACGGATCATCCATTATTTCTGTCTCTCTTTATCGCCCACTTG
>NQII01000145.1:974087-1129592 GCA_002778355.1 Clitarchus hookeri
GGACAGCGTACCAAAGATGCGGACTACGCCAGGATGCATTGGAATCCTATGCCACCCCATACTGTAACTCCACGTACTGACTGGGCCGGTAAGGCGGTGCGTAACGCAGGGCTCTGCCAGGCGTGCGCCGTGTTGCCACCAGTCACGGATGCGACCATCGTGTGCTGCTGCAAGCGGAAGCGAGATTCGTCGGAGAAGACGATGGCATGCCACTCGTTCCTCCAGGACCGACGTTCCACGCGCCATCGCAGCCGCAAACGCCTGTGGTGAGCAGCCAGTGGCAGCCGCAGTAATGGGCGCCCGGGCGAGATGCCCTGATGCTGGAAGCGAGGACAAACACGCACGTTCCGACACAGATTGACGTGCCCACCTGTCTGAAGTCTCGAGCGACATTGTTTGATGCGGCTGTGCGGTTCGTAATCGCCACGCGCACCAGACGTCTGTCCTCGCGGCCGTTGGTGCGATGGGGCCGGCCGTTCGGTCCGCTCCACCTCGACCCATAACCGTTTCATTATGGTTGCTTTATTCCAATGAGAGAATCAATTTCGCGGTAGGAAAATATTTATCCCCGATAGGCCACGATTCTCCGGCGATCAATGAAAGAAACCTGTTCGTGTGGTTGTCGTGTTCTTCGACGCAGCATGCGCACTCCGTCTATGCACACAAAGGTGGGGGACACAATGCCACTACCTTTCAGCAGCTCCTCGACCTCCAATAATTACGCTTATAAATGTTGCAATTGGTGCACGCACTAAAAAACGAATCATGTCATTGTCCTATCCTGCTTTACGCATAACCTTAATGTACACAGAATACAAAGGGAAAAATGCTTTTTTTTTTTGTGGTGAACACTTAATATTTTAGTTGTCACCACTAAACTTTTGTGGCCACTAAAAATTTATTCGCGAAAACAAAAAATTTTGTGTACACCACAAAAAGTTTGGTACGATGAATATCAACCAAATATTTTTTTTCTGTGTGGGGTCCTTCAGGTGCGTCCTTCTTGGTGGTGCAGTTCAATCGCCAGCAGTATGTTAAACCACTAAACGAGGTCACTATGAAAGTTACCCAGTCAAAGATAGAGCCGGAAAACACTTGTTTCCAAACCTTCCCCTTGAAACTATTTTAATACTTTATTTCGAAGAGTGGATTTACAAAAAATTCAATATACCATTAGGATGAAATTTCAGTTGATATGTATATTTAATTGGCAAATATATGTAATGACCAAGCAACTTGGCAATTAGAAATACAAAATATCACCATAGCAATTTCATTCCAGATCCACACAAAAATTTTAATAAAACTTGACAAGAACGTAATTAAATACATTTCTCTGTTGATTAAAGAATATGTAAACATATATAATTTATAGATTACCAAACAATTAACGATGATTTAAAACAATTATAATTTGTAGATTAGAATTAAAGTATTTCATTTGATTAGACTGTGAAAAAGAACAATTAAAAAGGAGGGCAGCTTTGTGAGCCCAGTAAAGCCTCCTCTTTATAAAACGAACACGTTAAAATACTGAATTAAAAATGCTACATGAAATATAGAGTTCGGCGGAGGCATTGAAGCGACCCGTCAAAGCTCCAGCCGAACGAAAATTTTTAGTGAAAAAGCACAGTTAAGAAGGTTAACTACGCCCAACGCGAGAGTCGTGGACACAAAGAATTTTTAAGAAAATTGAATAATTCTTGGACAGCTGACAAGACTAACACAACACGTTAAAACAGGAAACACACAGCAAAGATAGGTTAAAGTTAAAGCCGGAACCAAATTTAGACTGGCGACCGAGACCACAATTTTGAAACACAAGGCAACACCTATACGCCACACAAAACATTAAAACAGTTAAAAAAAAAAGCCCAGCGCCCACAACTCACTGTTTTGAATTGCTCAAACTCTCGGCGGCTCAGGCGACGAAATAAAATACGAAGTGCCCCACCACGGCAATACTTCCGTAGGACGACAAATTGGCAATCTAGACCGTTATAACAGATATTCAGGTAGATGTTCAGGTGACGGCCGGGCTTAGAATAGGATTGGAGCAATGTGTGCAACGACTTAAAAAAAAAAGTGCCCAGATAAAAAAAAATGTACGACGCACAATTTAAGGGGAAATGAAGGGAGAAAGAACAGGGTGGAAAAGGGAGGGGATCAGAGCCAAGCATAGAGCATACCATCGCGCAGAGTTGAAACTGGCGTAGACGACTAGCGCAACGGTCGCTAGCACATTAGCTTTTAAACTCGGGAAAGAGTATTATAGACATTATTTACCACCAATTACTCAGAACCGTAACTGCAGCGTTTTACCCGAACTCGCCATCACACACGCCAGCAAAAGAGAATGACTTTACAGCAATGCATGCTGTGGGCTTCATTCACCAATCATCGCCTTCGTAACACGTGTTAGGTGAAATAACAGGGCATTTTGCACAAGAATGACGTGGTCAATCAGAGACATGCCCTTCTCCAGAGCGAGAACAGCCAATTAGCAATGTTCGATTGCGTTTTGAGAAACCCATATTTGATCACGCCGCTGCTCAAGAGAAGGTCCTATGTAGGTGAAACTTCAGTGTGTTATAGTGTAAAACTTAACTGAGTTTCTTTGTTCTGGATCTCTGCTAATTCGTCAATCACCGACGACGGAAGATTTTTACCTCCGCGAATACTTCGTATTCACAAACACGGGGGTGTATTTTGATGTAAGTCTTTTAATGAGGTCAATATATTGTATTTAAAATTATATATGTGCATGGACATTTACACATCTATAAATATCAAACAATGTTAACTGTAACTTCTTCAAGGGAAAAATTTACAATGTGTACATTCTGTTACAATATATTTACCTCATCTAGCAACCTGGTGTAGTTCTGACTTTTGAATCTTTTTGAGGGAATCATTCTACAAAAAGTTACTTGGCACGCAATATAAGGCAGTGTGCAACTGGATAAAGGAAATACTGCCCATATTTCCTGTAAATTAACAATACCAGTTTGAAATAGTTCAAATGCAGAAATTCGAAAATGCTAAAAAATCATTTACCACGGATTGGTTTGGCGAGAGGATAAACCGGAAAATTGCATATCCGTGTTACTAATGCATTTCGCACACTGATATTTTCCACGTATGGAAGAACTCAACCAGTAACACACACACGCGCGAGTCTAGAAAGAGCGAATTACTCAAAGACCAGTCAAACATAAAAAGGTTTCTCGCAAGAGGACTATAAATAATAAACAAATTATGTGAGTCGTAATATGACGAGAACTTTAAATTTTGTTTGGATTCAAAATGGGTTGATTNAACAAATTATGTGAGTCGTAATATGACGAGAACTTTAAATTTTGTTTGGATTCAAAATGGGTTGATTTTTTTTTTAGAGTATTGAAAATGATAGCATATTTGGTGCGGGAAGAGCAAGTTAAAGTTCATAATAAAAACATTAAATGCATGTTGGTGAAGTTACTTATTTGAATTATGCTCAAGTAACGGATGTTTGATACGAAGTAGGAGGAAATAAACTTGAAAATTTCAGTTAATTCTAATAAAGCAGACATTATGTCACATCGTCGGAACACGTATCACAGCTAAACGCGTGTCTGTGTTTTATTTCCATGAGTTAGCTCACTATGTATGACGTGTAGCTCTGTATGAAAGAAACAACAATTCTTGCAGTAATTAAACTAACTAAGTAAAATTTTTTTGTACGTCAAAAAGATTAAATTAAAACCATCGTTATCCTTAAAAAAAGTTACGAAAAAATTGTATTTTATTTCAATTTTTCAAGTTATAGCTGGTTGCAAAGTAGTTCCGGTTGTGCATATCAGCAATATAATGGCGTTATGCTAGTACTGCCCACTTTTAAGTACATTTTTAATATTTTTAATCTTAGAATTACATATTTTCGCGGTTAATTCTGCGCAGTCTTTTTTAATTTCGTTGGTATCTGCGCCAGCAAGCTGCTCGAAACTTATAATTACGGATACAAGAAAAAATAACATTTGGTAATTATGGAGCAGGCTATATTTTATTAACAGCATAACCCTATAGGACGCGAGGAAAATACTCAATTAAGTAATGATGAGGGTACTCTCGTGATCCAATTACTTCACAAATTTATTTAATCAACCGTACGAAATGCAAATATGATGTAACTGTATCTTGCGTCTTACATCTAATTACTTCTTGGGCTTTTCCAAAGCAATTATTCTTTGCCCTCTACTAAAAAAAATTTCACCTTCGCGAGTTATTGCCGCGTATTCAAGTTTGTCCTGCCTTTTTTAAAGATAGCTGGTCTTTTCTTTGCTTCACTCTTAATGTGTTAAACTAAAGATTATATGTGTTGCAAGGTAATATTTTTGTTCAAAAACTGTACTTGGAACGCTGTTACGCTCGTTTGTAACTCAATACCAATGAACAGCGCATGTTATATATGAGATTACCGGCAATAGCTACTAAAGAACATAAATCATATCCTCAACAATTACGGAATCTCCCACGTTTATTTATCTGGACACATTTTCCTCTCGTGTATAGTTCAAAACAAAAACAACCGCGCTTATACAATATGCCAACGATAATAAACACCGCTACCGATAATTAAAATAAAATTATGATTCCCACAGAAAAATGTGTTATATATAATACATTGCTGCATCCAGCTTAGCAGTATGTCTTACCGATTATACTTTATATCTCACTTCCGTAGTTTTGTAAATTTACCAACAAAAAAAAAAAACCAACCGGAAAATCTAGTAAGTTTAAGTGAGATCAGGTGAAACGTCAAACTCCTGCATTTATAAATAATATTTCGTTTTGATTTCAATTTATTATATAAATTATGAATTACTTTAAGCTTGTGAGAAGCCCGCAAAAAGACGGCAACTAATCCAGTGTCACCCCATCAAGTTTAAAACCAACTTTCCAGAATGGCAGTAGTTAATAAACAGACAGTTCAGGTTACATTACATTGATGGCTGTAGGGCCAAGTCTATAGGAAACAGAACTGGGCGATTTCTTATAGTCTCTACTTGTAGACTGTGGCTATTTCGCTCGGTAATTTAGGCTCAGGTTCGAAAACCACAAGGACTTCAGTTTCTGTACACTTATCTATCGTGTGTCGAATACAACGCAGTAAATGGCATCATGGTTTCGCTTCCACGAGAAGTAATAAAAAAATTTTAATGACAGAGTCGAGTCTGAAGAACACTAGGAAGGTCAAACCACTGCTGAATGAACTCGGTAATTTTTTCCTTGAATTAATCACTATTGATTGAATGAAGTTTATGCGATAGTTTTGTGCGTACTACTGCAGAAACATTCACTTAGTTACTTGCTATTTTCTTAAGTTACCACCTCTATTGAAATCACACAGTAACCGCCTAAATTGGAATATATATATACATTGAAGAGTAAAAAAAACTGGTATAGCCGTGCGTATGCAAATAACAGAGGTATGACCAATCAGAAAAACGCGATGCGTTCGGCAGCTAGATCGGTTACTGCTGATACAATGGCAGGTTATCAAGATTTAAGTGAGTTTGATCGTGGTGTTATAGTTGGCGCACGAGAGATGGGACATAGCATCTCCGAGGTAGCGATAACATTTGGATGTTTGCGTCATCTCCAACATCGCTGCGGCTGGAAAAATATCGTGAACGAACGGGACAAACGACGACTGACGAGAATCATTAAACGTGACAGACGTGCAACCCTTTCTCAAATTGGCGCAGATTGGATTTGTGGACAGCCCTGCAGGATTCATGGTGTGAATTGCCTCCTGCATACCTTCAGACACGAGTCGAGTCCATGCCACGTCGTCTTGCGGCACTTCTGCGTGCTCGGGGGGCCCTACACGATATTAGGCAGGTGTACCAGTTTTTTTGGCTCTTCAGTATATATATATTCATTACTGCCTGGTCGCTTTTCGTAGCGTGGCAAGATACGTTCTACAATTGAATGGTGGTATCAGTATAACGTGGTTTGCATTGCTGTTCGGTTGGTTATCTCTTACTAAAGTTGACCTGGCCTATCTTACCAGAATTACGTGAAATTTACTTTCCTACGGGCAGTAGCGTTCGTCTACGATTCTTGTACGTGTGTATATATATATATGCAGATAATGCCTACAACAGTAGACATATTTGCGCTGCAATATAGTCGCAGAGACCTACAAGATTTGCGGTATCGCAAAGAATGTGCCTCATTCTCCCCAAGACGTGTTATAATTGGTATTATAATCGCCATATACTGGGTGGCTTCTCAGCCACTGCGTGTAAGGGCGCTGTGCCGATAAAGGAAACTCTAAAGGAACACAATCTCGACATAATTAAGGGAGTGTGTAGCTGTGCACGGCCCTGAGATACCGGACGCCTTGTTTGCATACGTGACTAGGGAGAAAGAACGTAGCGCTCTTGCAGCGAGCTGCGGATGATGGACGAAGAGTGGATGTATTTTCCACTTCCATCGCAATCATGGCAATTACGCTAGAAGTGGTTACGAGTGCGGCTGCTCAAGCAAGAACAGGATGCAAATGAGATCTTTATTTATTTGTGAATGAATTTTCTTCAGAGAGTTTTCAAACCTTTTTGCTCCTTATGCCAAATATGTGGTAGTGGTGAAAAAGTGAGAAAGTTGTTTGATGTATTATCTTCACTTTATGCTAAGGAATATTGACACTGTAGGCTTGATTTAATGCGGATGAAATTACATCATTAAATTGCTGACGTTGCAACGTGTATGTGTGTGTGTTTGTACACGAGTAGAGAAAATGGTACAGAGAAAGCTAGTATGTGATGGTACAGCTACGGCTAGGGAAAGGGAAGAGAGGAGGCACCTAGAAAAATGACAGAGATGGAATGCACATGGAAGGTCTTCAAGGATGACCAAAGAGGAGTTGAGGACAGCTAGCCGCAGTGTTGCCAACCATAGTATAACCATACTATTTGTGGTATAATTTCAGTCGTTGTAGTATGTAGTATAATATCTTAACTAGGTGTACTATGGGAAAGTAGTATAATCAATCTTATAGGAATATGTCAAAATGCACCGCATTCTACCACTTAAGATATACCAACAGAAGGCAAATTTGTAGTCAAAGATACCAACAGACTGAATGAAAACTTGCTATTTATCATTATAACGGAAATCATAACGGAATGTAATATCTTTGTTGTTTCGTGGTCAGATATGCCTGCAGTTGCCTGGTAATGCCCATGATTGGCGTGAACTATGTAACAGACAGAACTATCAAATTAATCCTGGCATTGGCCGTCTAGAATTTATGTCATTGTCATACACAAACTTTGATTTTTCAAACTTAAAATTTTGAGTTTGTTGAACGTAAAATGTTTCTGCATAGCATATTATTTCACAAATAACCTTAAAAGTAGTATAATTTTGGGTTATCTTTGGTACTGCCCCTGCAAAATAGTTGTCAATACTGAGTACTGAAGACCGACAGACAATCAGAGACAGGAGCTTGGCGAAGTACTGCAGGAGGAAGGGTGGAGAGTTAGAGATATACGGAAGCACTTTAGCAGCTAACCTGGCCTCAGACTGGAAATAGCAATGAATGATGACGAGATATAAAATGAATGTCGGCTCAAGATTGACACCACAAAAGAATAACTTGGAATTATTTATGCATGAACAGGATTTTACAGTTGGGAAAAAAACTGCAAATTGATTTGGTAGCAGGATACGGTCCAGGACAGTATAGATTTGTTTTATTCTCTTACTTCTGAGTTCAGACCACAGTTTTTTCAACACTGTCGGAATGACTCTGAACCGAAGTTATAAGACAGGGAGTTAAAGCAGATTCGTGATATTTATAGGCAGACTGGATAATTGTCTCAAAATATGTTAATCATAATTTATGAACCGAATGTTATAAATAAATCTCTTACGGCGTTGGTATTTTGACGTAAACGTAAATTATGATTAATAACAATTTCCTCTAAGATCTTAAGAGTGTGTGATACACAAGTAAACAGTAAACACAATTATACAAATATACGGGTTTTTGCATTTGAATACAGAGAAACTAAAAACGAAAATCCTTGATTATATTTTTCGCTATCTTTATAACCAAATATTTTTGCTGTCACGGTCGATTCCCGCTAATGCAAATCGTGTTGGACGATGCCGATATTCGGCGGGGATTCTCGGAGATCTCCCGTTTCCCCCGCCATTGCATTCCGGCGCTGCTCCATATCCAACTCACTTCACCCTCATCGGTTCTTAATGCCTCGTTGTTAAGAGCCGCCCAAATATCTCAACCCCACTCCACTCCACCCAATTGACGATTCAGTGTACACAAGAATTCGTATTTCAATTAAGTGTAACTGTTTCATTTGTTCGACATACGAATATATTTTTCATAACATCCAATGACGAAAGTTAATTTAGATATATGGTGAATTATACTTATTGTACTCAAAATATGGTTATAGGACTTTCAAAAATCCTCACTACAGTGAAAAAAAACTAAAAAGAGTGTAAATCAGTTCATCAATTTAAGTATCTTACTTCATTTCCATGCAGTGTCATCTTTAAGGACGTAATTTTCATGTCGTATACCTATTTTACTAAACCAAATTTTAAAACGTTGGTGTAATAAATTTCCACGAATTAATGATACTGCATATCGGCACACAAATGTTCTTAAGTGACTAGAACTGGTTACCATTACTAATTCCTTTTTCAGATTGAAACGTCTCAAAGAAGATACACAGACGTCATACGTTAGATACTTTATAAAGAAGTAATGCCTATAAGTAGAGCCACATACATAAGGTTTGCTTCTAATGATGTGAACAATATTGAAGCATGGTGGCAGGTACGCTTACAAAACAGTCGATAGCGCGGCTACTGAAAATTCATATCCAGGTCAGGCCACACAAACCACATGTTAGTGCAGCTACACGACAACGGGGTTCAGCTCATCAGCCAAAGCGACCTACAGCAGCAAAGACAAAACAAGTTCGCACAATGTGGATGTTTTCTGTGTGTAAGGTACCGGTGTGTCTCAGCAGAAAAAAAATTTGTTTCCATGAGTTCCATGCTTCAAGTAAAATTTGATAGATCAATGACAGTTTCTGGTATTTTAATATCGACAACATATTACTTTAACTGGTCCTATTTCAATGACGGTGTGTTATCTATGCCATGTTATAATAGTCGTTTCATTAAGAAATGTTTTGTATGATTTTTTTCCTGTTTTATATAATTCTATATTATTACAGTTACCAACAGATTCAATTTTTTTTTTAATGAATAGTAGATCTGTGTTTCAAAGAGTTAAGCTTTGTTCGTATGAGCTGGAAGTAGAACTTGAGTAGGGCGTCAGAAAAGCTGAACGTAACCGTGAACGGACTATAGTCAATCGCCCAGGCGCTTCTCGGTCTCAGATGCGAACAGCTCCAGGTAGGCGGGGGTCCACACCCTTAACGTGCGTTAGGACGGCGAAGTTCAATGACGTCACGGGCGCCGGCGACTGCCGCGAGGTGCCGCACGAAGACGCTGCCCCATCGTGACCGTGCGTCGGTTGCGAAACTCGCGGGCGATATGTAGTGAAAGAAAGGTGAAGGGTGATGGGCGATAAGCTGTCGCAGCCCGTCCGCGTCGTAAAACCCGCGCCGGTGTAGCGGCCGTTGATATATGATGGCTCCGAACTAATATGTAAAGAGTAAAGTGCTTGCGTCACTTTGGCCGGAGNGGGGGGGGGGGGGCAAGACCCTTCCCCTCGACACTCTGCAGGCGCCGTAAGACACGCAGACGGCGGAGGATACGTGGAGCAAACGATTGTAAGTGTACTTTAGGACTCCTGATATTCTGTGACCCCGAGCTCTAGGCCACGAGTCTTGAGGTAGGCAAGGACAAATTATCCCTTTTATTGTCACATGGGTCTCACTGTAAGCAGTTGTGTCTATTCCAATTTATTTAACTACGGAATACTTCAATGTGAATCATTTTTCAGAACAGAAATCGAAGTCTATATTTCATTGCTCATTCATTAATTAGGTTATTGAAACATAAATGTGGTCGTTGAAAAGTCTCAAATTCGGCGAAAATCTCTGTAGGTTAACTCTCTGGTAAAGTGTATCTATTCCCGTTAATATTGGGGCCACGGTGGCTGAGCGGTTAGACTGCTCGCCTCCCACCAAGGCGAACCGGGTTCAATCCAAGTGGGAACCGTGCCGGACGATGCCACTGGTCTGCGGGTTTTCTCGGGGGTCTCCAGTTTCCCCCGCCTTTCCATAACGGCGCTACTCCGTACCCACCTCACCTCACCCTCATCGACTCTCAAGACCTCGCTGTTAAGGGCCTCCCAAATCTCTTCACTCACTCACCCGTTAATATTTTTATACCAGGCAAGTCATCGAAGCCATTCCTGAAGTAGGTAAACAATTGTTTTGTACACAATTTAAAACGTCCTGCTTTAGAAACAAAAAAAAAAGTAAAATAGTTCAAACTCTCGACTATGCATTGCGAGGGCAATGTTTACATTTAAAGCAAATTCAGCTGGTTTTTTTTGCTTTGCGCTTATTAGTGGACGAATTAGAATTTTATTAACACACTTAGGATCCATGAAAAAATCATATTTTCACTTAACTGACACGTGAATTAAATTTATTAACCCCAAGGCAATGTAAATTTTACATGTTGCGGAAAGATACTAAAGAAGGAGAGACGTTGCAGATCTTAATCAGGGCTTTCAAAATTGCTCACTTTACCGCGAGCAGCATATATAGTCCAACATTTCTGAAGCCCTACTAAAAGTTCTATTTTCAGGATATTTCTCCGTTTCTTGCGAACAATGTTTAACCAAGTCTAGAAAACTACAGCAAAGAGACAACGTGCGGCATTCGTGCTCATTCACTTTAATATTATTTTGCACGAGAACTATTTCTCACTAGGCATTCCCTACGAACCTATTTCCTTTCTATTTTTATTCGAATTAATTATAAATTAAATATAACGTATTCCCACAATACAAGTAAAGATTCAATTTAACCAAAAACTAGATTCTTTCGTGTTAACAGAAGTGTGTAACACAATATATATTTAGGGAACAACCTAACACTTCATACATGGTGTGATTTTTGAAGGTTTACTTAGAAAAGGCGTGATGATACGGCGAATATACAATGCTGTGCAGCAGCAAGATCCATTAACCATCGTTGAGCTGAGGAATACTGGACGGTTTTTTTTTTAGCAACGGTGTAGCTGACTTAAACTTAGAAATTTGCTGGAATCTGTCCGTTGCCGAAGGGTTTTTTTTTCTCGAGAAAAATAAACAAAGACAAGAATTGCATTTAAAAACGTATCAACTAAAAGTTATACATGCATTATTAAAAATGCAGTATGTGGGCAAAGATGGTTGTGTTGGCATTCCATCGCTTTGTTTTTAATACCGGCATTTATTGTATATTTTATTCTATTGACAACTAGGTTTTCCTTATTCAGAAATACTGTACTTTGGGTTTTCTTGTTGTTGAGGATTCTTTTCGTCTTTTTTGTGCCGTCTATTTAGCGCAATTATTTTATGGTTGGAATTTGCCGTGGTCAGACCACTGGTCTTCCTCTCCCGTCTTCTCTTCCTCTCCCATCTTCTCTTCCTCTCCCGTCTTCTCTTCCTCTCCCGTCTTTTCTTCCTCTCCCTCGATTCCCAGCAATGTCAAATCCGGCTTATTTGCATTTGGAAATTTGATGAACTTCATCGTTTGTACAGGTGGATTTCTCTTGAAAGATGATAAGTCCTTCGCAGCAAGACTTTAAGTTACAGGAAAAAAAGTTTGCTGGTATAGTCTATTCGCAGTATCTTCACACTTTTTGAATCAAACATTCGAAAAATTACCGCATGTGTGACGTGTTTGCTTTCTTCCTAAATATTTCATGTATCACAAGCATTTTACAATTTTGACAAAATAAAAAAAATATCTAATATTTTGTTGAATTGAACTATTAGTTATATTTTATCGATAAATCATATTTCATTAATGAGCGAAGTGAAGTGGGGATATTTGGGCTGCTCTTAAAATCGTGGTCTTGAGAGTCGATGAGGGGTGAAGCGAGGTGAGAATGGAGCGGTGCCGAAATGCAATGGCGGGAGAAACGGGAGATCCTCGAGAAAATCCGCCGTTCAGTGGCATAGCCAGCACGATTCCAACGTGCAAAAATTCGGGAGCTACCCAGCCGGGAATCGGACCCGGTTCTCATTGGTGACGGCGAGTAGTCTCACCACTACATCACCGCGGCCCCCATTTCATTTAGACCTATCATTAATATCAATATAAACAGTAAGAAAATGAGCGTGTTGTTAACGCCTGGTAAGAAATAGTTCCGATACAAAATTCAATTAAAGTGAGTACACACGAATGTGGTGCGTGGTCCCTTTGGTGTAATTTTCCAGACTTTGGTAAGCTTGCTTGCATGAGGCGGCGGAATAGCCAGAAAGTAGAACTTTAGCAGGGCTTCAGATATGTTGGAAGTAACCACGCATAAACTTTAGGGCCTATATGCGGCTCACGGTAAACTGAGCACTTTGAAAGTCCTGATTAAGATCTACTTTTATGCTCCTTTGTATCCTTCCACGATATGTAAAATTACATTCCTATGGGGGTAATGACTTCATTCACGGGTCAGTTAAGTGAAAACATGATATTGTTAGTAACCTATGTGTGTTAATAAAATGCCAATTCATACACTAATATGTATAAAGCAAAAAACGTCAACTGAATTTTGCTTGAAGTTTAAACATTACCCTCGGAACACATATTCAAGACTTTGAACTGTTTTACTTCATTCGCTGCCAACGTAACTGGCAGCCTGCGTGCCAGCGATCACAGCAGCCTACATGCAGTTAACGGGCAATTCTATTTTTGAGAGGTTGATTTCAAAAGTGCTCACTGTAACTTGAACATAGTGTAGATAGTGTTACTGCGTGGGCGCGTCCCGAAAGTAAGAATCAATTGCGCACAGCGGCCTCGCAGACGACAGTGCTGCTTCGTCAAGCCCAGTCGTTTGCTGTAGATTCGAAGTAGACTGTGGCCATTGAACTTTGCAAGGTGCAATACCGGCTAAAAATAACTTCCTGCTCATTACCTACTCCACTGCGCACACTAGGTCTAAAAGGGGTTAAGAAAGGGGGTACATGTCTTTTGGCCTAACATGATTTAAGACCAAACGACATTTCGGCCAAGTGACTTTTACGCTATGTGATTTTAGGCCAAATAACTTTTAGGCCACGGGAAATTTAGGTCAAATGACTTTCAGGCCAACTGAATTTTAGGCCAACAAACTGTTAGGCTAATTGAATTTTAGGCTAGTTGACTTTTAGGTCAACTGACGTTTAGGGTAACTGACTTTTAGGTCAAGTAGTTAGGCGATTATTATGGCCTACCTTTACATATATCTCGTCTTTACCTTGAGACAAATGCAAAGGCATTTTTATTTCGTCATTGTGATCCTACCATTTAGTAACTCCCGTTGGAAGCAGTTTAGCCATGATTTCGCAATACTTAACACGGCCACCAAATGTTTGTCATTGGTTCTAAAACGTCTTAAGGAATATATGATAAACAATACTGCAACCACAAGAGACGAAATGAACGTGCACTATGGCTATATAAAGTTTCGACGGCTACCAAAATATGACGAAATTACAAGGTACCAAGTAAGGAGATAAACTGGCTGCCGCAAAGGTCGGGGCTTGCAAGCAACATAAAGCGTATTTTTGTCTTATTACACGACCGTTTTGGTATCAGCTACGGTTAAATTCACGCTTTCGAAACTTGCACGACGCCGCCTAGTTGTTCCGACGCCTTTAATAACAAAATCAGTAGTTGCACAGAAGCCGAAATGCGTGGCGGTCTCTTTGATGTCTGCGTGCCGTTCGCTGATTGGCTGCGTGATGATGCAGAGGCAGCCTTTCTCGTACGACTGGCCACGGTTTACTGCGGAAGGTTGTCATTTGGTGTCGAACGGCGCCCGTCAAATTCATCTCGTGGCGGCGATTGGCGAATGACCTCCTGCCCTACTGCCGAAGAGCCTTAGCCTTCACTTTCTTTGCTCGTGCGGGTGGGATTCGGGATGAACGCTTTAGTTTCGCTTTTATATTCATCAATATTATGCACTTCCAAAGTTGCGTGTTCTCATTATTAGTACGCGTATCTGAACTACTGCAACAAACTTCGGGAAGTGATTCGTGGGATCAAAACAAGCAAAAATGTTCCCATGAACTTGTGTCGTACAACGCATTGTTACTGAGTTACAGGACGTACATTAGCCACATCGCAGGCGATGCTAGAAGTGTCTGCCATGGGCAGCCTCATGCACGCATGGCTAGGCCTCATCGTGGACTGGCGAAGTCGCTCGAAGATACCTGGGTCAAGTCGAATAGCTGTACAGGCGTTATTGATAGTGTAATTCAAGTCGTTGATGTCTGTAACAGGCGTAGCATGCACCGCACTTTACATGTGCCCCAACAGCTAACAGACTGGTGGATTGAGGCCAGGAGACCGTGCAGGCCAATGCACTGGAACGTGACGCCCGATCCAACGTAACAACACAGTACGTGGCGGTAGTTATACATGTCACCACAGCGTGAAACGCCTGTAACTCAATAACAAAGTTTTGAAAGACGTATTTTCGAAATATCATTTTTGCTCGTTTTGATACCAGGAATCACCTCCAGAAATTGTGGCCGCGGTATCTGAGATGTTAGATTGCTCGTATCCAACCAAGGCGAAACGGGTTCTATCCCCGGCCGGGTCACTCCCGGATTTTGGCCAAGTAGGAATCGTGCCGGACGATGCCACTATTCGGTGGGTTTTCTCTGGGATCTCCCGTTTCGCCAGCCCTTGCATTCCAGTGCTGCTCCATTCTCACCTCAATTCATCCTCATCGGCTCTCAATACCTCGTTGTTAAGAGCCGCCCAAATCTCTCAACTCAACTCGACCTCCTGAAGTTTGTTACAGTTGTTTACGTACATCCTGTATATTATCACGCAGGAATTAGATCATCAGTTTTAACTCTCAGAGTTCTGCACACATTTACAGACATTCAGGGAAAGTTAGAATTTAGGCACCTGTATCTAACACTACGGGAACACTAGTTTCGCTAGACTCGGTATTCTCATGTACCACCTTCCTATTGGCTCACACCACAAATAATACTTTCACCGTACTGTGCGGTGTCTGTTATTGGCTGTATATCATCCAATTTGTTCGGAGAGGGGGGTGGGGCAAGTTGTCCATGTCCCAATCAAATTTAGTTTTATATGAGAGGCTAAATAAACTTATATAAGAAAATTATTACTTTACTCGCGGAAATTATTAATTATTATTTTGATGGAGAGTTCTTGTATATATTTTATTAAAAACAAAATAGACACGATGGAAATATGTCTGCATTAGTTTTATCCTCTTGAGCAAATGAAATACTCATTCTATCGTTAAGCTACATTCTGGCATATTCCTGGTATTCAGAGATAAAAAAAGGCCCTATATATTCTATAGATTCTAGAGGCCCATATACTTTGCAAATTCATTTGAGGACAAATTAAACTTCAACCAGATGCATAATCGGATTTCTACATCCATTGAAAAACAGTTCTTTGTACGCCCCGGAAGAATTTTTACCTATAACGTACCTACAAATGAAAAAAAGGACAGAGTACCGGGTTTCGTGGTATGAGGTTAAATTGGAGCAACAGCCAACGAACAACTAGCTGAGGATCGAGTACACAAAGGATTGTGAAATCTAGCTTGTTGCCGAATGAATCCATGAAATACTCAGGCATTTCAGTTACAAGTATGTACCGAGGTACGTTATTTTCACGTTAGTTACTGTATCACTGCTCGCCCAACACGCCCTGCAGGACTCAAGAACCAATATAAAATAATTAGTCCTCTGGTAGCTTCATTCCGTGTGGCTTGGTGGATCAGGGTTTGAGTTCTTTCTGTGGCGGCAGCCGATAAACAAGTGACTTATGTTAGTGTGTTTAGAATACTGTGGAGTCCAACATGGTACAGTCTTATAACACGAAATAGTAGGGTCTCTACATATAAATAAGACTATATCGTTTTAGGCGTTTTAGCGTTGCTATGAACTGTACTAGAATGAGTAGTATGCTATTACATATACCAAAACCAATAAAATTGTGTACAGTTCACGTGACTGGCAGGAGTTATTTAGGGGAATACAGTCTGAATAAGGAATGACTATGTAAAGACCTATAAGTTTGACAGTAAAAATTTAAGCGCCTACCTGGTGCTTGAACTGCGTTTAAGAGTGGTTGAAATATACGTCTACCAGAAAATTATTAAACGTGCTTCCAATGCGCTGTTCTGCGAAAAGGACACACACTTCAGACGAGGTCTATTGAGTGCTTTCAAGATGCCATTCACATTAGAAACACCATTTAAGAGCACTGTAAAATGGCCAAAAATCTATTCTTCAAAGTGCTGTATCTCAAAAATACACGTGTCAGACACATACAATACTACTTAAGGGCCGTGCATTGAACATTCCTATCGACTTTTCAAAAATAATAACATCACTGCTGGAAGTCCCAAAGGTACAGACCTGCATAATTTGCGTTATTATTTAGGGACACGTTAAATTTGAAACACACGTACATTTGCAATACGATCGTCATTGGACCATTCTTTAATTGAAACGCCCTTGGTAACTATGCTCCAATAAATGATTACTTCATAATTGTATGCCCCAATCTCATGCAATTCAGTCATAAACACCACATGTATACTGCAGCCAATGGAGAAACGACGCTGGCTCGCGTGTACGCGGTACTGTGGAGTTTAGCCTGACGCCAAATAACAACACGAAATTTACAGGTCCCTACACATAGGTGCACTCAGCCCGACGAGAACTCTGCACGCCAGTTTACAGCCCTGCGCTTAGTGGTGATGTCGTACTTGATGCGCGTGGCAGTGTCGCTCTTAATCACTCCCGCGCTTCTCGTCCTCAAACGCGGAAAAAAGCTTAAGGTAGGCAGGAGCCTTAAGATTAATTTCTAAAATCTCAAAGAATTTGCAAATTTGCAAACGATCTACTAGACGCGCCCAAAGAAGACTGAACCAAAAATATACATGCGTTAAAAACAGGCCCAAGCACGTCCTCTCATTGTAGCAGCAAACACTCGATGGCAGATTGACATGTGCATGAACATACGGAAGTTTGTAGAGCCTTAGGTTGCAGGTTATTTTAATCGAGAATTTTTCCCGTCTACGTTCTATAATCTAAATGATTAAAACTGCTCCAAATCGGCGAATTTTACTGCAGATTCGTTAAAACTACTCCGCGGGAACTTGTTGAAATTTTATCTAATTTATTTTGACTGTTGGTGTTCCACTGACATAGCAATAATTTCTGCTGAATCCCAGTGGTCTGGCACTAAAACCTCAGTGCATTCCTACGATTCACCAGAAGGTAACAACACATTAGATTAGGCTTCAGTAAAAATAATTCCACTAAAGTTTACAGATTCGTAGAAACGGACAATTTTTGAGTGTTCAATAACTTGTAGGAGTCACGGCGCGGCGCTTGTGTGGCTGCCAAAGAAGCCTCTCAACAAGTGCCTTGCCCACGAGTTAAGTGCAACGCGTGGCGGATGTTGGATTTGTCCTGCTGGTTTTCTCTGGGTACTTCCGTCACCGCTTCCCTGCTACCCGTTGCTGCTCCATCTACATTTCACTTCGCCCCAATTGACGCTGAAGGCCAATTGTAAAACGCCCTACAGATATTTCAGCAACTATATGGCCCATAGGCAAGGAGTCATCATGATGAATCGGTAAGTGCGCGGAAGCAATATTGTGTGATGGCACCTGAAATGTAGATACTCGGAAATTTCACGAGTTCATTTGACGGCTAGGGNCGCGGAAGCAATATTGTGTGATGGCACCTGAAATGTAGATACTCGGAAATTTCACGAGTTCATTTGACGGCTAGGGTTAACTCGACAGTTCTGTATAGTCCATTCACGGTCACTTCCAACTTTTCTGAAGCCCTGCTAAAGTTCTACTTCCAGGATTTTCATCCGCCTCATTTAAACAAAGCTTTACCGAATCTAAATATTACATTAAAGGGACAACGCACCGCATTCGAGCGCACTCGGTGTAATAACATTTTGCACAATGTCTATTTATTACTAGATATTACCAACACACGTATTTTCACTCCGAATTTATTCATATCAATTATAAAAAAATATTTTACTTATATTTTAAATATTAATTATAAGTGTAATTTAACCAACAATAAGGTACATTTGGGTTGGCAGAAGTGTAAAATGGATGTGATACTTGGCATACTTACGAAGCAACCAAACAAGTCTTACGTGGGGTGATTTTTCAAAGGGTTGATTCGAAAAGGACGAATAAACCGCGAATAGACTTCAGACACTTCAGACGCTGTAATTTGTTAATTGGCCTTCACGATGATNGAAAAGGACGAATAAACCGCGAATAGACTTCAGACACTTCAGACGCTGTAATTTGTTAATTGGCCTTCACGATGATCGCTTTATCCTGTGTTGTACGTAGTATGCGACTTGCTTGGTCTCTTTAGACACGTGTCACTGGTTCACATTTCTACAGGTATGTCAGAAAACCAGTGGCTCAATTAAAAAAAACTAACAACAAAAAGTACAGGTATTTGAGGTCTGTCCTAGCCTCGATTCAAGTCGAGAAATTACAGNATGTCAGAAAACCAGTGGCTCAATTAAAAAAAACTAACAACAAAAAGTACAGGTATTTGAGGTCTGTCCTAGCCTCGATTCAAGTCGAGAAATTACAGAGTTCAACGAAATGTAAATATTGTCAGGTCACTAGTCCGCTCTGGAAACGTACTGCATGTGTGATTGGCTGTACTATTGGTTCGGAGATTTTTTTTATTGGTTAGCTGTACATCTGGCAAGTTATTATTATAACGAAAGCGGGAAAACGTTCCATCATGCTATTGGCTATTTTGCCCCTATTTCTTGTGTAAGAGGCTTGAGTTGGTGATACGGGAAGCCTTTCAGCTTCTCTATATGTTGCTATTCTGTTAACTCGTAGAAACTCGATCTTCTACATTTCGTTGGTGCCCATTTTTTTTTAAAATGCACACAGAATTCATTACTTTTTTGTCATAAGCTATCTTCGATCAAATAAACATATAAAATCTTAATTAAAACATGCAGGTTATCCAGCGTAAAATATTTGTAAATAGGTATAAAAACACAGTCATATTACTTTAGCTAAAATCCAAGTAATAAAAGGTTTTTTTAATTGAACAATTATATAGGTATTGCAGAAGCTTAAAACTGCGTTACTAGACAAGAGAAATCACAAAAACTTATGCGTTTTGATATTTTCCCATGTAAGAAAATGTGCGTACACAAAAATTGCACACGGGAAGTCTTTTTTAAGAAAGCAATAATTTTTTTCCATTAATACAGGATAATTCATAATTTAAATAAATATAAATGTATAACGTCATTTACGGGGTTCCGACGGTCTTATATTGGTTTGCGGTTAGAAAATATTTATTTTCAGAGTGGTTGATTTCAGTTCGAACTACTGAGCTGTGTACGATGTTGCAAAACAGTACGCTTGCTCGCGTCTTGGTCCCGAATCCCTGACTCATTTTCCTCCAGGAAGGCCAGCGGAAGAAAAAGCTTTTCGCACGGCGACCGCATCTCCTGTGTTGGCTCCGGTATTTCTCCAGCCATGTCCGCGCTTTCTCGGCCCCCTTAAGAGGCCCTGCCCTACCTTGAAGTATTTTCCACATTAGAGGCANTCCAGCCATGTCCGCGCTTTCTCGGCCCCCTTAAGAGGCCCTGCCCTACCTTGAAGTATTTTCCACATTAGAGGCACTGAAGCGCCGGGGCGATAAGGGCGACAATGCCACGCGCATCAAGTGCCCCATCGCCGCAACGCGCAAGGCTCTGAACTGAAGTGCAGTGTACTCGTCGTGCAGCGTGTGGCGACGCAATCATTTTATTGGTGAAGACTCTGTAGAAAAATACACTGCAAGGCCCTTGTTGAATAGTTTTTTATATAAATGACCCATACGGCGTTTTCAAAAGTAGTTTTCAGCTATGACAGAGGTGCTCTTAAATTTAATTTTTTACCGTTCGCGACGTTTTGAGTAGGGATGTNAAAGTAGTTTTCAGCTATGACAGAGGTGCTCTTAAATTTAATTTTTTACCGTTCGCGACGTTTTGAGTAGGGATGATAAAAAAATATCGATATGTAGAAATGACTATATTATATAAACTATATAAATCTTCTATATATTTAAACGATATTTTNTAAAAAAATATCGATATGTAGAAATGACTATATTATATAAACTATATAAATCTTCTATATATTTAAACGATATTTTTCAAAATCAATGTATTTTTCCAAGTATCGGGAATAAATATTTTTAAAACGATCTTTTGATAAGTTTTGTTTTAAACACAAAAATTGAATTAAAAATTTACTATGTTTGCTTTAGCAACATGCACCAAAAACAGGCGTCACATCTTTCTGGAATGCCTCGTGTCCTCAACATGTAGTATTCCAACTAATTTTACATTTCGTCAAGTCCTTTAATACATAAAATATCGGATTCCGTTGTACCGAAAATCGATATTTTTCCTTGGATATATCGTTTTGTAAAACGTTATTTTTGTAAATAACCGATTTAAATAATGTACATTTTCTTCCTCCGATATCAACATCCCTAGTCTTGAAAGAACTCAGCAGGTCTCGTCCTAACTGTGTGCCCTTTTCGTAGGCCAGCGCATTGGACGCTCGCTAATATAATTTGTAAAAAAAAAAATATATATATCTTTCAAACACACAGCAACGCAGTTGAAGAGCCAGATAGGCGGGCCTTTTAAGACATTTCCTTTTACCACCTCCCCCCACCCCTTTCCCTTCGCCATGGTCCCACGCAGCTCAACTCAGAAGCACGAAATCCATTATTGCTGCTGTTGCCATGGCAGTTCTGACTGACGTGGCGGTAAGGGATAAAGTGGTTTGCGGGGTGTGAGAGACGTGTGTGCTGCAAGAAGTTGCTGGAGCGATCCCGAAGAACGGGAAGCCCCCGCCGATGAACTCGTGTGTTGACTGATGTCCGGCTACCGGATGACTCCGATTAAAACGCTACCACCTAGAGGTTGTCACGACTGGAGGTTGGAGTGTCGAGATTCGTTATTCACCTACCCCGGGCTCTGACGTTGGGCTTGGGGAGGAAAAAAAAACCTGTGGTTGCTCTTAACGATTGTCGGCTAATTGAGCATTCCGTCCACGGCGGGGCCCCACGCTAGAATGCGCTTGTCAGCGACCCTTCATCGGCGACCGCGGGCGCGATTAAAGTGATCGGGTGCGGATAGCTTCGTGCAGTCGAGGAGGAGCGGCGAAGACGTCCTCGGGGCTTCGCCCTCGCACGGCACGCCACGGGCTGACAGCTCAAGCACAGCTTACCAGCGCCGTTATGGACGAGGCACGACGGCGAGTGCAGCGGAAATCTTCAGGCGGCAAGAGGAGCAAGGGGAATTTGGCGAATTTGTTTGGCAGCGAAAATTGTTAATGTGGTAATGAAGGGGTGTCAATGCGGTTACGTAGCCCTCCGAAGTAGACTGTCAACGCCACGCACTCTGAGTGGAGTGAAGAGATGTGGGCGGCTCTTAACAACGAGGGCGAAACGAGGTGAGTGTGCAGCAGCGCAGAAATGCAAGGGCGGGGGAACCGGAAGATCCCCGAGAAAACCCGCCGACCAGCGGCATCGATATCCACCTGCGAAAATCCGGTGGCGACCCAGCCGAGAATCTAGCCCGATTCGCCTTGGCGTGAGGCGGGTAGTCCAGTCACTACACCACCGTGGCTCCCGGGTTGGTAAGTAGATCGGTAAGTTGGCAGGGCTTATTTACGTCTCGTTGACAGCGAGGTAATTAAAAGCGGAGCAAGTTGCTTAGAGAAGCAGGAACGGCGAAGGAATCGGCTATGGCTTGTAGCGAGGAACCACCTCAATATCCGCCTGGGGTACATTTCACAAAATTACAAGTTACAAGTATATTAGCTTGTTGTAGCTCGTGAGTAGTAAAGAATTTCAGTTTAACAAAACTACAAGCATTTACTAGTAACTACAAGTCAATTTTTACAAGTTATAAGTGGATTTTTGAATAGTTACAAGTATTTCAGTTTAATGAATCTACAAGTCTGCCCTAAACACTTGTAAAAAATGATTATTTTCTTATAAGAATGGGCAGATGGGTAGAGATTTCTACAGTATTAATAATGGCTTGTTTGGCGTCAAATTCAATATAAATGGAATTTTCCCTGCTTTATTTTGTGAATAATAAACATAAATATTTAGTAGCGATTCAGAAGAAGATTAAATAAGCATATAATGAAATTGGGTATCAGATACGTCGAAAAACATTGAAGTTAAGAGTGCATATGTAGTTTGTTTTTTTGTGTGTATATAATGGCTTCACTATTAGCTAATAAAACCCCGGATACAATTATAATACTTTTTATATGTACCGTTTATGTCAATGGTACAGACAAAAGTATAATGCAAGAGAAAAATATTTTTTTTACATAAATGTGTGTTTCACTCATATCAGCTAAAACGATTGTAGTTAAATTAATTGTTTTGGTGAATGCAACATAAAAACTGTAATGTTGTAGCAAAATAGTATT
Source organism: Clitarchus hookeri (assembly GCA_002778355.1). NCBI lineage: Eukaryota > Metazoa > Arthropoda > Insecta > Phasmatodea > Phasmatidae > Clitarchus > Clitarchus hookeri. The sequence goes on from NQII01000145.1 coordinate 996,810, forward strand.
TCTCAAGTATTACCAATGTATTTTCTTTTCTTCAAATTTGAATAAAATGTATTCTTTTGTAGATTAGATCTCTTTCCCGAATTGTAAGGCCAAAAGCAAACGCACTGTCTTGAAAACTCTCCCATTTCAATAATTATCGGGCTTTGTCAACTTATCTGAAAAAGTACCAAACGAGATATCTTTAGCTTCTCTGACCTTGTTCAGTGCAGTCAACTTATTTTCATTTGATTTCGGCATTTTGTTCACTTGTAAATTAAACATGCGCAATTTTTTAAAATAACTAGTAATTACAAAGTGTGCCGAAAATTTTCAGCAAGCGCAAGTTACAAGTTCTTGTAGATACTAGTGCTGTTCGTGAAACGGAATTTACAAATACTCGTAGACACGTAGTTTTGCGAGTGATCTCGGGAAATTACGGGGAACCGGAATCAGGGCGGTCGAACAGCGAGTGGAGGCGAGGCCCGGAGGTTTGCCACAGCCCCACCTGGCCCCGGTGGAAATGGCAACAATTCGCGTGGCACTTTCCTCGCCACGGTGCCCCCGCAAGCAGAGGCGAAGTCGCGGAGTTTCGCGTGCACCTGTCTGGATATTGGGCAAGTCTGCTGGCGTCGCCGGTGTGTGTGTGGGCAATACCGCCGCGCAGCTTTTTGCGCAAGCTTCTGGGAGCGATGCGTCCCAGGAGATAGGACCTCCGGCCCCTGTCGCGGGGAAAATGGATCAAGGTTGGCGCTCGAGGTGCGACGGCGCGAAGCATAAGAAAACAAAGGGTGCTAAGGTTGCCGCCCGGGCAGGCCGCCTAACGACGTGCACAGATCCAGCATAAAACGTTTTATTAAAAAAAAAAAACCGCCCGACGTGTCTTGAGAGAGGTCTGCTTACGAATAGCATTCAAGAAATGTTACGCGTCCGTACGAGTTTTTCAGTTCCTCCACTTCTCTCTAAAGCGAGTTTTTGTAATACTGAAAATGGATCAACGGGGAGTTTTCAAAGGTCATTTTTAAGGTATGAACATTCCAGTACAGAACATTAAAACAGAAATATGGACGTGCATCAAATTTTTGTTATTATTATTACGTCACGGAATAGTAGGGTTTCCGCTGAAAGTCTCATAGAGGCGCGTTATCGACGGCAAGACTGCACGCCAGTTCAGTTCCTTGCGCGTAGAGGCGACGAGAGAGTTGATGCGCATGTCTCCGTCGCCTCAGAAGTGCGAAATTTCTTCAACCAGGCGGCCACCTTAACAAGGAGGAGCGGCGCGCGGAAGAACTCAAGGCGGGTCCGACAAAGACAGCGGAGCTCACGCGCGCGTGTGGCTGTTTTCTGTGGAAATATCCGCGAGAAATGCCCGAGGATGGTTTAACGGCACAATGGGCCTCCGGGCGCAGGAAACGCCATTGTTCGTGCCCCCTCCCGCCTCCCTCCTCTTCCTCGTCAACTCCCTTTCCGGCGCCGTGGTCACGGGACAGGACTCGCATTGGTTACTGGGTTACGTCGGCCAAGGGCGTCCCGTTTCCTCGCCAGCCTCGTTGCAAGCGTCCCTGCGTCGCCGACAGTCGCCGCCATCACTTCCAGCTGTAGCAACTGGAGCCGGCGGTGATTTATCGACGAGTAAATGGCTCTACACAATTCCATGGGTGACTGGAATAACGGTCATGTTGGTTTTTGGATCAGAACTGTTTTTAGTGGGAAGGTATCCCGTGTAACTCGCTGGATCAACACGAGTTCTTAATTAGTTCCCAAATGAACCCCTAAATACCATAAAGATAGTTATAAATTCACAACTCACATGTTGAGTTCTTGGAGTTGATGAGTTGGATTGAGAGATTTGGGTGGCTCTTAAAACGAGGTCTTGAGAGCCGATGAGGGTGAAATGAGGTAAGAATGGAGCAGCGCCGGAATCAAAGGGAGGGAGTAACTGGTGATCTCCGAGAAAACCGTGCCTACCAGTGGCATCTTCAGGCACGATTCCATCTTGCGAAAATCCGGGAGTAATCCAGCAGAGGATTGAACCNAACTGGAAAAGCTTGAAAAAAAAATGAAAAAAAAAAGGCATTTATTTAGTCGCACTATTGTTTTCGCAATCTTTTTCAGCAGACAAATAAATACACTGAAAGAAAGGCCAATAAAGTATTTGTTTGTATACGGCAAGAGTTATATTAAATTTCCTCATCAAGATATTTTGTTGAATAAAAAAAACTTGAAAACCCACAAAATTAATATGGTTCATCTAACAAAATACATGTTTGAGTAAATGAAACATACGTGTTGGCCCGAAAGAAATTATATTGTAAAAAAAAAAGTTTTTTGAGTCAACTGTATGTTTTTTTTTTGGCCACTTATTTGATTGTCTTCGTTCGAAAATACAGCTCGAGAGTTTGTTTGTATTTTTTGTGGCAATTAGGATAGTAACAGTGATTGGTATTGCATTTATTGATACTCAATAACTGTATAAATATCATAACAAAACAAGTTAAACAGGAAACTAAAAAGTAATGCTGTAAAACTTGAAATACGTATTGCGCACGTTGTCCAGTATTTGTAATATATGTATTTTAAAACATTACAGCTTCATCTGTAGTCACTTTAGCTGAGGTTTGCTGGTGCTTGGCGTTCGGGCGCGAGTGACACAAGTTCTGATCCCCAGCGTGCGCCCGATTTTTTGTATTAACCGAAACTCTTTAACGTACGTAGAGCCAAACAAATCCTTATTAGCACCAACCTAATATTTGTTTGGGGAAACCAAATAACAACCACCAAATAATTTGGTTTCAACAAAAAAAAAATTTTCTTTCCATCCTATACAAAGATATAATTTGATGGCGCCAATCAAAGTTTGTTTTCCTCAGCAAAACCTTTTCCTCGGCGTATAAATGAAAATAGCTGCTGTGTTGTGTCTACGAAAATTTTTGAGGTTACTACGCACTGCCAAATCCTACTGCTTGCTGCTTAGGTCTTAAATCTAGTAGACCTCTTAAACGTTATTGGCGTTCAGTTCCAACAGCACATGAATGTGCTCAGTGAGTCTCTTCTGCCGTCGGCAGAGACTTTCTTATTTCGCATAGTACAAAGATAATCTGGAGTGGGATTTTAAAACCAAACTGCGAAGAAATTTCTTTTGCAAAACGGCGTATAACGTGAAGTTAATTTTAAGAATGGAGTTTACCAATAGGTATAAAATGCCTGCTCTGGCTCAAATAGGCCTATTCCCCTTGTCGCATTGCAAGCATCTCCTTTTTACATTATATTTCCGTCTACGTTATGTGAAAGTAACGTAAGATAATGGGGTGGGCGCTGTTATTACGACAACGTTTGTGTTGCGTCACACACACCAAAACCACTTAAATAATTTCGAATATTTCGAAATCAGGATTTAAGGCGAAAAACAGAATTCCTGCAAAGTGATTTCTTGGATACAGACATGAGTGAGCGAAGAGCGAAGAGATTTTGGGCGGCTCTTAACACAGAAGTCTTGAGAGCCGATGAGAGTGAAGTGAGGTGAGTATGGAGCAGCGCTGGAACGGAAGCCCGCAGATCAGCGGCATCATCCGGCACGATTCCCACTTGCGAAAATCTGGAGTGAACCAGCCGGGGATTTAACCCGGTTCGTCTTGGTGAGAGGCGAGCAGTCTAACCACTCAGCCACCGTGGCCCCGGATACAGACATTGAACCTGTAGAAAATTAGTGGGTAATATTCAATTTCATTTGAAAAAAATGTAACATGTAGGGTAACATATTATTATTCTAAAATTTTTGAACCATTGTGATGAAGTCAAATTACTTTAGGTTTGGTATGAACTATTACGATTAGATTCGCGAAACGATTGCCTTGGCATAACTTTCTCGGGTGAACAATTCTCGAAGTGAGAAGAACAGCCACATGCCTCGAATGCGGCTGTTGTTTCCACACCAGATTACAACCTGTCGGGAACGATCAAATAGTCATCAATGTCATTTCAATTGAAGAAATATATTATATTCAAGGATTTAAAATTTATAACAAACTTTTTATAATTATTTTTAAATATTGTTTTTACAATAANGCCAATGGTTAAGAATTTTCACAAATTTATATTTATTTGCCCGGATAGAATTGAAACATTGGTAAAGGCGTTTTGCAACTAATATTTCTGTTTTAGGATAGATATTTCACGTTTACATCGTCGTGTACACAGTTCGTAAAGGTTTTCTTTGGGCCACAAAAGGCTCTCGAAAGTTTAAAAAAAAAGTTTAATTATACACAATATCCCTCCAAACTTAACTTAAAAAAGATTAACACATATGGTCTACAAAACGTTTACTTAAGAAGTGCGAAACCAGTGAGTAGCATATGTAACCAACAATACTGTTGACTATAAACTAACTTTAACGATCAATAAAATTGATTTCTGTTCTGCAGACTATATTGGACAGGTTTCTTTTCATTGATTTATATTGTTCGTCAAAAGTACGAGTTTCCCAAAATATCTGGATGAATTAAATTGATGATATTGTGTTGGCACTATTTAAAAATGTACCATTGACAAAGGGGCCGCGGTGGTTGTGCGGCTAGACTGCTCGTCTCCCACCAAGGCGAACCAGATTCAATCCCCGGCCGCGCCACTCCCGGATTTTTGCAAGTGAGAATCTTGCCGAAAGATACCGCTGATAGGCGGGTTTTCTCGGGGATCTCAAGTTTCCCTCGCCCTTACATTCCGGCGCTGCTCCATTATCATCTCATCTCACCCTCATCGGCTCTTAAGACGTCGTTGTTAAGAGCAGCCCAAATCTCTCAACTCAACCCATTAACCAATTTTAAAATTTGTGTCAAGGGCCGATTTCCTAATACAGTGTTTAGCCACAAGATGGTCGAAATTTTCAACCATCATTGGAGGACGTTTGATGATATGAATATAACATTTTCGGACAATCTTACGTTATTTGGTTTGTCATGTAACCCACCTCTACGTTTTTATACAAATTGCTAAGTTGTTTCAATTATTAGTTCCCCGGGAGGTTACTGCCTCTAGAGGCCATAAGGCGATTTTACGAACATTAGTTTGAATGGCTGTTTTTATTACATTGTGATGGAAAGGCGCCTGCGAGGTTAAACTACACTTATTAGCAAATGTGCTGCTTCACTAGGACGTTTATCTTCATACAACTGTCGCGGCGTTTTAAGGAATATTATATCGGAGTAAAATAAATCAACAGCTCGGCAGGATTGGGCACGTTTTTTAAGGGCAACAGTCCGCAAATTGTGCAAAACGTCCAGATGGACAATGCAATGTGGCAGTCAAATATTTGTTTGGAAGACGCATATATCATCATCTTGCGTATAAACATAAATAAGATATTTACTAATTCGAAATATTAGGCTACTAATTTGAAGTTTTAACAAGCATACTAATATATTTAATATGAATGAGAGGGCATTAAAAAAAAACTTTAAAAAATACTTTTTTCACAAAATTACTATTTAAATTGATGTGCCTAATAATCTGAAGATTAGACATGAATTTAGTACGAGCAACGGTGATATGAAATTTACCGTGCCGTTGAGTTAGTGAGTGAAGACATTTGGGCGGCTCTTAACATTTAAGTTTTGGGAGCCGATGAGGGTGAAGCGAGGTGAGTATGGAGTAGCGCCTGGAATGCAAGGGCGGGGGAAACGGGAGATCCCCGAGAAACCCCGCTGAACAGCGGCATCGCCAGGCACGATTGCCACACGTGAAGATCAGGGGGCGACCCCGCTGGGAATCCGGCCATTAAGGCAGAATTATGACGGCGATGGAAAAGAGCACAAGTAAACTTCGCTTTTGTCCTGTACTGTATTAGGGTTTTAATATAGCGATCCGTTCAGAAAAGATCCTCCAGCATTGTGGCTATAGTTTAAAACATAGTTNCTGTATTAGGGTTTTAATATAGCGATCCGTTCAGAAAAGATCCTCCAGCATTGTGGCTATAGTTTAAAACATAGTTTTACACAAGAATGAATATCGTAAACGGAGGGCTTCTTATAACGAATTCCAACGACTCCATTTATGGCTCAGTAACCAAATGCATGAATGGGCGACAAAACATCGACTATCATTTCTGTCTTGAGAAAAGATTTACATTGAGATAGTCCATTGATTTCTAAATATTAAAATAATCACAACTGCTCATCATGAGACTCGCATGGAAACTAGAGAGGTCTGTTAATACCACTAGCAGTGGAGATTAAGCAAAACCAGGATCTATGCTATTCTGAGGTAGAACTTTTTTACTGGTTGCTCTCTAGCAAACAAGGTAGGTTACAAATTTACATATTTACTGCTCTGTTCCGAGTGGACGTCTTCGCTTGACACGACTTGCACATTCTCCATATCGCCAACTTATCTTCGTAGTTCCGGGTTGCTTTTGCTATCTTTTTCTTTTTTCTTTTGCCGATTCTGTCACCAATGCCGTGTCACCGCCTGACATTTCGCTCGCCGTTTGCTTGCGCGTGTCTTCTGCTTGCCCCCCCCCNCCCCACCCTGAGGTCAACGTGGGTCAAAACGCGAGTCATGACCTGTGGAAAAGTCTGGCATGTCAAATGTCGACACCGCGAGGAGTCGTCCGTTGTGCCGGTCCTTGGCATATCGTGGACATGACACAGCGAGTGTTTTGCCCGAACGTAGCTGTGGACGGTAGCATGAAAATTTCTCTGCTCTCCGCTCGAAATCTGAATCAGTGAAAATTTCACCCCTGAAACCAGTTAGCAGCACTTGACTTATTCAATAGCCACTCCAGTCGGTTTAACTGACGAGTTAGTGGAAAAAAAAATTCCAGCCTTCAATCACTTATACATTTTCCACTGATTCATCAACCATATAACTCGCTGTTTTTCAGTGATTTTTTTGTCTGATGTATTAGTTAAACAATGTGTATAAAATGAAATAACAACGCATCAACTTATAAAACCAATAAAAATATTTTTTAAATGTTAGTTGCGTCTTTTATAATACTATTTTACTACGTAACATGAACATTCGGTATTTCATTCCGTTTTTACGTCTTTGATATCGTTTTCACGTAATTATTATAGCGCTCGGTTAGAAGATTTAAACTGCATTGAATATGCAGTGATTGCATTCATACGTATTATTTGTTGTAACAATACTACTGTTACCAACTAAACTAAAAACGAAAAGAAAGGGCATGCAATTTGAAGTAAAAATTTTTGCGATAAAGAAATAACACATATACAGTATTTTTCCACTTAGGATCAACGTTTACTTGGTAGCGGGATTGGGAAGGTAACGATACTGAAGCGGGACGATAGGAGTTCATGTCCTTAACACAGCTATTATTTTTTACTTTTTTTTTAATTGCGTCAAATTGCACATTATTAAGAGTTTATTTTTCGCTAAATTCAATAAACACCAATATTTTATTCATTTCACGCAGTTGGCTGTCAGTTAAACAATCAATGAAATTGTTTCACAGAAACAACCAATGGTTTTCCACCGATTCTAAGTGGAGCCTTTTCCACTAATTCGAGTAGTTGAATTTCACTGCGAATCAGTGGTTTTCCACTTATTCGAATTTAGAGTGTTTACAAAAAAGCTAGCACAGAANTTTCACTGCGAATCAGTGGTTTTCCACTTATTCGAATTTAGAGTGTTTACAAAAAAGCTAGCACAGAAAAAGTTTGATTGTTTTACTAGTTTCTAATATAAGCCTGCTAAAAATATTTTCTTTACGTTAACAATAATTTACACGCGTANTACTTGGTAGCGGGATTGGGAAGGTAACGATACTGAAGCGGGACGATAGGAGTTCATGTCCTTAACACAGCCATTATTTTTTACTTTTTTTTTAATTGCGTCAAATTGCACATTATTAAGAGTGTCTATCGGAAATATGTTTATTTTTCGCTAAATTCAATAAACACCAATCTTTTATTCATTTCACGCAGTTGGCTGTCAGTTAAACAACCAATGAAATTGTTTCACTGAAACAATCAGTGGTTTTCCACCGATTCTAAGTGGAGCCATTTCCACTAATTCGACTAGTTGAATTTCACTGCGAATCAGTGGTTTTCCACTTATTCGAATTTAGAGTGTTTACAAAAAAGCTAGCACAGAAAAAGTTTTGATTGTTTTACTAGTTTCTAATATAAGCCTGCTAAAAATATTTTCTTTACGTTAACAATAATTTACACGCGTAGGCCTACTGTTTAGCGGATTACACAAACAAAAACATTTGAATTAGACACGGTCAACTTAGCACTCTATTGGCCGACAGCCTGCGAATGGTAAACGTTATTCTAGACATCAAGTGTTTCCAATACAGCTCGGATCAATGTGTTGGTGAAAGTGAAAAGGCGGAGACCAAAATAACTGGAGGCCATGAAGTGCTGTGTACCGGATGGTCCAAAACTTTCAAGGCTTAGTATGTTGTGCGGGGCGGTAAATCGATCATTCTTCAAAAGGGGGCTCATGTCCGGGAAAAGCGTGGTTTCCCGCTCTGAGTTTATTACAAGTTTCTACATGTGGGGCATCACGTTATCACTCACCGTAATGATGGTTTTTAAAAACGTGTCCCGAAGGCGTGATGTGAGACGACGCCCTACCATTGAGAAGTAACGCATTGCCGTGATGGGGAATCACGACAATCCAGAAACAAACCTGCCGGTAATCGGCAACGTGCACCGTGTTCCCCAAACGATAATATCGGGCTCGGATAAGCCGGGGTTTGAAACTGCAAAGCCGATGCAGTACGAAGGTGTGCAGTGACGAGCCGTCGAATTGTTGCAAGGTATGCTAAGCTTGGCGATAACTGTACACAGCCGAGTGTTTCGTCGGATCAATATACTGTTAGATAGGATTATTCAGCTAAGATATTCACCCTGAATATCTTCCGTTGAAGGTATCGAAATTTTTATTTCAAATTCGCAAGTGGCACTGCACGTCTGTTTCGAAATGTAATGATATCGACATACAATTCTGGTTTTTTAAGTTGTAATATACTCATTTCCCCTAATACAGTAACATGTTATTAGGCGGAGAGTTCACTGACATGAGTATTTTGAAAATATAAGTAGAACCTTTTTTTGATATACAGGATGATTCTAAAATCATGGGACAAACAATGAGGGGTGGTAGATCTCACTAAAACAAACAATTATTGTATAGGAATATATGGCCGGAAGTGACGCATTGAGAAACAAACACAAAAACATAAAACATTAACGGAAACATAAAATGTTCATTTGGAGCATACTTAAGGAGTGATTCCGTACAGAAAATGTTAAAACAGTTGCTGGAAATGCATCCACCAACAGTCACGCATGCTTGGCAACCTCTACATATGGCGTGATTGGCTGACAATGTTGGCGTGCGTGAAATACCCGGCGTATTTGAATCTGTTCGCCAATCACTCCACCGACGCTACCAAGCTTGCATTACTGTCAGTGGTAGCAATTTTGAGCAATTATTATAAACATTTCTGTAAAAAGGCATTTAGCGGCGACGTTGTAAATAAACAATGTGTTGCATTTCATGTGTTATTTTTGTGTTTGTGCCTCAACGCGTCACTTCCACCCATATATTCCTATACAATAATTGTTTGTTTTAGTGAGATCTACCACCCCTCAATGCTTGTCCCATGATTTTAGAATCATCTTGTATAAGGGTTTTTCATAGGTGTATCGATTTAACTATAGCTGAGGCGGGGTAGGTTGTATCATCCGCTGGGAGATGTTGCATTGGTGTGGACTGAGAAACAGACACGATTGCTCGGTGAATTAATTGTAATCAAGCTATGAACATCAAATTAAACACACGTTTTAATTGTATGTAACACCAGCAAACAATTTTTGGTATGTGTTTGTTACTTGTGTTGTCGTATCACTAGCACGTGCGTCANATTGTATGTAACACCAGCAAACAATTTTTGGTATGTGTTTGTTACTTGTGTTGTCGTATCACTAGCACGTGCGTCACCTGTCTAGGAACTCTCCGCTGGACATCACCAGTTTGTTCATTGTCAGCGGTGCACACAACGACTAGGGCAGGGGTGGCAAACCTTTATGTATCAGCGTGCCATTTTTTCTAAAGAAATGTTCGATGAGGCCATAGACNTGGCAAACCTTTATGTATCAGCGTGCCATTTTTTCTAAAGAAATGTTCGATGAGGCCATAGACGTGCCGTCAGATGATTTTAACTTAGTGATTATTAGAAAAATAATAATACTAAACACTATCTACTCAAAACTCTTTATTTACTACCAAAAATACATTTTGCAATGTCAAATAATAAATGTTTCAGTTGTACGCATAATTCAAATTACATTAGTGTGACTTCTGTTGTTGCAGATTAGATGACAAATAATTTATATTAGGGTTGTAAGATGTTACTTTTAGCAGAATGCATGCTGAACTGGAGTCATCTGTCAAACGGTTTCTAAGCGAGTCTTTAATGTTATTCATCTCTGAAAATAATGACTCGCAGGCATAGGTAGATGAAAATATGGTTAAAATAGCACGAGCCAGCTTCTTCAAACAGTTAAATGTGTCTGGAAACGAATTCCATGTTTCCAAAATTTTGATACTGGCATTTTTACTTATATTGCTTGACAATCTTTCTGTTTCAATTAATTCCAACTCTTTCCTTGCTTCAATAAATTTTTGAATCCATATTGAACTAGACTGGAAATCAATCAGCTGCATTTCAAATTCTTCAATTTCCAACCAATCGAATGGGGACAAATTCAGTTTATCAAATGAAGTCACATCAGGGTACATAATAAACTTTAGTGTTTCCGATAATTCTCTGAACTGAGAAAATCTCGCTGAGAATCCCTTGATTGAAGAATCAATTACAGAAATAAATTCTTCAGTTACTTCTCCACCTGGTTTCTCATGTATATCTAAATGGTTGAAATTTTTTTTCAAGTTTGGGAAATACTTGTAGTTTTTTGTAGTAATATCGTTCCTGAAAACATGTAGTTTAGCATCAAAAGCGCGAATGAGATCTATCATGACGATAATTGTTTTATTTGTGCCTTGAAGCTTTACGTTCAATTCATTGAAATGTTGGCATATGTCTGTAAAAAACATCAATTTTGAAAGCCACATAACATCCAACAACTCTGGGTATTGTTCAATTTTTCCCTCATTTTGCACAAACAGTCTGATTTCTTCCAAGCAGTCAACAAATCTTTGAAGTACGTTCCCGCGGCTCAGCCAGCGAACATTATTATACATCAGTAAGCCATTATATACCGAGTTGACTTCATTCAACAAAGCATCAAACTTTCGCTTATTTAAAGCGTGCGACGATATGAGGTTGACTATTTTTGTGACTACCGCCATTACCTTATCAAGAGATGTTAAACCACTCTTAGCACACAAGGCTTGTTGGTGAATTATGCAGTGGAATTCAAGAATCGAATGTCCTACGTCTGTTTGAAATAAACTTATGAAACCATTTTTTTTGCCCACCATACTTGGAGCACCATCAGTTGTGACTGAAACAATTTTTTTAAAATCAATTTCTTTCTCAGCAAGCGAATTTTTAACAGCCGTACAAATATCTGTGCCCTTTGTAGTTGTTAGCAACGATGTTATCGCAATTAATTCTTCCTTAATGATGTTTCCTACGCAATATCGAGCAAAAACAGCTAAACGTGCAGATTTAGTAATGTCAGTACTTTCGTCAATGCATAGCGATATAAAAGGAGCGGAGTTAATGTCAATTTTTTGTTGATCTGTTATATTTTCGGCCAGTTTTAAGATTCTTTCCTTTATTGTATTTCTAGATAGAGGAGTATCTTTAATGCGCTGAATTATCTTATCTTTATTATCGAAATCATCAAAAAGTGAGGGCGCGCATGCTAACCAGGCTTCCTTCAAAAACTCTCCATCTTGAAAAGGTTTACTATGCCGAGCAATGACATTTGCAGCCGAGTAACTTGCCGCGCTCGTATGACAATTTTTGCCAACATATTTAATCATAGACGTTGACTGTTTATTTCTGTCTTTCATTGCACTTGCAATTAATTCCTTTTGCACTGGTTCGCTTTTTTGACTAAGAGATTTGTGATTTGTTTCAAAATGCCGTTTTACAGACGATGTTCTACATACCACTGTACCAGAACATAAAACACACACCGCTTTGTCGCCTTTACTTATCATGCCATATTTTTCAGTCCACCAAGTTTGAAATTCTCTATTACACTTACTATCTTGCCCTTTTTGTTTTTTTGCTGAACTAGCCATGGTAAATAATAGTTAAAAATCAACTTTAAAATACAGTTGTGTCAACGAAATTGAACGAACGAAAACGTCAACAAACTATGCGTCATTAGCAATTGTAGTCCACGACGTAACTAAGGCAAGACAATAACAAACGAGCGCGCTTTCCGCCCGCCGCCCCGCGCACCGCACCCGTTCACTCCTTAGCGTAGGTCCGTAGGATCACTCGCGCGCGTTCGTTCCTAATATAATACTGATACCTCCCTATTTGCGCTATGGCGTATAAGTCTGTATCTGCTCTCTGCGTAGGGCGCCAGCAATGGATGCTAGTCCTCAGTGATAGGGCGTGTAAATATGTTGACACTACTGTTCGTAGTTCAAATTTACCAAATGAATTTGAACTTCCTTGAGAGTTCACGTATGTCGTTTTATTTTTCGCTTAACAAGGTTCTTCACACTTGCTGCATGTCTCTACTTAGCTTGTCTCGAGGCGCTGGTTCGTCTCTCGGCTGGGGCTGACTCCGCTCCGGTGTCGAACTCGGGGCTGCTTCGTCACCTCGTCGGGAGGCTGCGACAGTTCCTCGCAGATTGGTCTTGGCGTCGTGATGCCTTCTCTCGAACTCCACTCCTCCCGGCTCCACTCCTCTTTCCTCGACTCGCGTACGCCGACTCACTCCCTCCGCGTCTGTGGTAGAACTGACCTCTTCTCGTCTGCTCCTCCGCCGTTTTATTAGCCCGTTAGCCATATTAAAACGCCTCATCTCGCACGTGGCTGGGGGCTGAACGCCGCGCCCTTGGTCGTAAACACGTGTTCGGCGCTGCGGCTATCCGCACGTGGTCTCAGCGGCGCCGGCGATTTTGGCATTAAAGTTTTATGGCTTCGCCCACCACGTGCTCGAGTGGGATACCCGGCCCCAGTTGTATAGGGCTTAGCGTCCCCCTTTCCGCTGCGAGACACACGTGTTCCTTCCTTCCCGGAATTCTGGTGTTATTGTTCCAGCACGCTCGCCAAAGCTATTAGCTGGTTTTTGGCAGTAGCCAGCCTGCGAGAGAAATGCAGCTGTGGGCTGTGAAACCTTTTAACGTTTTCAACGCAGCTGCGAGAGGCTGTGCCTTCTCGTTGCGGCGGAATCCTGGCGTCATTCTTCTGGCACGCTCGCCAAACCCTTAGCTGGTTTATGGCGGCTGTTCGCGTTTCCTTGTCGTTGCGAGTTTCGACAGTGTGTGCCTGCTGACGGAAAAATATATCTCGGGATGCAGAATGCATCAATAAGTCATAGTGAACTTTGTTATTTTAAACTAAAATGCAAACCTTTTGATCCGTGGCGTGGCGTGCCCAAAATATTGTTTCGCGTGCCATCAATGGCACGCGTGCCATTGGTTCGCCATCCCTGGACTAGGGACACCCCAGCCTCACGAAAAAGATTCCCGCACTTGCAATATTTCACTAGCCCCACGGCCGTACCGGCAGTTCTCTTCTCCCTATTGGCGGCGTGTCTTCGCGAGACGGCATTTTCCTACTCGGCTGGCCGATCAAAATTAGGCCAACTCCAACTACAGTACGTCTGCGGTTCGCCTAAGACGCGCAACACGGAAACCATCCAATCACGAATGTGGATCTGAGCCAAAGAGTTGTGGGGGTACGACTGGTCGTGAAATGTTTTCGTGAAACTCGGGTGTCCCTAACAACGTGGAACCAGCGGCCGGCTGTGTGTTCTCGGCGTCTCCCTTGTGATAGATCTTATGTGTTGAAGTTTCTGCATCTCACATTCACGAGAACGGTTACTGCGGACATCGATTTCAAAGCGCAGTACGTTGTTCACTGGGAGCGAGAAGCACGGCCACACACAAGCACAGTGCGCGTCATAAAATTAAAATATTGCAACGCTCGAGTTTGGAAATTAATTCGTGAGTGAGAGTTTTAGTTTACAGTTTCAGGTGTTGCAAACAAAAAAAGAAATGTTACAGTCCGCTCTGTACTTTAGTCGACACGATACCTGTTTCGTTGTCTCGGCCAATAATCTGTAGGCTGCGTGTTCGACTGCAGTTACATTAACCAAATACGACATAGACCGGTAAGACGATTCGCGAATCATTTACTCGCAGGTCAGATCATTAGTCACTGAGCTTCGCGGTGTGCAGTACAGACCTATTAATTACCTACACGTGCGTAATGTACACAATTATGTACTCTGGGTATGAATGGGTTAACTATGAGCATGCATGCCAGTGTGGAACGTAGTGCATACTGTATGTAGTTACGAACTATAATTTTTTTCCAAAGGTATATTTNAGCATGCATGCCAGTGTGGAACGTAGTGCATACTGTATGTAGTTACGAACTATAATTTTTTTCCAAAGGTATATTTAAAAAAAAAATGCTTTCTCTAGTGTAAAAAAGAGCCTTTACAGAACTCTGCACGGCTGAGTGCTTCATAGGACTAATAGACTGCTAGATAAAGTTATCTCGGTACACTACTCNTTTACAGAACTCTGCACGGCTGAGTGCTTCATAGGACTAATAGACTGCTAGATAAAGTTATCTCGGTACACTACTCCAAGCAGACAGAATGGATCACACAAAGGAAGAATTCTCCAGCTATAACACCCTCCCCTCCCCCGCTTATAGCACGCATTCCCTGGATGCGCCTGTAGAGTTAATACAAGATAGATTGCCGATGCCAGCTGCATTTTTTCCCTTTCGTAAATGTGAAAACCACGTGAACTAAGGTTGGAACACTGCTGATATAAATACGTACTATGTAACGTTGAGTTTTTCTTACCAAAAGTTAATTCGACAATGACCTAATAATATTACCCACAGTAAAACCAATTCTTTATATGATGGAAAACGTAACGTTACTCTTCAACCTTATGACTTAGTGCTCATTATTCACTAATCGCAACCACTGGAACATTGCGAACCAAAGATGACGGAAATTAGGCTATAGTTCATTCGAACTTTCCTGAAGCACTGTTGAATTACACCGAAGGGACAACGCACCACATTTGTGTGCACTCGCTGTGATGATATTTAGGATAAGAACTATTTATTACTAGGCATTACCAACACACCTATTTTCTCACTGTTTTTATCAAAATTAATTATAAATTAAATATTATAATTTGTACATAAAATATGAATAAAAGTTCAATTTAAGCAAAAATAAGGCACTTTAATGTTAACACTAGTATAAAATGCTTGTGAAACATAACAAATTTAAGACAAAACCAAACCGTCACACATGGGGTGATTTTTCAAAGGTTTGACCTGACAAATGTGAAGAGACCGCGAATAGACAATACATTCTTGTTTGGTGTATGGTTGCATCCGGCAGGAACGTACAGTCGTGGTCACAAACAGCGTACAACAAGCACGAGAAACGGTTTCATTTGCTGCATACTTTACGCCGCTTCGCTGCTACTGGTTTGTTTGTCACTCTTAGAACGTTTCTTTCGCCCACCTGCCCGTGTTCGCTGTCGGTATCTCACCTGAGCATTTTTTTTTGNTTGTCACTCTTACAACGTTTCTTTCGCCCACCTGCCCGTGTTCGCTGTCGGTATCTCACCTGAGCATTTTTTTTTTGTTTGCTAGCTGCTTTATTTTCGACGCTCTCGTGTGTTTTGAAATCGCGGGGGTTTCACGGAATATANTTTTTTTTTGTTTGCTAGCTGCTTTATTTTCGACGCTCTCGTGTGTTTTGAAATCGCGGGGGTTTCACGGAATATATTCGCTTGAAATGGCCCGATAAGTACAGGACGTGGGTAATCCGGGCCACGCCTGGAGATGGTTCGAGAAAGCTTGCGCGTTCAGGGAGCCCAAATAACTGGTTCCGCGCTCGAACCACGCCAGCTAGCACCTACACTTTGGAGATGAGGCGGCGTGAAACGACTGGCCCTCTGGAATTTCCTGTAAAACAACACTGTGCCACTCCAGTGAACATTTCACACACACGCCAGACGGTGATTTATGGCGATTTCCATCGAATTACAAATGTGCTTTGAAGTTGCCGTCGTGAGGCGATCACAATTCACACTCCTGATACCTCTTGTTTTTTTTTCCGCATCTTAGATCTTGCATGGAACGTTGTTCAGAAATGAAAGGTTACATGTATGTTGGGATGATTTGTTTTACGGAAACACTATCACTGCCCCGCAAATGTATGCAGTTTAAAAAAGAAGTCGAAGAAAACTTATGTGAATTGCTCTTAAAATTTGTTCGGAAACATCATCTACTCAAAATATCATGCAATATTATATCTACATGTTTACTTAACAAGTCCTAATTCAACTAAAGCCAGTTAGTAGATAAAACAAGTTAACAAACTGGTCTCGATTAGAAACTTTTGGATGGAATCAAAAACACATTACCTTACAGATATTCGCGCCAAAAGAAAGTGAAACACAGCAAAGTTTTCGACCATACTTAAACTGTACTGTTTTTAAACATCCTATAAAACGAACACTGAATAATAAACATAAAATCGAAGATAGCATATTGCACGACCATCGAATAAAAATACTGAAGGGTGCAATTCACCAAAAATTTTAAGATGTTATATTTTGGCGAGTTACTGTTAAACTTGTAGATGTCACTAACAAGTATTATTTTCTCGTATAAAAATTTTAGACAGCATATTTATTGCGCAATGTCAAGTCAAAATCAAAATTTTAGTGATTTGGGAAGTACAAATAATAAAAACAAATTACCCATAGTGAGAATGCACTTTGAAATAGGATACCATTCGTTACTTCAAATCTTTAAAACCACGCTAGCCAGTTTTTTTCTCAAAATTTTTTAAAAAATTTTGAAAAAAAAAAAAAGAGTTTGCATAGTTTTTGACTTGTGAAAGTTTATGATATTTCATAAAATAATGTCTGCAAGCCATGCCTTTAGAGTTAGTTGTTCATTGGCTGATGCTCCAGTTTCACACTAGACCAAGGTATCATGGGCTTTGGTACTGATTTCCTTGCCGGTTAGTTATTGGCCCAAATTCAACCAGGGCGTGTCTTACAAACTGCGATCCGACTGCAAAAGAAAGTCAAATGTGCATGCGTTTGGAATCTAGCTTGTACTCAAATGAATTCGCAAAAATGCCGGGTCAATAATATCAAGAACTCAGATAGAATTCCATTCTGCAGAAAATATCTCTGATACATAAAATGTAATAATTATTAAAAAAGTAAAAGTAAATCACAAGATTTGTTACATGTTTTCCTGCAGCGTACTGTACGGAAACATAACATCATTACCTCACTTATAAAAAAATATTTATATGAAAATTCAGACTAGATACTCCGAGAAAAAAATTCGGACGGTGTGATACATTTTCAAATACCTTCAAGTTTATTTGTTCCAATTTGTTGAATAGAAAAATTTGAAGGTCGTATTTCGTCTTAAAATTTTTTTCTCGAATATGTTTGAAAGTTAAAATGTGACAGGAGCTTAACATGTATAGTCTATTCGCGGTTTCTTTACATTTTTAAAATCAAACCTTTGAAAAAACAACCNGTGACAGGAGCTTAACATGTATAGTCTATTCGCGGTTTCTTTACATTTTTAAAATCAAACCTTTGAAAAAACAACCCGTGCATGACGTGTTTGGTCATTTCCTAAATATACCATGTATCACAAGCGTTTTATACTTTTGTAATCATGAAGTATCTTATTTTCGTGTAAATTGGACTTTTAACTATATTCTATCTATAAATTATATTTCACGTATAATTAATATAAATAAAAACAGAGAGAAAATATGCGNACTTTTAACTATATTCTATCTATAAATTATATTTCACGTATAATTAATATAAATAAAAACAGAGAGAAAATATGCGTGTTGGTACCACCCAGTAAGAAATAGTTCTTATGCAAGTTATTATTACACTGTGTGCGCACGA
Organism: Clitarchus hookeri; assembly: GCA_002778355.1. NCBI lineage: Eukaryota > Metazoa > Arthropoda > Insecta > Phasmatodea > Phasmatidae > Clitarchus > Clitarchus hookeri. The sequence continues at coordinate 1,014,912 of NQII01000145.1, forward strand.
ATGAGGTTGCGGGGCCGCGTTGGCTGAGCGGTTAGACTGCTCGCCTCCCAGCTTTAATACCCGGCTGGTTTACTCCCAGATTTTCCCATATGCGAATCGGGCCGGGCGATGCCGCTGGTCGACGGGTTTTCTCGGGGATCTCCCATACACCCCGCCCTTGCTTTCCAGCGCTGCTCCATTCTCAAATCACTTCACCCTCATAGGCTCTCAACTATCTCCGCTCAACGAATGCTGTGCGTTGCCCCCTTGGTGTAATTTTTTAAACTTGATTCAGCTTTGTTTGCATGAGGCGGAGGAATATCCTGGAAGTAGAACTTTAGTAGGGCTTCAGAAAAATTGGAAGTAACCATGACCAGACTACAATGTTAAAAATATGTTTATTTACGGAAATTTTTACGGAAATGCGTAGTAAATACACGGAATCGCAATTCGTAATGACGAAAAACGGAGTTTAGTCCGTAAATACAAAATACGGAAAGTCTCCGTAGTTGCTTTTGCTTCGGGTTACGGGGACGAACAATGCCGAGTGTACACGAAGCTTCCTTCGCCCCTGTAACTAGAAAATTATTGTTTCTGCGGTAATTAGGTTATCCACGTTACTAAGACCTAGTCTTCAAAAAATAGCATCAGGCGCGTCTGTGACATTTAGCAAAGCTTAATATACACCAACTTAACTAGTAACGGAAATGTTGCTCATGTGACTGTAGTTTGAATAGAAAAGTTATACCAGAAACGTAAGGAGAGTTTTAGGCGAATGGTTAGAGTCAAAAACTTGTGATATTTTGTCTTGGGTTCAAATCTTGCTCAAGTATAAAAAAATTTTAACGTTTTTAAAAATATTCTTTATACAAGGTAGAACACCCTTATAACGAATATTTAAGACTTTGCCATTATCTCTTTTTATTTTAAACTGAAGGTAGAGAATACTGACTAGGAAATTAACGGAGGGGTTCCGTGAATTCATAGAAACTTTTGCAAAGTTTACGGGTAGTCAGTTTTTTTTTTTAAATAAACATGTCCGTAATTTTACGGACTAGAGTTTACGGACACCTATGGATAAATTTCTACCAGCACTCTTACGTAAAATTAAGGGAAATTTTTTTTTATCAGTGCATAGGACGAAGTTAATTCTTCACGGTGGTTGCACCGTGAAGTCCGCTCCGGCAGAAATGCGCAAGCGCAGTTGTGGAAAACAGGACACCGTCGTCGAGGCCGCGCTAGGGAACAAGCAGGAGAGGGGTGGGGGGTATTTACCAACAGTCGTGTCCGAAGCAAGGGAGCCAACCTTGCACCCGTTTCCAGCACCATGCTTCCCTGCGCGCGCGCGCATTGTCTCGGCTGCGTGGCGTAACGACGCCGCGCGGAACTGCCTGCTCGCTTCTTGCCCAACTGAACCCGGCAAACAATGGCCAAGATTTCCCCCGATGGCACGGCCTTCTCCATGCCCGTTTGCCATCGCCGCCGCAAAACTACATTTTCTGGCGCCCCCTTCGCCGCCCACGCTCCCTCTAGCTGACTGACGTGGACTGCTCCAGACACACTTGATATAAGCACATCACCAACACAACACAGTATTATAGGCGTACACAAGGGTGGCGTGTAATGCAATGTGACGAAGCACAGTTGCGCAGGCCTATAATTAAATACCTCGGCGCGGTGTTGCTAACAAGAAAAGTTCAACTCGGTTTAACTTTCCTTAACCCATTCTGAGCCAGTGTGCACAGTTGCGAACACCACGCGCGTGTACGTTATTTTTTTTGGTCTGGATTGCACACTGCGAAGTTTAATGATCGATGATCTTACCTGTAGGTAAAAGATTCGCAAACCATCGTACTGGTCTAAGTCGTGATCAACTCACACAACTGTANTCGTACTGGTCTAAGTCGTGATCAACTCACACAACTGTAGCCGAACACACACACTTACACACATGTTTATGCATATATGTAAACACACTCTATATATATATATATATATATATTAAAGCTCACTGGCTGTGACAACGAAACAAGCTATATGTTTTCTTAAGTACAGCACGCATCATAAGAGGTTTTGTTTGCTACACCTGAAACCGTAAATTAAAGTAGGTTGAAAGAGGGTTAATAATATTGCTGTGCGTAGTTTTNGTTTTGTTTGCTACACCTGAAACCGTAAATTAAAGTAGGTTGAAAGAGGGTTAATAATATTGCTGTGCGTAGTTTTTCTGTGCGAATGAGCGATAGAGCGCTGGACGCGCGTATTATATTCGCCCGCATCTTCGTGCCTCGAGCGCGAATATATATATATATATATATATATATATTTATTCGCGTTCGAGGCACAACGATATATATAGCCTGTGTACTCTCTTTAAGGTAAAAGTAAAGTGACTTCTTACGAAGCATTGCACCCGACTTTACAATGTGCATAACTTATTCAACTAATGCACACACAGCCTAAATTATCAGCAATGTAAGAATTGTGTTGCGTATTATAGAAGTGTGCATATATCTTGTAACACTGAAATATTTTACTACGTTATACTTATTGAAAAATATAAGTGTGAGTGCTAGTTCAAGTCTCCTTCGGGTTGTAAATTATTTATAATTTTTTTAATGCTAGATTTCTGCTGTTCCTATTTTATGCTTAAAAAACTTTTAATTTCTACAATTTGTTTTTCTGAATGTAGTAATTTCACAGTTACTGCTGCGTTCCGTTTATTATTCGTCGTTGTTACTCCTACTAATTTTTCACATTTTAAATTTAGAAACTATTACTTAAATTATTTTGAGAAACACAGAAAAGGCATACTTCAAATACAGGTGAATTGTTTTTCCATTGGCTTTTGGTTTTCGAACAGTACAGGCATGCACAAACGGACGAGCACCGTGTACAGATTTAATGCTAATGTCAATTTCCATGTCTTCACAGTACTCATTCATGCTTTCTTCGTAACCGAATTAACTGTGATAATATTTTGTAGATAATTAATGACAAGAACTGTTGTCCCGACGCACATTCAGTAAATAGTATACTCTGCTAATGGGTATAACGTCGCCATGTACAAATGCACAGTCAGCTTAAATAATTTAAATTACATTTGGAAGGGTAGCAATTCTCTAATTCGTTAGAGTTGATTCTTCCCAAGACGTAAAATTATGTTGTTTTTATTTAGCCATTACATAACTGTATACACCGTGAAAATAATTTTTAAATTCGTAAGTAACGTTGGTCGTGAGGTTAAAGGTGGAGGACTGTACTGTAAGGGTATAAAGGGTACGAGTTCCCGTGCCGACAAGGTGCACCTTNTCGTGAGGTTAAAGGTGGAGGACTGTACTGTAAGGGTATAAAGGGTACGAGTTCCCGTGCCGACAAGGTGCACCTTTTTCTTTCGTGAATTACATGCCTCAATGATGGATATTCCTAAAATGTATAATTAGGTGCGTATAAGCATATAAACAGAAAGAAATTCACGTACACGTATAGCTAAAAATGATCCAATGCACAGGTCGGTATTCGAACTGTGGACCCTATATCGCCCTATATAATCTATACTTATTCAGAAATGTGTCTCAACAGCCTACATTATATGTTTCATGTGCCATAACATTTATACCGAATTNTCGTGAGGTTAAAGGTGGAGGACTGTACTGTAAGGGTATAAAGGGTACGAGTTCCCGTGCCGACAAGGTGCACCTCTTTCTTTCGTGAATTACATGCCTCAATGATGGATATTCCTAAAATGTATAATTAGGTGCGTATAAGCATATAAACAGAAAGAAATTCACGTACACGTATAGCTAAAAATGATCCAATGCACAGGTCGGTATTCGAACTGTGGACCCTATATCGCCCTATACAATCTATACTTATTCAGAAATGTGTCTCAACAGCCTACATTATATGTTTCATGTGCCATAACATTTATACCGAATTTACTACAGCGATTTTTAATAAGGTGTCCCTTAGGTGGTTATTCCATGGAAAACTGTAGTGTGCTTTAGTGAATTCGGCGGCACAGGGCAACAAAGAAGTACACCATGACGTNTTACTACAGCGATTTTTAATAAGGTGTCCCTTAGGTGGTTATTCCATGGAAAACTGTAGTGTGCTTTAGTGAATTCGGCGGCACAGGGCAACAAAGAAGTACACCATGACGTCACAACATGACGAACACCATGACGCCAAAGACACTCGAAGGCGCTCCACGCGTAGCCGCCGGCCGCGCCTGTGACGTCACGGGTACTCGCCTCCCACCAAATCGCCCCCGGATTTCCGCATGTGGGAATCGCGCCGGACGATATCGCTGGTCGGCGGGTTTTCTCGGGGATTTCCCGCCCCCCTCCCACATTTCATTCCGGCGCTGCTCCACGCGCACCTCGNTCGGGGATTTCCCGCCCCCCTCCCACATTTCATTCCGGCGCTGCTCCACGCGCACCTCGCTGCACCCTCATCGGCTCTCAAGACCTCGATTTTAAGAGCCGCCCTACCTCTTCGCCCACCCGCTCACTCACCCGCTCACTCACCCCGCCGGGAATCGAACCCGGTTCGCCTTGGTGGGAGGCGAGTAGTTTAAGCACTACACCACCGCGGCTTCCGTAAGTCGGTGGTGGAACTGAAGCAAAATTTTCATTCATGCTGCCGCAGCTCGAACGCTGGGAAAAAAGACGTCTTCGGCGATCGTCACCGTCGACTGGGGACGATAACGACGTCCCTCTCGACGGACGACCATTCCCCCGACAAGGACGCGGGGGTGAGGCAGTAGTTTCTCCCTCCCCTCAGAGGAAGTTACGTGCGCACCCGACACACGCTATCCTCCCCACCACCTCCCCCCACCACCAAAGTTCAGCGTTTTCATTCACGACATTCTTATTCGTTGTCCATATTTATGGTAATGCGGCCCGTGGCATCTACCCCTGCGCGCGCGTGTTCTCATGAATGGAATGTGTGCGTGCGTGCATGTGTGTGTGTGCTGCCGGTTATTGGCCGGAAGTCCTCGATCAACGACTCTCTGGACCTCCTCCACCCTCATCCGCCATGAATGAAAAAGTAGAAAAAAATATTACAGGCATTTATTTTCTGGTCCGACGGCCATATCGGCTGAGATGTGACGCTGCAAGCGGGTAATCTTCCGATCATCTACGTTATAAGTGCGAGTGTCCCGCGAATGCTGTAGTTCTCCTGGCGTCTGGTCGAGTGGTTTCGGGGTTCGAAGCACGAGAAGGAGTTTAATGGTCGGTGAAAACAAAGTTTGGTGTTTATCAAGAGAGAATTCATGGCGGTTGCTAATACCGCCTAAAATACATTTTAACTTAAGTAGTAGTTTCTGCAGAAGTGACTGCCATGGTGCTGATAGTGACTTTCTATTTTTTTTCCAGCTAAAAATATTACTGCCTCCACCACAATAAATTTTTCTTATTCTTACTGCAACAACAAGAACACTAGTAAGCAAAAAGGATATTCTGATGATGACGCTGAATGTTGGTTGCTGTCACCCTGAAAAAAAAAATACTATACGAAAATTGTTCTGCAGTTTTTCAGTTACTTTATTACGTGCCACTGATTGTATGACAACTGCTAAATTTTTTAATTAATACAAGCGATCGTTCTTCGTTTGGGCGTTTTTGCTACCTGAAACCTACTCCTGTAATTGTAATATTCTCATGTCTTTCTTTGTAATCAACTTACTACGGCTTGAAAAACTCGTTGTATGTCGTGGCTCATTGCGGCAGAACGCTTATCAGCCACATAAATATTTCACTCGATATTAATGAGATCCCCCCCTCTCCAGGCAGTTCCTTCATATAACATTTACGGATTGGGCACCTGAGGAAATTGCGGGCGGGGCTTTACGCGCGCACGTGTTATTGACTCAATTTTCACGGCACTCTAGGATGNAGAATTTCGGGCGGGGCTTTACGCGCGCACGTGTTAATGACTCAATTTTCACGGCACTCTAGGATGTTTACAATTTGTCCTTTAGCATATAAAAGGGTTTCATCACTGTGATATTCAAGATTCGTCTCCTGCGGCTCAACGGCCCCGATCGCTAGATATGTAGTACCAACGCCTCAGCCATTGTACGAGCCTAGGTATAGTTCATTCACAGTTACTTCCAACTTTTCTGAGGCCCACCGTAAGTTCTGCGTCCACTTTATTCCTTCGGCCCATGAAAAGAAAGCTTAACTAAGTCGAGAAAATTACTTCAAAGGAACAACGCGCAGCATTCGTGCGCACTCAGTTTAATATTATTTTGCACGAGACTATTTCTTACTAGGCATTAGCAACACACCTATTTACCCTCTGTTTTATTCACATTTATTATAAATGAAAAATTATAATTTATAGAAAAATATATGTATAGTACAATTTAAACAAAAATAAGGTACTTTTATGTTATCATAAGTATAAAACGCTTGTGATACATCATATATTCAGGAAACAACCAAGCACGTCATATATGGGGTGATTTTTTTAAAGGTTTGATTCAAAAAGAGCGAAAAAAAAAACCGCGAACGTACCATATCATCTATCCGCGCGCCTATCAAGGCTGATATCCATTCCATGCCTCTTAAGGAGGCAGGAGGGTCGAAAGCCACTCGCTTAGCCCAGTTTGCTTAAATACAGAGGTTGGTGAACCACCATTCGAGCAGCTTTGGGTTGCCTTGGCGGCAGCGGCGTGTGGAGAACTGTTGCAAGGTAAGCTGTTTTTTGCTCCGTGCTATACCTGCTCCTTTGACCAGTTTACACATCGACCCCTTTAAACGTAGCAATGCAGTTGACGTCAGAGCACGTGTGTAATCGGTAGAGAGCCGTGAAATTTCGCGAGTTCATTTGAGGACAAGCTTAACTTTAAACACATACGTCATACTTTCTTTTCAATAGGATTGCAGTTTGTAAGCCACGTCCTGGACGAATTTGAACCAATAACTAAAGTGTAAGAAAAAAGACTGACCAATACCGTATTACCTGGTCTGGAGTTAAACTGGAGCAACAGCCAATAAACAACCAACTGAGCCCCGAGTACATAAACGATTGTGGAGCCTAGCTTGTTGCCGAATGCACCCGCGAAAATGTCCGGGTCTCTAGTAATGGGCGCCTCGCAGCTGTCTCGCTAGTGGCCGCAACACACTCGGTTTCCCCCGGCCCTACTCTGGTTACTGGTTCCTGCCGAGTTTGCACAGATCCGAGCAAGCACCATCTTACCTCCACAACGCTTCACCTCGCGCCACTGCTTGGTGGAGAGACGTTGTGCAGGACTCGGGGATCCATCGCTTCACGCACACTTAGTAGTGTCACGCGCTGGTTACCAAGCTTGCGTAACAAGGGCGAGCGTGGTACCGCCCCGACACGCCTAGGATCCAGATGCATCCCTCGACCAGGGGAGACCGACGTGCACCGAGAAAAAGGANTTCACTCGATATTAATGAGATCCCCCCCTCTCCAGGCAGTTCCTTCATATAACATTTACGGATTGGGCACCTGAGAGAATTTCGGGCGGGGCTTTACGCGCGCACGTGTTAATGACTCAATTTTCACGGCACTCTAGGATGTTTACAATTTGTCCTTTAGCATATAAAAGGGTTTCATCACTGTGATATTCAAGATTCGTCTCCTGCGGCTCAACGGCCCCGATCGCTAGATATGTAGTACCAACGCCTCAGCCATTGTACGAGCCTAGGTATAGTTCATTCACAGTTACTTCCAACTTTTCTGAGGCCCACCGTAAGTTCTGCGTCCACTTTATTCCTTCGGCCCATGAAAAGAAAGCTTAACTAAGTCGAGAAAATTACTTCAAAGGAACAACGCGCAGCATTCGTGCGCACTCAGTTTAATATTATTTTGCACGAGACTATTTCTTACTAGGCATTAGCAACACACCTATTTACCCTCTGTTTTATTCACATTTATTATAAATGAAAAATTATAATTTATAGAAAAATATATGTATAGTACAATTTAAACAAAAATAAGGTACTTTTATGTTATCATAAGTATAAAACGCTTGTGATACATCATATATTCAGGAAACAACCAAGCACGTCATATATGGGGTGATTTTTTTAAAGGTTTGATTCAAAAAGAGCGAAAAAAAAAACCGCGAACGTACCATATCATCTATCCGCGCGCCTATCAAGGCTGATATCCATTCCATGCCTCTTAAGGAGGCAGGAGGGTCGAAAGCCACTCGCTTAGCCCAGTTTGCTTAAATACAGAGGTTGGTGAACCACCATTCGAGCAGCTTTGGGTTGCCTTGGCGGCAGCGGCGTGTGGAGAACTGTTGCAAGGTAAGCTGTTTTTTGCTCCGTGCTATACCTGCTCCTTTGACCAGTTTACACATCGACCCCTTTAAACGTAGCAATGCAGTTGACGTCAGAGCACGTGTGTAATCGGTAGAGAGCCGTGAAATTTCGCGAGTTCATTTGAGGACAAGCTTAACTTTAAACACATACGTCATACTTTCTTTTCAATAGGATTGCAGTTTGTAAGCCACGTCCTGGACGAATTTGAACCAATAACTAAAGTGTAAGAAAAAAGACTGACCAATACCGTATTACCTGGTCTGGAGTTAAACTGGAGCAACAGCCAATAAACAACCAACTGAGCCCCGAGTACATAAACGATTGTGGAGCCTAGCTTGTTGCCGAATGCACCCGCGAAAATGTCCGGGTCTCTAGTAATGGGCGCCTCGCAGCTGTCTCGCTAGTGGCCGCAACACACTCGGTTTCCCCCGGCCCTACTCTGGTTACTGGTTCCTGCCGAGTTTGCACAGATCCGAGCAAGCACCATCTTACCTCCACAACGCTTCACCTCGCGCCACTGCTTGGTGGAGAGACGTTGTGCAGGACTCGGGGATCCATCGCTTCACGCACACTTAGTAGTGTCACGCGCTGGTTACCAAGCTTGCGTAACAAGGGCGAGCGTGGTACCGCCCCGACACGCCTAGGATCCAGATGCATCCCTCGACCAGGGGAGACCGACGTGCACCGAGAAAAAGGATTCGTTGAATCTAACANTTTCGTTGAATCTAACCTACTTCGTTCGGCGCATCAAAACTAATTGCTTTTTTTTATATGGGCAATTAAATGTTTTAGTTGTTAAAACCAGGTTATTGCGTGGTTCTTATTTGGTTGATGTAACTAAAGATTTGCTTGGATATACGTAAATTAATTAACCAGTTTCGGTTAATATAAGAAAAGTCTGAATCCCGACCGAGGATCGAACCAAGATATTTTGAACCCGAGCGCTACGCCTTAGCTGCCTCACGTAAAGTGACGACTAATGAAGTCCGAATGTCTTTAAATAAATACATATCAAATAATGGACAACATGTGCAAATAAATCTTAAAATTTTTTTTTAGCTTTACTTTTTATTTTTCTGTTGAACGTTTTTTTATTAGAATGTGTATGCCATCATTGAGCATTAATATATGCACTAACAATTACTGTTATTATCCGTAATTGCTACAAAAAATGCGAACAAACACTCGAGCTGTATATTCTAACGAAGGCAATCAAATTAGTGGCCAAAGAAATATATGTAGATGATTAAACCAAATATTCTCTTGTCAGCCTAATTTATTTTGGTCAAACACAGAGGATTTGTTTATGTAAACGTGTATTTGGTTAGATGAACAAAATTGATTTTGTTGCTTTTCAAGATTTTTCTATTCAGCAAATTGTTATGTTGGAGTAACTAAATATATTTTTGGCACCTATACAAACAAATATTTTATTGGCTGTTCTCTCAGTGTGGAGATTCCAAGACAAAATACCTCCCTGGGTCCTTCCAGCAGGCTAAGTGTGTAGACAGGTTGCCTACTAGACTAGGAGAGTTTGCCGAACACTCGTTATTCATCACCTTCGAAAGTCACGGTTGTAATTTGGCGGTCCTGTCTTTGCCAAGCATTTTTGGGTGCGCGTCATTTGGCCTAAATTTATTTTGCCTAAAAAGTTTCAAAACCATCACTTAGCCTAAAATAATTTGGCCTAAAGTCGCTCAGCCTATAACTATTTTGCATATAGTCACATAGCCTAAAATTAAATGTTCTTAATTCAAATAGCCTAAAATTATTTAACCGAATGCCATTTGGCCTAATATTATTTAGCTTAAGTCATGTGGCCTAAAATAATTAAACATATTCACCTGGCATAAAATGATTTAGCTTGAAGTAATTTGGCCTGAAGTTACTCAGCCAAAAAAATGTTTTCCTTGAGTCACTTAGCCTAAAAAAAATTTGGCCAAATTTAAGGCCAAATATTTGTAGGCCAAATGGCGGGTACCCGCATTTTTACGCATTCCTGTTTGCGGCTAGAACAGGGCGGCGGCATGCGAGTTGTTTGTGTGATACGATTGAAAACCCTTTTTTTCCCTAAACGTCGTCATCAGGAAACCAAAATAACTCATTACAGTCAGCAAATAGCCACATGCCGTACTCGCTTTGAGATACAAAGATAGATGTTACGTTCGTAGTTATCTTCCCGTGCGTTGGCGTTTGGCTCATCTGAAAACCGGGAAGAAAGTCGGGTCTGCGCCGGTTGTCACCCCCCCCCCCNCCCCCCTGCTCCACGCAGCGTGCCCTAAAAAATACCACGACCAAATTCCGGCCCTGACGGGCGTCTAGGGATGATAAATTAGTACTTTTGGCAGTGACAAAAAAATGTTTGTTACTGTTCCAATGTTATACCCGTCAAAATGCCTGTTATTTTGTACTAGATATATCACTAGTGTTCAGAATGTCGAAGAGTATGGTTTATCGGTTAAATTTACTTTTAATGTGTCGTGTTAACAATGTACATTGATTTTTTTCTGGATGAATATACAAGTGTTGTGTTGAAAGAATGTTCTAGCCGAGAACAATTATAGAGTACATACATTTTTATAATTTACATTATTTAGGCCCCAATATATTTAATAATCCTGTGTATTGTTTATATTACGAAATAACACAAAATTAAGTAATTAATACTTTTATTTTGAGTTATTTTAATATTAAAATATATCTATTTTCTTATCAAAATGAATTATTGCAGTATACATTTATCAATCTTTCTAAAGTAATCATGTACCTAAATTTAGTTCAAACACTGTTTTTTCTAGCAATGTGTTTTTTTTATTGTGGACTGATTCTGTACATAATTCCACACTTCGTGAAGTTTGAATCAATTTCTATACAAAAATTCTATATGTCAATTCTTTCCTTCTTTGTTAAGCATTCATGATGGTCATCATTTACGTACGTTTCTCGTACTCGCTCAATAATGGTTGCAGATACTACACAAAACGAGTATGAGTAACGAGTGTAAGTACGTTGTAACAGTTACGAAGTATACGAGTGCGAGACAAACAGTGCTATCTAGCGAGTAAAATTGTAAGTGTGTTGTGTTACTGGATACGAGAATACGAACCAACTAGCGTGTGGAGTGTAGATCGGAGTATACTGATGCAAGTTATTAGAAGCAGAGCACAGTAAGCCTAACAGATGAAATAAAACAAAGTAATTTTAATAGTATTCTTCCGTTTGAGAAATGCCTTTATTATATGGGAAAATCTTCCCAGCTTGTCTCCACACACAAAAAAATAAGTACAGTTAACGTCGGAGATAAGTAGTACATGAGACCTGTTACATTTAGTTTGTACGTACTCTTAACAGGTGCTTGTTACAAATTGGCACGATGTGTAAAATACCTGTTACGTAAAATACTCCATATCTCTACGGGCGTCTGAGATCGGGAAAAGCACAGAGTAGAGAGGAGACAAACTCTGCAACGATTCTTTGTAAACAAGTTGCCAAGATAATTTATGTAAAACACTGCATGTAATTTAAAACAAAATCTACAACACTTTATATCTACCGTGTAAAGTGTCATGCGTAAATCTAAAGTTGAATTTTGACGAGCATGGTATACCTCAAATTTATTATAAAATTGGAAATACATATACTATTCAGTATCGATATATAATAGTGGGTTGTAAACGTGCAAAATGTTATTTGAAGTGATAAACNGATATATAATAGTGGGTTGTAAACGTGCAAAATGTTATTTGAAGTGATAAACGAAAATTTTTGGCTGTTTGTATTACGTACAAAAAATTCTTTACTGTGGGTGTAGGCTTAAGGCGTCCGTCTGCCTGGAACTTTTTCCCACGTTTAGGCCGAGAAGCGCGGGAGCGATAAGGGTGACACTTCCACGCGCATCAAGTACACCATCGCCGCTAAGCGCAAGGCTCTGGACTGGCGTGCAGTGTTCTCGTCGTGCTGCGTGTACCTATGGGACTTTCAGCGGTGACCATATAATTTTATTAGTGGGAAGTCTGTAGGAAGGTTCAACACATGCCCCTATAGTAGTTTTGTATGTCTGTTGCGTGCATGTCAAGCTACAGCGCCTTGGAAAGGCCGTTTTTAGCGGTTTTGGAGTACTCTGAATTGATGTTTCTAACGTACGTGATATTTTGAAAGTACTTAACAGCTCCCGTCTGAAGTGTGTGTTCTTTTCGTAGATAAATACATTGGACGCACGCTTAATAGTTTCGTTGAAAAACGTGTATTTCGAACACACTGAAATGCAGTTCAAGCGCCAGGTAGACGGGCGCCTTAAGTTAACACACACGGCTTGAGCCTTAATAATATTGATTCATATTTAAAAAAAAAAAAAATTTCACCAGGAAACGCCGGGCGTGTATGCATCATACGAGGCTACGCCGTTGCCTGTTAGTGGTGAATGGTCTGCCGAAACAATCTGGAGACATGCGCCATCCCAGGCGGAACACGGCGAATGGAAGGAGGGAACTCTCCCATGACTGCGGGATATGCCTCTCCTGACAATATGTTGGCACTGCCGCGTGGCCTTCGCGCTGTCACAACTCGCCGCGTGCTTTTATCGCGACCCGTTTTGAATTGTCTGCACGCGGTAGGTAATCTCCGCACTGCCGAGGATTCGCACTTCCGCTTTATTAAAAAAAAATTGAAGCACGGCGAGAAAAGTTTCAAGCAAGCGCCAGGTATGTTCGAAAGTCGGCTAAGCCATCGTGGTTTCTTTCGGGCGCAGTCTGCTACGCTCCCTAGCACATCGTAGGTTCCATTCGTATAGTTGTCATCTAAAAGCTATTCAATAATTTTGAGTTGTGTGCGCCTACTAATAGCATTTAAGAAACGTTTCATTTCAGAATACTAGTTCCCGTTTTCCGTCCCCGTCTCTCAAGTGAGTATATAGGTATAGTAGGTTCTGTTGGAATGGGGTTGAGTTGTGGGTGGTTCTGACGTTACAGTCTGTGGCCAAATTGACAGTTTTCCCCTCAAAATACATTATTTACTTTACAAGTTTTCCTTCCCCCCCCCTAAAAATTTACCGCCGATATGTTTTACTCCATAATAAAACACTCCGTAACACATTAAACCCCAAAACTATATAATCCACAGAATATCAGTAAATTGAGGGTTTTGATTATCCGTGGATTTGTTCGTCGTCCTGTACTAACGTGACTTTGACCTTGAGGACAGGTGATCTTAAATCCAAAAATCGAGCAAGTTCGCAAAAAATCATAAAAACTCAGGGTAAAATTTAATTATTAACCTACACCACCATCTTGAATTAACATGACTTTGGTCCTGACCTGCGATGATGCTGGAGTAACCTTAAACCAAAAAAATATCGAAAAAAAGTTGTGAAAATGTTGAAAACCAGGAGATAAATGGCATTATTGACCCGACCGCCATTTTGGATATCCGTTACCTTAACCTCAAACAAACTTACAAAAAAAAAATTAAAAAAAAAAAAAATTGCAAAATAAAAAAAAAAGTTTAAAAAAATAATAAAAATGCAAAGTTGAATAAAAATTGAACAATTTAGAAAATTAAGAAAATTGGAAAATACTGAACTATTCTTCAAAAACTAACACGTAGCGGATTCAAGGATTGATACTTGTAAAGATGGCAGAATACATCCACTGCCGGTATGGTGATCACCAGACGACTGAACCCCAGCCCATATATTTCATTGGCTATATAGTCTGCCACAAAACCAACTTTTCCACCACTGAATCATGTTACAGTCGACCCCCACCCACCCCTTATCATTCCTATCATTTATCCATTACAGTTTAACTCCCTCCCCCCTCTTCCAACAAGACTTTGCTTGTTTTTTAATAATATCACATTTATCTCTCGTAACTGGCTACTTATCATGTGATATTTCGACATTTGCAGATAAATAATGTAGCCAAAGTTGCGTCATGTTGCCGTTCTTCGTCTGAAGACATATTGTTCTCAATTCCCTAACCTTTTTAACATTCTGTCTGGTAAGTTATTGCATGTTCGACTCTTCCATTACAGTAGTTCGCAGAGTATTCTTGGTCATGCTCGTAATCACAAATATATCATCACACCAAAATATAAAAAAAAATCTGCTCACATTCAAGTTTCTGATTGGACCAGCGAGTTATTGGAATGTTGGAATCTATATGAAGCATTTGTTTAATAGTGCACCTGAGACCAGCTTCCAACTTTGTTTTGATGGTACCATCGCTTACTCCAACTTGACTGTCTACGTAAAAGCGACGCCATTCACAAACTATTAGTATTAGGCTCTCGAAATTTGGAATGTACCATGCCAACTAGGGAGATAGACATTCTTATCCTCTGTGCTCTTCTTGGCCACTATTCGAAGATTCCCTCGACCTTTCAATATATATTACAATTTGTCTATTATTAGTCAGTCCGTCAGTCTGTCCTTCAATCTTTCAATTGTACTATCAGTATTTCAATATTTGTATCACTATTTTAATATTTCGAACAATATTTCTAACTTTACGTCAATATTTTGACCTTACATCAATCTCACAATCAATCTCTTAATTTAATCTTTCAATCTTTCGATCATTCTCTCAAACTTTCGAACAATCGTTCACTGTTTAGATATTTCCATATTTGAATCGTTCACTCTGTTATCAATATATAGTTAATCCATCGGTTTGGTATTTGTCCCCCATCCACCCTTAACCTTCTCCCAATGTGTACTTTGTGACTGCATTAATGGTTTGTATGCAGTCCACTGTATGTCTTTATTTTTAAAGTCTTCATTAACCCCTTAACACACACATTAATGTTTTAGTTCAGGTGTTGCAAAAGAGGAAAATTTTGGTGTGAACAGTACCTACGAATTTCTTATAACAGCTGACATTTTGTAGCCTATGGAAACGGTTTCAGTAGATCAATGGCACAAGAAGCAACCTGTTATCAAACAGTTGATGACTCAGTAGCATTGTTTAGGGAAATGCTATGTCTATATTAGTGCTTACTCTGGACTTGCACAGCACCGAACATGAGTTTACCTATTCTGCAGCATGTCAGATGTGAACGAGTATACTCGGAATAGTATGTTAAGGGGTTTATATTCTGTATGCATAATAATGACCAACTGACAAGGCAAACCAGACCAAACAGTCACCTCAGTCGACCAGGCCAACTGATCTACACAGCCAATGACCAGATCGACTGGCCATACTTTCTTTCCATAGAGACTATCTCTACCTACCATCCTACCATCCATACCAAAAGAAAGTACCAACCAACCAGCTATACTAACCAGCCATACAAGCTGACCTACCAGCTGGCCATACCAAGAGACCAACAAAGCCGACCAACAATTCTCTGATGATACCAGCTGGCCAACCAAAAGCCCATAACAACAGACCACACCAACTGACCATCAACACCGACCACCAAGACCAACCAGACCATACAAGCCAGCCATACTAACTGGCCATACCGCCAGACCTTAGTAATCAAGCCTCAAAAATAAACCTTCAAATATAAAACGTCAAATATAAAACGTCAAATATAAAACCTCAAACACCAAACTTCAAAAATCAGACCTCAAAAATCAGACCTCAAATATCAGACCTCAAATATCAGACCTCAAATATCAGACCTCAAATATCAGACCTCAAAACGAAACCTCGAAATTAAAACTCCTCAGCCATTAAGGCCGACTTGACATACCAACTTGCAAAACTTGTGGCATCTATAAGAGAAAATAACTTTGAAATTCCCGCATGGAAATATATTTTTTTTTCAATATTTTTAAATTTTTATCGAATATCGTATTATTAATCAATTGTTATGATTTTCAATTCTTTAGGTTTCTTTATTTTTTTTTAAGTTTATTTTTCTATTTTTTGGCTTTAAGATCGCCTGGGATCAAGGTCAGGTAATGGATATCAAATATGGCGGTTGTGGTTAGTAATATAATTTCTCCCCACATTTTAAAAATGTTAAACATTTTCTTTCGATTTTTTGGTTTAAGGTTACCCTAAGCTCATCACAGTTCAAGATCAATGCCATATTAATTCAGTATGGGGGTCGGGATTGATAATTAAATTTCCCCTGCTTTGAATTTCGCAATTTTTTTCGATTTATGGGTTTAATTACCTGGGTTCAAGGCCATGGTCACATAAGTCCAGAATGGCGGACAGATCCACCCGCCCCAATTTACTGATATTATTGCGTGTATTTAATTGTTTTGGGGGTTTATGGGGTTACAGTGTTTGTTTTTTCCAGAGAGCATAACTTATCAGCGGGGAAAATAAATGAAAATAGTGCATTCTGAGGGGAAAACGGGAAATTTCTAGTAAAGATGGCCGCGCCGTACACTGTGACGTCAAAACAATCCTCAATCCACGACCCAAAACCATTGAAACAACCTACCAAATCGATCTACTAATAAGTTTTTTTTTTTAACGATAATTAAGGCTAATACGAGTGTTTCACGATCATCTTTAGGCATGTGATGTACGCTACAGGCCACGTAACATGACATAGGGAAACGTTAGTCTTTTTTATTACACCATAAAATGATAAGATCGCCACTTAATGTTCTGCGAGGCCGAGTCGACTAGAGAACGACTGCACGACTTGCGCGTAAAAGCGACCAGATCTTCGATGCGAGTAAGAAAGGCGCCCTTATCGCTCCCCCGCTTCTAGGACACGCAAAGTATCTCCAGCCACAGCATATTATATCTTTATTCGTTGTGATATTAAAAAACCGTCTGAAAAATGTGTGACAATAGAGGGGAAACGGCTTTTCAAAATAAAAATAAATAAAAAGAGTAAAGAATTTTAAATATAATATTTTTGTTTTTTGTACAAAACTTCAAATGCAAAAATAATAACATGCAATGCTATATCGCAAAATAACAGGTAATATCATTAGAACGTCGTCATGATGAGCATATCTTGCAAATGTGTTATGCGATTCGCCCATTTTGTATTAAATTAAATAAATTAATTAATGTATTGCAATTTCCAACGAACAACGGTTTTCATGCAAGAAAATGGTACAAAATAACATTCTGGCAGTTTGTAATGTATACATAAGTAACATACAATACATATACGATAACATACAGTATTAAGAACGATAAAAGAAGGAACGAAAAAGAAAAAGACCTTTCAAATATACAGAACAATTACATTTCTCATAATAGAAAGCGAAAGATTGACTACAGTTGCAAGAACACAGAATTATTTTATACCAGATTAGAACTTATTGAAACCTTTTGAACATATTGCTGCTATAAATTACAATAATAACGCAGCAAGTGATTATAATTCAACCACATAAGGAAATAATTTAATTTGCATAAATATTCACTCATCATTTTTAGACCTATCCCATGATAATTTTTTAAATTTTGTTTTGAATTTTAATTGGCTGGTACGTGAGGTTACAGTTTTTGGGAGTTTGCTGTGTTTTTGGAAAACACTTTTTAGATTCAATTTAAAGTTAAAATAGCCAGAAGTTAAACCCTTACTTATAGTGAATCATGTGGTGGATTTAAAATAAATTTTAAACATGCCACTTCTGTGACTTGAAGAAAACTTTATCTGAAGCCAAACAATGTATTTAAATAACTTCTGAAAATTTGTACGATTATATACTTTGAGTTAAAATTATCATATTTACACTAAAATACACGATGAGTGTTATTTTTATTGGCATTTCTATCAATTTGTCATTGATACGTAACGAAATAATAAAATATCTTAAAAATATAGAACAAAATTCTGGCTATTGAACGGACTTAAAGTGCAAGATAATGCCATTAGGATAAACGGATAAACGTGTCTGGTAACCTTTTCTACCGTTGCTTCAACCTGTAAACGATTTGTGTATTTTAATGTAAAAAATTTAACTGTCTTTTTATTGCAAAACTACTTTTATAATGGAATCAAGTGATCTTAACCCAACTAGGGCTTATTCTTCTCTGGTCAGGGATAAACAGTGAATCTTTACGGTAGAGTTCGGCAAAGTGGGAATTTCCCCCCGCAATGTGCGCCGGTGTTCCAAAGAGCTTGGGTTGACTAGAGAAATTGTGTACATTCATATTTATGTATATTATATTTGTGTCCAAAAGTTCGTGTTTGTAATTTGTACTTTTCCGAGCCAAAATATTGATATCAACTTTATTTTTTTTAAACTATTATTCACACTCTCCAGCGCTTTTTACAAGGGTAAATAGTGAAAATACAATTGTGTCTGACATTGAGCTTTCGTAAAAATGCTTATTTTAGAGACAAGAGTTACGAATTTAAGAGCGAAATAAATATCACTGTCGTAAGAAGGGAAATTTTTTGATTTTGTTGTCTCATCCAATTAAAAAAAATTGCGTAGGCTAATAAGTTTTGCTAAATTCATTTGCTACTGCAACATGGACATTTTCCGTTAACGTATTTTTCTAGTGTGAAGAACAAATGTATTATTTACATAAATTCTAACACAATACAAATCTGAGGAGTTTAAAAAATTGTATTTGTTTAATGAAAATTGAAATTATCTGATTGGTTTCATACACCAAATATGAAGTAGACAGATTATAGTCTTCGTGTGCACGCACCCAACACTGACCTCCCCTAAACCAATGCAACTGTCAAAGTCACGATGTGAACACTGATGCAAGTGTTTCTCTTAATTTTCAAAAGAAAAGTCCTCTTTTATATGGATAAAATACATTTCCATATTTGAATTTAATCTAATTGCATTAAAATTTTGTTAGAGGTGTTATACAAACATGTCAAACCTCTTATTTACATAAACAACGTTCTAAACTCAAGTACTATCCACGTCGTTTTCGATAAACGTATCATACTGGCAGCAAAACATTACAGTGTTGGGACAGGGAGTGTCTTCTGCGCACCTTGGGCGCGCACTCTCCCCCATTTTCCTTCTGCGATTTGTTTATATGCAAAACGAAGAATACCCGGTACACATGCAGCATCGGCGCTACCTGGCGGCGAAAAAAATTAGTTGTTGGATTATTAGAGCTTTCCAACCTGAGTAGCATAAACCTTAACACAACTAAGGTTTATTTTACTAAAGTTGGGAAGCTCAATGCCTTTAGTTTGGCAACTAAAATTTTTAGCCGCCAGGTGGCACTGGTGTCGCATATGTAACGGATTTTTTTTTCCGTTTTGCATATAAGTAGCCTAAATGTAAATGGGATAATTGTAGTTTTCGTAAAATAAATATCGTTGTTAAAAATCTTACGAGTTGTATAGTGGTAAACACAACATAAAAAATAAACTTAGTTCTTCGTACTACAAATTGAAATATTTAAAAGTATCTTTTTTTAGGATTTCCTGTGCAGTTTCCCTAAGCAAAAGGAGGAGAGTACAAAGCTCCTTTTGATGATAGTTATATTATTTTCGCACTTAAATTCGAAACTTTTTCCCATTGAATCGAGCTTAACTATGAACGCTCAATGCCACTTACAGTTGTACTTTTACTGTGCACTCTTGTAAACACTACTGGAGGGCGTGAATAAGTCAGGGAATAAAGTTAATGCTTAAAATTTTGGCAGGCGGAAATACAGTATGTAATAATTCAAGCCAAACACTAACTTTCGCCTAAAAAAAAAAAAAATATATATATATATATATATATAATTTCTTAATTTACCACCAGCTTAAAAGCGACCTATTTGGAACAGCAGAGCATATTGCGGCGGAAATTTTCCCTATACCAAACTCTTCCATCTTGTTTTGTTCCTAATTTGAGGAGAGCTAACCGTAACCAAACTTGGCCTAACCGAACCTCTCAGAAATGTTCACAAAAGTAATGAAATATTAACAGTAGTCGGGGTAAATTTTGTGTGTTGCAGATTCTTAATTTTGATCTTGATTTCTCAAGTGGTGTATATTGCAACGATTGCTAAGATATCAAGACTGTACATATATAGGGAAAGAAATTATTGATCCATTAGTAACACATTTTATTCAGTTGATAAATTCACTACATAGAGAAACAAAGTCTGTTCCATTTCTTAAAGACAGAGTCGGGAACAGCAGTTTATTGTTATTTTGTAGTTTGTCTTTTGATACACCTGCATCAGGAACAAGATTGCCAGAAGTAGCAGTTTTTCTCCCTTTTTGGCAGAGAAGCGCGGGATCTATAAGGGTTACACTGGCACGCACTACAAGTGCGCCATAGCCGCTACGCGCAGGGGCTCTGGACTGACGTGCAGTGTTCTCGTAGTGCTGCGTGTACCTATAGGACTTTCAGCGGTTACCCTATAATTTTATTGATGAAAAGTCTGTAGCAAAGTTCAATAGGGGCTCATATCGTAGTTTGGCAGTTTTAAACTCAATTGTAAAGCTCCAAAATTATATTTACAGCATGTGTAGTAACTTTTAAATTATTATTTGGTCCTCGTCTGGGGTTATGACGTATTTTCGTAGGTAAACATGCTGGGGGCACGGGTGTAGTAGTTTCGTAAAAATAAAAACAGTACTTCAAACAATCTGTGACAAAGTTCAAACACCAGGCAGGCGGTACCCTGCTTCACCTGTTATACAGAACTTTTTTGTTTTCGTGTCATAATTTCAATTTCAGAGGCATTGTTGAAATGTTTGATTATAGACATTTTACAATTTACTAGTTTAAGTTTTACTGTGTTTTATTTCCTGTTCCTGCCTTTTTACAACAAGCAGATAAAACACAATTGAGATTAAGCACAAAAAATATCTAACAACTTATAAAATGTAAATTTTCTATAATTGCAAATTGTCAGAAATTACTCTCTGAATCCCATGTTATAACACGAAAACGAAGAATTTCTACAAAAGAGGTGAAGTCAAGCTTTAAGCGTGTACGGAATATAAGTGAACTACTTGGACGACTTGTGTAGCGCGACACGGCAACTGTCGCCTAGCCCTGTGCCCCGGCATCCCATCTACGGCCCGAAACAATTGACGCTCGGCTCTGGTAAGGTGTTGCGTCCTTGCCCGCGCGCGAAAGTAAAAGTGGCGCCGTGGATGAGCGACATGTGCCGGTATTGCGCTCTCGGATGGGGGTTTGGGTGCGGGGGTGGGAGCGCACGCGCCCTGGTTCCCCTCCTCCCAGCGCACTCTTCCGTGCGCACGGTGATAGAAGACTGGAGGAGGGGGAGAGACAAACACGCGCTCCCGCGCGCGCGAACAAACACACGTACCTGTCGCGCACTCACCTTGAGCCCGTTTCGGCGCCGCCGGCGACCTGTTATCGGTCACGCGAACCTCCGCTTCTACCTCCCCCCCTTCCAAATCTTTACGATCTTTTT
The DNA here is from genome assembly GCA_002778355.1 of Clitarchus hookeri. Taxonomy (NCBI): domain Eukaryota; kingdom Metazoa; phylum Arthropoda; class Insecta; order Phasmatodea; family Phasmatidae; genus Clitarchus; species Clitarchus hookeri. The sequence continues at coordinate 1,036,486 of NQII01000145.1, forward strand.
TCTATCCCCGCCCGCAGACACCCTCTCGCCCCGTTCCGACACACCCCTACATCCCGCCTCTTTTCCCATCGCAGGAACCATTGTCGCCGTTCCGGTCGCGGTTCGCTCGCCCCTTAGACCGTTCGCGGAAAACTGAGCACTTTTGAAAGCCCTGCTTAAGTAGGGTGACCAGAAGTCCTGCTTTCCGCAGGACAGTCATTTTTTTTTTCAAAGCATTTTCCTGCGGGATGCGAAAGACCAAATAAAGTCATGAAATGTCCATATTTGGCCAAGTGTCTTGAGAAAATTGCTGGTTTTTACTCTCAAAAACCAACAAAAATTTATATTATTTACACACTAAATTGTAGCAATGAGTTTGATTTATATTTTCGATCACATTAGCTTATATCACTTACAGTACTATCATGCCTGGAAGTTAACCACATTCATTTTAATTTCAATCTCATTTATTATGCCAAGTGTCCGGTTTCATGTATTTAAAAATATCTTCACCTATGTTTAAGATCTACTTATATACACATTGTGTATTCTTCCACCGTATGTACAATAAACATTGTCATTATCCTGATTAATTCATTCATGCGTCGGTCAAATGAAACTGTGGAATGATTAGAAAAATGCATGGTTTACAAATTCGCCGATTCCTACACTTACATGCATAAAAATTCCTCAAAAGCAAAATAAATAATTTCGGTAATCTCAAATATTCACCTAACACTCTTAATTCAACTTTAAAACACGGGACTACTTCCTCTCCGTCATTACCAACTTGACTGGGCGTATGCCAGTCAGTGTCCCCATTGAACTATATGCAGATATGTGCTCACTTTACAGTGAATAGCCTTTAGGCACCTTGCCCGACCTTGGTGGCACAGACTAAGTAACAATAAAGATGTGAAATAGCCGCTTATTCCGTGAACTCCACCGAACTTGCCCGAACACGTCACCAAAATGTCATTTTGCTAGCCAGCAACATGTTCGGAACGTCGTTCGCCTTCGCCAACTGGTAAACTACCAACCTGGTAACTTACTTGCCAACCAGTAATCCAGCCAATTAATTCTACTCGCGGTTTCTTCATACTTTTCGAACCAAACCTTTGAAAAACCACCCTTTGTGAAACGTGGATGTTTTTTTTTTTCTAAATATGCCATGTATAACAAGCGGGTTGTATTTCTGTTAACATAAATGTATCTTTATTTTTGGTTAATCTGAACTTTTAATTTTATCCCGTCTATAAATAACAGTTCATTTATAATAATTGAATAAAAACAGCGAGAAAAAAAGGTGTGTTGGAAACGCCTAGTAATAAATAGATCAAACGCAAAATATTATTACACCGAGTGCGCACGAATGCGGTGCGTTGTTTTCTAGGTGTTAAGTTTCTAGACTTGGTTGAGCTTTGTTATGAAGCGGAGGAATATCCTGGAAGTAGAACATTAGCAGGGCTTCAGTAAAGTTGGAAGTAAGCGCGTACAGCCTATAGGAAAAATTGCGCAGCAGGCGCACTGTGAATATTTGTTTGTATTTCTACAAGAAAAAATCCTTGCAGACTTACCTAAGTGTTAGGCTAGCTCGGAATGCAATGGTTTGGCTACGAGGACAGCCCATGAACATCTACTGGCCAACAGCAAAGTCGCCTAGTTTGGTACATGCGAAAATCTGGGACTACTTATCCAAGGATCGCTACTTCTATAGCGTCGGAACGAAACTTTAAAGCGCTAGTAATGTTCAAATGCCACTTTTTTTTTTTTAAAAATAATGAAAATGAAGATGTGAATCATATTCGTATGACAGTGTTATTATTTCTGTATTTAGCATAAAGGTAACGTTTACAATGCAATTAAAGCGTTTTAATAAATTTTCATCACTTTTAACATCCGGATATGAAATATATCAATATTAGCTACATAACTGACATTCGTATCATTAATGAAGTACCGAAAATCTCTGGTTTGAATGTTACTTTATACACTCGTGTTATAATGGCGAAGGGAATTTAGAAACACTCGTTAAAGTCTAACTTATCACCCCTTGTCACTCACACAACACACACCCTAATGAAAACAGTTGCTTAAGATGCTTTCAATAATGGGATTTTTAATTACTTGTTTCCGAAACAGTAATTAACTCGGCATCTCGTTCAGCGAGTAGGATTCACGCATGAAAATGAGATCAGTGTTAACAACCTCCGAGAAACAAGTGGCATTCAAGGGGGACATCCATAAATCATGCTAACGAGATGTTAACATGTGTGGAAATTTTTCCTGCTTCTTAATGCATAAATATTTTTTTCGAGCACTAGGCTGCTAAAATAGATGCTGATGCTTAAGTACATATGCAACGTTGCTGTTATTTACGGGGAAGTGGCTGATATTGGACCAATGCCTAAATTGGACAACCCCTGTTTCTCACTTTATGTAGAAACATTTGGAATCCTTCAGTTGGTCCAACTGATTGTTGATACATAGACAGTGACACAGTGATGAGCGAAGTTCAGCCATTGTATGCAGCAGGAACGCCATTTATGTGGTTTGATAGTTTGTGTTGTGGTTTTTGTTCTACGGCACCTAAGCTACTGTATGCAATAAGATTTAGTAAGCAAAGTTGCTGTGATACATTTTACAAGCGTATTTCATTAGCTACTAACAGCATATTGTAAAATAACCAATGAATTTTGTGTATTCGTTTAAAGCCATCATTTAACTTACTCTATAAGGCCCAATCAGTGACACAAGTCAGTGAAACAAAATTCTCTGAAATTCAGTTGATAAGCAACTACCGACTGATCAGTTAAGCAAATTAAATTTCAACAAGTGACTTATGATAGCGGAATTCTCGACATTTAGTGGAAATCACACTTGAATCAGTGAAATTCTGTCATCGTATGAATAAGTTACCAGGCACTGACCGCAAGTGGTGTAGTTTTCTCTTATTTTCACTGATTTGGCTCCATTTTCAATATTTAAAGTTTAGAGCGTAAGGCAACCAGTTTCCGACGTTGGACCGAACCATGTCCCCTAAATTTGACCGATATAATTTAGGAGACAGGTAGGATAATTAGTATTTGATGTACTTTTTTGAATGTTTATTGGGGGATTGTTAGACACATGCAAAATTCGGGCTATTTTTTTAAGGACATACTGAACTCCCAAGTGATTATGCATTTGACCAACTTCGGCCATTAGCCAAAAATATGTCTGGCACGCCTCGGAGAACTCTTGAGCCAATGATATAAGTTCAGCGGTGGAGTGGTCAATTTCTTTTGAGGAGATCGAGCAGATACGTGAATTTGATTACAGTGCAGCGGCAGATGAAACCGCGAACTGTGGTCACTTGTTTATAAGGCAGTGGAGTCTATCGTGTCGCTGAAAGATAGCGCTAATTCTGCACGTCTCCAGGGATTGTGTCTGCTTAGGTACTCAAGATTGCGAAAAGGGGCACGTACGGGAGATTGCGGTGGCAGCATACGAGAACTGTGGTTATGAACCCAACGAGTGCGCCCGTGTTTATGACGGTCCCAAAGTCCACCATAAAGAGACACGCTGATAATAAAAACACGTTCTCAAACACAGTGGATACCTTCGGTAGACAGGCAAAATTTTTATACAGACACAGAAAAAATTGTTGTGTTCCATCCTAATCCTCTTTGAGGAGAGGATCTTCGGGTTCACAATCAAGGATGTCCGAAAGCAAAAAAATATGCATGATCCCACAAATTCAACAACATACAAAAATAGTCGGAAAATGTAGATTTATTAGTTTATGAAAATAAATCATTATATTTCCCTCTGTCAGCCAGAAGGTTCGTCAATGGTCCGAGCCAAGGGGTTTCAAAAGGATATTGTAGTAAACTTTTTCTACACACTTGAAAAAATAAGAGAGCTGAAGCGTACACAATTACAGCAAACAGTGCTTCCAACTTTGATGAATACGGTTATGCCTACTGCCTATTCAAGGAAATGGAAGAAGGCGAAGAACGTCTCAGTGCGCAGTTGTAATCACAAGGAGCACATACAAACGGGAATTACAACACACGAAATGTAAGCCTCAGTTGATAAAAATGGAGACAGACTTTGTAACGGATCGCTTGATGCAAAGTTCTTTTTCATATGAACTAGAAATAGTTTAGTGACAAAATCTGGCTCATCAATACTGATGGTTACCATAAGGATTTTCTTCTTAAATTCACAATTTTATTGTATGTTATTAATCATTGTATTTACAGGAATGTAGTTTTATAATTCAAGTAATTCACAAGAGTAAATTCAAGAAGAAGTTATACAAAACAGTTAATTATACGTAAACTCCTCAATATAGGTTCATGTGTCTTACTGTGTAACTAAATTGCGACAGACGGCCGCACTTATAACAAAAAGAGTAAAATGCAGTGATAATAACCTATTGTTAATGAAACAATTAATTTTCAAATCATTTTTTACTAAGATACTATGAACTGGGAACTTACTATCGACTATTTTTGAAGGTTTGCGACGTAGCTTGTCCCTCCTTCACAATAGCATTTTGCTTCTCACCCCCTGCAAAGAAAGTTGGGGCAGATGAACAGTTATTACAACACTATGCAAACAAAATCATTCCGCGAACAATGAACCACTCGTTCACTACCAGCTATTATATTTTCGTTCGCGTTTCAGGTTTACTTACCACTCGAGCTCATCAAAGCATGATTTCCGTTTCACCCTTTCCTCGAAGTCTCAAACGAATATGGTTTCCGTACCTATCACTCTTCAAAGTCTTCGATGATAGATGCCGTTTAGACAGATCATCGAAACCTTCAAGAATGGTTCATTTTTTAACCACTCATCGAAGTCTCTCAGAATAATTCAAATTGCGAAAGCTCGTGGAAGTCTCCGTAAGAATTCAAATCCGGTTAAGGCTAACAATACATTTTGTGATTTAATATGAGTGTAAGTAAATTACTGAATAATCAAACTTAAGTTCATATCCATTAGTATTCCTACACTGCATTGCACTGGAATATTAGCGGGTCGATAATCGAAGAGATGATATTGCAATTGAACTTTTTAATGAGCATTGACAAAATTCATATGATTCACAAAATAAAATGGAACATTCGGCATTATTTTTTTTACTTTTCTACTTATTTTCAGTTATTTTATTGACATTACTTCTGATTCACGAACGCCATACTGTAACTGAGTTTGTAAGACATTTAAAGACGAAGGTTTTTCTCACACTTAAGTTCTGTAATCGGTTTAATGTTCGTTGGTGGCACTGATCGGCGAGGAATACCGATCACGCGGCGACGGCCTAACCCAGAACTGATATATTTTTTTTAGCGTAAATTTGTGCGTGACAAAATTTTTAACGTTCACACGGTGACATAGGTCTAGCTATATTCATCCACGTTGGATACACTGGTAACATCGATTGGGATATGTTTAGATGTTTAGAGGTATATGTAGCGACGTTAACAATATAACCATATATTTATCGCAGGATCACATATATAAAACTAGGTACCAGGGATGCAATATGCTGAGTATCAGAACTATCAATAAAAATATCGATGCTTAGAAACTGACGTTAAGTATCGTGTGTATAATTTTTTACAGATTAATTTATTTTCAGGAAATCGATTGTTGTATATAAACACTAATTATTTACTCGAAGTGTGTCAAAAATAAGTGTCGCGGTTTCTTTATCTTATTAGATATTTACAATTTATTTGCGCTAATTATTGGGACGTTAACGATGTTCGCCGAGCTCTTTAATAAGCTATTTATAGATACCTCCAAATTTCACGTCATTATTTTTCCACATTGAATTGTTCAAGTACATGAACGTTTACTTTCCTTCTGTCAGTCTACAAAAGAGCTGCTATACACGAAAGTAACTACATCGCATTGTGGCTACACTCCTGTACAACTCAAAGCTGATAATCGAAATAATATATTTTTTTATTACAATTCTTATAGTCACAATGTCCAAACAGTGATGGCACTGAACCAATACAATAGAGAAAAACTACGCATTAATAACTTTCACAAACAAAGAAAAAGTACAAAACAGGTTACACAAAGAATTACTAAATTTTAAAGCAAATTTTTTTATTAATTTGAGAAAACACAAGATGATTATTTATAATCCCCCCCCCCCTTTTTTTCCCCCTTTTCAATATTTATAGTCACTCAAGGAGACGGATGTTGCGGCCAGCCTGCCTTCCAACCATTGTCACTCATAGATGTGTAAACGCACAAATGCATCAAATAAAAAGTTATAAAATATAATTCAGAGTATATCAGCAATTTACCTTCAAATATCATGAACACTTAGTTTAGACGGTCTGATAAAGGGATCAAAATCTTTACATTATGAGTGCTATTTTTACACGTCGTTTTATTATGGCGGAAAAACTATGTGATGTGTCATAAGTATCATTTTCCTGTAAAATGGAACTTTGAGGGATGCATTATTGTCATTTCACTGCAGTCGAAAATTAAGAAAGAGCTCTTAAGAAAAACAATAAGCAAACAAGTAGCCAATGCACACCCTCAAGTTTTTCAAGTGTGGGTCTAGTATTGTATCAAAATATTGTTTTATTTAAATTGCGTACTATCTGTGTGAAACCTGCAAAGAAAATTATGACTACTAATACTTGGATATTTCCGAAACGTTTAGAGTCTTCGAGAGAATTCCATACTGCAGATCCATATTCCAGCTAGGACCTTATTAAGGAAAAGTACCAGTGCAGTACTGAGTTGCTTGAAGTTCCACATTTTTTAATGTACATGACAAAGCCTAAAATACTGTCAACATCATGATGAAAATTAAGATTATCATCAAGAAGCACTGCCACGTATACATGTTAATCGTTTGATTTCAATGTTATTTGTGCAATCCATGCTTATCATGTGCTTAATTATGAAAAAAATAGGATTTCTTCATAATTAAGGACCATTTTATTCGTATTGCGTCACTTATATACAGCTTTTTTGTGTCCTTTTGCAACTGACATATCAACGTTCAGCCTCAAACATTGGTCCTAGAAACGTGAAATTTGGAGGAAACATTCATAATGTAGACAGTCACTTAAGAGGGATTTTTCAAAATTCAACCCCCTAAAGAGGTAAATACGGGTGTGAAAGTTTTAGATGGTCTTAAAAATTATAAATTTTTAAAAACAACTGAAATTAATAAATAATTAAATACATATTTTACAGTTTCTTGGAAATAAACGCATAGGAAATCCGTTTTATTAAATAGAAACTTCGTAAAAGTATTCTGAGAAATAAATAAGTAAGTGTAGAAATTATAACCTATAATACTTATTTTTCCCCTCAAAGTGTGCTTCGCTATGTCAATAAGACAGTCGTGTAATTTAACTGTTTCTTTGAAATACATTTTCCGTAAAACGTCATTTTTATGTCTTTCAAAAAACAGTTAAATTACACGAATTTACTACGCCAAAAAAACTGTGCTACACAAATCGTTTATAAACTTTAAACATATTTTTCTCTATAACATGTTACGAGAGCGAACAAAGACATATGTTTATTATAAATGTATCGTGTAGCCATTGGATGTTTTGGGAGAATCACACAGTCCGCATAAATTCAGTTAAATTGAAACACGGATAGCAGCTGAATACTCATAATTTTAGTGAGTTAATCAAACATTTTGGAGAACATAAGTCGCAGGGGCAAACTCTCAATCCGGAGGACTTGACTTAAGACAAAACTGTTTCTCCCACGGCCAGTCTTACGTGGCGTGCTCACGTGTAAACTCACCCTTCAGCCGGGTTGTTTTGGTGTCACCCTAATGGAAAATAACATTGTTTGCTAAGTTTCATAAATGCAGCACCTCTCACTCATATTAAAAGTTTTATTTAAGGAGTGAAGTGGGGAGGGCGAAGAAAAGTGGGAGCAGCACCGGAACGCAAGGGAGGGAAAAACGAGAGGTTCCCCGAGAAAACCCACTGAGCAGCGGAATTTTCCTTTACGATTCCCACGTGCGAAAATCCGGATGCGACCTCGCCGGGAAACGAAGAAGGTTCGCTTTGGTGGGAGGCGAGGGTGCTAGGCGCTGAACCATCGATACCCCTTTATTAGTTACGGTGGAATTACGAGAAAGGCAAGGCCTGCAGTCCGACATTACTTGCTTATCTCCCTTTTTGTGTATTAGAATTATTATAGCCTCTTTTCAGAGATAAGAAAAAATACCATTGTGTAAGCTTACGTTAAAACTACGAAAGAGTGCTACTATATATATCATACATAATAAATCTATCATATATAATAAATATATTACATTATTATTATAGCCTCTTTCCAGAGATAGTAAAAATTATTATTTTCTAAGTTTACGTTAAAATATTAAAGAGGGCTGCTATATGTATATATAAGCACAACCTTTATTAATAAAGTTGGAAATATCAATTCCCACGGATTTGTTGGAATTCAGCATTTTTATAGCCCAGAGAACTAAACCAAGGGTATTGGGAAAGTTATAAACAAGTATTTAATAACCTCCACTTTGACAAATAATTTTAAAAATAGTTTGCATTTTTCAATAAGGCAAATAATTGGGTAATTATTTACATGAAATTTGATATCAAAATTAGAAGCTAGTACTGAGCCCACATACATTCTGGTAGTAAATATAATTTTGCTTACAGCATGTATCTTGAGCATTATTTATGATGTGTCGTAGCCCCTTTAGTGGTTCTATTAGAAGGTTCGAAGATGTGTGCAGTTGATAGTGGTTCATTGACGCGTGACATATGGGGAGCTTGCTGTGTTTTCCGATTGTGGAGAATGATCGTTGACAATTTGATACGATTGTAATCTGCGGTAAAAGGGCCAGAAGATTGTGTTGTTGATCCGCTAAAATTAGTGTTCTGCTCCAGAAGAGTAGAAAGTAAGCTTTGTCCGTAGTTAGGTCATTTTAAGTCGTAGGAGGTTAAAATCGTTAATAATGTATTTTATCATAGCTTGCTCGTTGAATTCTGGAGCAAATCACGATACAAACAAACCTTTCGTTTTTCTGAGTGGTTTAGATACAGTAATAAAAATAATAATATAAATAATAATAATAACAGCAACTTGGCGTGTGCAGTTTATTGAAAGGGAAACCGCATTTCACCGTGGCAGCAGTCACATAAAAATGACTTCTGAGTGTATGGACTGGATTTTGAAGTCAATCCTACTGACGGGAATTTTCGTGCCTTCAGCAGCTTATTATGGCGCACGTGCAACCACGCAAAGCGACAAAGTGAAAACCACAACGCTCCGCCAAGGTCGACAGAACGACAATTGAGTTTCCATAAATGAGCATGCGGTATTCTTTCGAGGTATGAAACGCAGCGCGGGCGCAGAGTGCCCATGAATACAGAGGCGGAACAGTAGTTTGATCTGCGAACTCCAGCTGCACCCCACCAGCAAAATGACCTCGCCGGCCAGCAATACGGCGGGAACGTCGTCCACCAATCAGCCCCTGGAACAAACTCCACGCAAATATACAGGGTGTCCCAGAACGCGCGCATAAGAACCACACCATGTGAATCCTGAGTCAAATTGGAGACGTAAATGTTAGTGGCAAAATGTCGTACGATGACATTTTCCGTGCACAGTGTGGAAACACAGCACGGGGTTAGTCCTCTCGTTTGTACAATGGCCAACACGTTACGTAAACTACACGTTGAACAAATAATAGGGCTGGGCGGGATTTGAACCCACACCCATAATATGATGGCCCAGCCCAGTGTTAGTACGACATAAGTGGAGCGCAAGAGGGTCCTGCGGTCAATCATTAACAGAGTTCGGTTACAGCAAACAAACCGCAACGCCATTTTGCTTCTGAATACGTACCCGTTCTGTGGCGTGGGCGTACTTAGCTGCAGAGGCCCTGAATCCGCTGGGGATCTGGCGGAGGGAAAATGCGTGCACAAGCACGACGGCGTTGGAGAAGGTTACGGAAAATAACACGTATGCCGGGAACATTACAAATGATGAGGAGGTGCGCGCGCGCGAGAGAGGCTGCAGGGTCCACGGCCAACTGGAAATGAACAGAGCTCAGGCGAAGACGCTTCCATTTCGTGAGAATGGTGATGAGAAGGCCAAATGGGCTACGGACACGGAAACCTTCCACCAAGGTTGCGCTACGCCGAGTCTAAAAGAGTTCTCGTGGCACTTCAAGGATTGAAGAACGCCGTGGGAGGTCTGTTGAAGTAGCTTTGCACGTCAAAAATTTCCTTATATTTACGTAAATTTACAATTTATGTAGGGGAAAGTGATCCGTTATGACAAAAAAAAAACGGATCTGAGCTCCGTAAATACAGTGGACAGATGTACGGAACTTATACGAATTTAGTTTTTTGTAGTTTCGGGTTTTGGGAACGAACAATGCCAAATCTACATGAAGCTTTCTTCGCCTCTTAACTAGATAATTATCGTTTCTGCGGCAGTAAGGTAATCCACGCCTCTTGGATGTATTCCTTCAAACGTCAGAACAAAGCACCACATTGTAAAAAAAAACATTAAAAATTTTATTGAGAAATTGTTTCTAATTTTACAAAGGTAAAAACCGTAAAAAATTGTATCTTGTAAAATTACTTGTTTGTAGTACAAGAGCCGTGCTTGTAATATACCTCAAGAAATGTTTGTACTATACTGGCTCGTACCCACGAGCTCAAGCAAACTAGGGGACATTCGACAACGCAAAACCGTGTATAGTTGTTTGTGGAATAACTAAGGGTGACGTAAAAGGTAGTGACGTGCAAAAATAAATGTATTGCAAGTTTGAATAACGTAAAACAATACTCTTAAACGACGACAATTAAAAATAGTAAAAAAAAAAGTGACACTCTTACACATTAACTGTTAATGTTTCATATTTACACAGAACTCTTAAAATGAAATGAATCTGTTCTTCAATCTTTTAAACCGAATAACTTCACTAATTTTTGTAGGTATTTATTATTATATAAGTCACAAAAATTGTCTTTAAGCTCATAACATGAGATGGTCTTGTAGTTAAGTATATGGGGTAATAACGCAAGAAGCGTCGGTTCTACTTACCGTGCTAGTGAGGTACGTTTTTTTTCCCGTTAATTATACTTAGAAATAAATCATTTCTTCTTCTCTGTTATTAATTCAATATTTATGTTATTGAATTAATTATATAAATTTAATTTTTTTCTAAAAGAAATAAAATAATTTTACGTCCACTTTTCAATAACGTAGGAAGTTGTTATACGAGCCTTTAATTTGTAATATTACGATTATATGTTCTGCAGATTTTACGAGAAAACTGTTTGTAGCTCTGCAAAGGATTATCTTGGCAACTGGGTTTCCTAGAATTTTTGTAGTAAAAGTACAATAAAAATGTACAGTGTACGCACCTGTAAAAGTTAGCAACATTTAAAACACTCAAAAATTACTACAAACTGAAGACGTTATGTAGGTTATATTTGAAATCGCGTAATTATTCCCTTCATAGCTACAAGAATGTCGTAAGAGAGCGGAAAGAGCCGCTGCCTTTAAAAACATATCACTGTGTTCATATTTCGCTCCATAAAAGAATATTTTAACTTAAAAAAAAGTTATTGATTTAGGTTGTTTAAGGTAAAGAGAGCAATTTTGAGGCCTTAGTTACTTTTTTCCTATCAAACATTGTTCATCCTTCCACCAAATTTTAGAATAAATATTGCCATATAAGTAATAAACACAGTGTATATATTCCACCAGACTTGAAAGTTAACGTCTAAGGCTAAAAAAATATATTTTTATTTATTGACTGTTATTCCAAATGAGAGGACTTCTAAAAGTGCTTATTTTACCGTGAACAACCTATACACAGTGAAAAACCAGTATAACGAAAATTGAATATCGGAAGTAAAGAAAAGCTAACTAACAAATTAACGGAGAAGTTCTGCAAATTAATAGAAAATTCTGTTAATTTTACGGAGAGTCTTAGTTAAAAAAGAAACTTGTACATAATTTTACGGAGAGTTCTGAAGAGATTTATACGAGCTGTTTTTGTAAAATTACAGCAATTTTTTTAAAACTGTTTAAGGTGATAAGGCTGCTACACTGTCCATTTATAGAAGTCATTAGGATTTCAGGTTTGGGAGATAGTAGCGGAACAGTAAGGTGTGTTAATTACAGCTGGGCGACAAAACCTTTTAATCTCTCTGGTACCACTACATTAACGAGATTCTTATTTTGATACTTCTACGAAAATATTTTACCAATGTTCGAAAACTGCAGACAGAAAGAATAATTAAAACACATTTAAGGGCCCTATTAAAAACTAACTCATTAAAAATATCAAATCTGTTGAAACATACTGAAAGGAAAGAATAAAACTTATACCCATCACATGGTAAGGATTGCCATCTTTACAAAGAATTAAAAATACGACATAAATAATAAATGCAATCCACGCAGGTAAAGCATGTGGACAAGTGCATTTATACTGCACGGTAATGAGTGAGACATTGAGTGTCGTGGAGATGAAGAGTTTCCGCAGCTTTGGCAAGATAAAACAAACTACCGTAGGGGCTAAAAGTGTTTTGAAACACTGGCATCTTGGGAAGTGCAGTGCACGATCCTGTGGCACTGAATTATGCTCAGGCTCTTGTGAAGAATGCGAACTTTTGTTCCCGCAGGGGATCACTGGAGAGAGAGAGAGAGAGAGAGAGAGAGAGAGAGAGAGAGAGAGAGAGAAAAGAGAGAGAGAGAGTGTGTGTCTCCTGGTTCCCATTAACTTTTAACCTCCTTCTGACTCTGCCTGAACAGCGGCCCTGATAGCAGGTGGTAGCAGTGAGGCTGCTACCTAGTATTGTCCCTTTTTGGTTCGGTATTTTGAAAAATGCAGGTTAGTTATAAACTGGATGAGAATTTATTAAAATCCCCGGCCAGTCTTTTATTGTAGGAAGCTGATTCTAAGCCTGAATAGTCCCGTGAATTTTAATTCGTGTTAGGTCTGGGTAAAGACAGTTGCCTGTAGTGAATGAGATGGTAATGATTGTGTTCATGAGGTGGTGATACTGGAGAGAGAGGGAGAGAGAGTGGCCACCCGGGGTTTTACCTGCCTAGAGACTGGGAGGTGACCATCAGTGTGTGTCGACCCAGGACCGAGGACACTTGTGCTAGCAGCTACGGTAGTTACGTAGTGAAACAGATACGATGTTGTATAGTGTACTGGCGCGAGCATTCAATGAGAAACGAGTGCGCGCTCTGCTCGCGCGAGTCATCATTTCGTGCGACCACCCTTCCCGACCTCCCTATCCAAAGAACCCCGTCAGCCTTGCGGTGGACTTACACTACAATAACGTAGATGCGTTGTTAGTCCGTACTCCGCAATGGCAGGGCATATGTGCTTCTTAGAGTTCTGCTGTGTAGGCCTTGCCTCTTACGTAATTGCACCTTAAAGAATAAAACGTTTCAGGTGAATAAGGGCTGCTGCATTTTACACTGAGAGAAAGATTTTGTTGCAGATACCACATAAATCTGTTTGAAAAGCACTTGTTTAAATTGAACAGTATTGAGTTCACCAAGACTAATCTGCTGTTGCTTCAGACATCTGCTTTCACTCGTTTAAAACAAATAAATCATTAAAAAATAATTTCTTGAACCTGACAATTATTTGGTTGTTCCAAAATCATATTTACGTATTTTGTGCATACAACTACTTTACAAGTACGTTCAGCTAATCGGTTTGGTTACTATAAGTATTATAAATATCATGAGAGAGCCAAATCAGTATTTCGTTTTAACCGATTATTATTGCAGATTTTGTTGCGGTAACCAAAAAGCTCTGTCCAGAAGTGGCATTTATTTGATTGGCTGTAGATTAATCGGGTCATTCGATTGCCTTCGTCCAAAAATACGATTCGAGAGTTTGTTTGTGATTTTCGTGACAATAAGGGTAGTAGCAGCGTTTGTTAGTGCATTTATTGATGCTAAATGAAGGTATAAACAATCCTATTGGAACAATTTCAACATGGAACAAACAAGTTAAGATGTAAAAAATGAAAATATTTATTTACTTACTTGTTCTATTTAACATCATTCCAGCTCCGTCAGTAGTCACGTAGAACCATACAAGTCTCTTGTTAACAACCTAATCTTACAAGTTTGCGGCAACCAAATACGAAGAACAAAATAATTTGGTTTCAGCGACAAAGTATTTAATTGGCCGTATACAAACAACTGATTTGGTTGCGGCAAACCAACTTTGTTTACTTAAAAAAAAACATTTTTCTCATTGTAGGCTATTTATTACAAACAATATAAAACTGTACATAACTAACAAACTCGTAAAAAATTAAATAACATGTATACGTAAGAAGAAAGGTAATAATGTATTAAAATAAAACTGAACTTTAAAGATAATATTTTATAGTTCTTTTAGTTTGCAATGGTAACTGTCCCCTACTATGTATGCACTATGCATACGTCTTCTGTGGGAAAATTTGTCCTGGCTTAAATTTAATATCCATTCGTATATTAAACTTTTAAATACTACGTCATGTAGTAAAACGCACAACAAACATTACAACACGCTATTGTACCGATTTTTGCTAGGCGAGGATTTGCCAATTTGTCAGTGCCAATCAAATGCTCGATCTGGTCGTATAACAAAACGGAAGGTAATAGAAGCTGCGACAGGGATTACGGATAAGGTATTTCACAATTTCCTGCGGATTTATGCTCTCCTAACTTGCGTTCATCTTTGCATATTTTCGAATGCCATGTTGAAATCCTTATAGCTTGTACTCAGCCCTTTGCCTTATGTTCAAAGACTAAACTATTTTATTTCCATTAACTTTCCTGTTTTACGTTCAACTACCTCATTATGTCCGTTATTTCCCATAGTTTTTATTAAAACCTCATTAGCTTATTTTTAAACTCCTGTAGTTCAGGTTAAAATACTTCTAATTTATGTTAATATCCCTCTGTCTTACGTGCAGAACCCATGTTATAGTCGGGAAATTTCCTAGCTTATATCACACGCCTCATAGATCAATATCTTCCCAACAACCATGAAACTACCAACATCAAATGTCCACTATGGCGAGTAATAAGTGCGTGCTGTTGAGTATTCCTTTCCAGAATAAAATTTTCCCAAGGTTTTAGTTTTCTAACATTGCTTTCGAGTGGAGTGGAGTGGAGTAGAGAGATTTCGGCGGTTCTTAACATCGAGGTCTTGAGAGTCGATGAGGGTGAAGTGAGTTGAGTATGAAGGAGCGCTGGAATGTAAGGGTGGGGAAACGGGAGATCCCCGAGAAAACCCGCCAACCAGCGCCATTGTCCGGCACGATTCCCACATGCGAAAATCCGAGCGCGGCCCCACCGGGAATCGAACCTTGTGTTCGACGCATAGCTCTGATATACAGGTAGGTTCCTGGGAGTGTTTGTGACTTTTTTATGTATAGTAAGAACTGTTTGTACCGTGCCTTTGTTTGCTTGCAATTATTTATATTGGCAAAGAGAACAACATTTGAATAACCAATACGAATTGTTCATTATCCAAAATTTAGGGTGTTTGAGGGCGCTGCCTTCAAAGCCTGTCGTCACGGACCGAGGAATCAATGTTAAATAAATTACTTCACAATGCACCAATTTTAAATATAACAATTTCAAACATAAATATATTGTAGGCGACATTTCTTAAGAAGTACTGGCTCGTTAAGAACACTCGCACATTTTTATTTTTAGTTTTTTTTTACTAACTTTGTTGTAATATAATATACAATGCAATATTAAAAGTTTGTTATATTTTTAAGATGGCAACACTGTAAACAAATGATTAGCTATCAAGCTACCGTTGGAGTGTCATGGCGCTGTGTGCCTTGACAATATATAATTGTTCTTTCTTAAAACTAATAAATAGTTTAGTCAAGTAATACGGAGTATTTCTTTATAAAACCTACAGGTTATGGGCCCAGACACCTAATCTTGTATGGTTGAAGTAAAATAGTGCACGTAAATACTGCAACAACAGTTGTTTAATATCGCCGACGTAAGTAGTGTCGTTTTGAGGTTAGTACGACCAAGCGGCGGCGTGGCGAGAAGAAAAAACTTGTTCAGAACGGACAAGGAAAGAAGGTTTTTTGCAGGAAGAAAGGAAGAGCAAGATGGATGGCATGGCACATCAAAGTACAGTTATTAAACTGGAAGGCGCCAAGAACTGGAACATCTGGAAATTCCAAACGTCAGTTTTACTGCGAGGTCAAGGTTTATATGATGTGGTCGAAGGTCGCACCTTGAAGCCAGAGGTTGTTACGGAGAGACCAGCCTGGGAAAGTATGGATGCGAAGGCTCAGACCTTACTGGTCACGAGAATGTCAGAAGACGTGATGCTGCACATTATCACATGCACTACTGCTGCGGAGATGTGGCGAAAATTACTAAGTGTATATGAACAGAGAAGTGAAACAAATATTCACATAATACAACAGCGATTCTTTCAATATAAGTATGAAGAAGGTACAGAAATGTCTGTTTTCCTGTCGAAAATTCAAGAAATGCAGAATCAGTTAAAACAGATGGGTGAAGAAATCTCGGATAAATTGGTCATAACAAAAGTGTTAATGTCACTGCCCGACGGCTATAAACATTTTGTATCAGCTTGGGAGTCGGCACCGGATGATAAACAAACTTATGAAAACCTGGTAGCTAGATTATTAGTCGAGGAAGAAAGATTACATGAGAAAGGAGGAGCAGCGCAGTCTTCAGCTTTCGTCGCTAAAAAAACGGACAAGAGAATATTAAATGTTTCAAGTGCAATAAGTTGGGACATTATGCAAGTGAATGCAGAAATAATAATAATGCAATGCAAAATCGAGACAGTCGTAATAACCGGTCAGACAATAAATGTTTTTATTGTAATAAATCCGGCCATAACAAGAATCAGTGCCGCTTCAAGAAAAACAAGGATAGTAACGCGTTTGTGGTGTCAAACTCCTTCGAAAAACAATATCAAGAAACAGAGTGGTTAATTGATTCCGGCGCAAGTGAACATATGTGTTGCAAACGTGAGTTGTTTACCTCATTCACGAGTTTATCAAATAAATTCGTAATCTTGGGTGACGGAACGCAAATTAGTGCACAGGGGCGCGGACAGATGGCGGTACAAGTCTCAAATGGCAAAGAATGGATTGACACAACCATAGACAACGTGTTGTACGTGCCTGATTTAAAAACAAATTTATTCTCTGTGCAATGCGTCACTGCAAGAGGTTATGTCATGATGACAGATGAAAACTTATGCAAATTTTACAAGAAAAATAAGTTGTTGGCAATCGCGGAACGAGCTGGAAATATGTATTACCTGAACTTTCGCTATAAATGCGGGGTAGCAAGTACTGCACAAGTCAAGTCGGACATAAATGAGTGGCATGAAAAACTTGTTCATCAAAACATGATGTACGTGAAAAATGTTCTGAAAAACAATGATGTTAACGTAAACGATAGCTGAGTTGGAAAATTGCGAAAGTTGTTTAGAAGGGAAACTTCATCTTTTACCTTTTTCTAACAGTGATAAGAAAACGAGGACGTGTGAGTTAATTCATGCCGATACCTGTGGCCCCATGGAAGAAACATCTGTGGGAGGTTCGAGGTACTTTGTGGTGCTTAAAGACGACTATTCAAAATATAGAAATGTTTACTTCGTCAAAGGAAAACATGAAGTGAAAAAATGCATCGAGAAATTTATAAACAGAGCGGAAAATGAAACTGGAAATAAAGTGAAGTATTTCAGAAGCGATAATGGACTCGAGTTTGTAAATAAGGAGGTGGAAGGATTGTTTCTCAACCGGGGAATAATACATCAACGCACAGTCCCTTACACACCTGAACAAAACGGCAAGGCAGAGAGAGAAAATAGAACACTTATTGAATCTGCTAGAACCATGCTATGCGCTAAAAATCTGCCTAAGTCATTGTGGGCGGAAGCAATTAACACGGCAGCGTATGTGTTAAATAGAACTGGGAAGAGCACTGAAGTTGATAAAACTCCATACGAACTGTGGACAAAGAAAACTTTTGATATTCAAACATTAAAAATATTCGGTTCACCTGTGGTTGTCCATGTCCCTCAAGAAAAAAGGAAAAAGTGGGACTCTAAAGGAGAAAAAGGAATAGTAGTTGGTTACGGAGAAGACGTAAAAGGGTACAGAATATTTTTCCCACACAGGAACACTGTAGAAGTAAAACGGGACATTGTGTGTATAGAGCAAGAAAAACAGCAGTTGTCAGAAGAAATCATATGCGTACCAGATACAAATGGGAGGGATGTTGATGAAGAACTGAGCTGTGAACAAGAACGGAGACCGTCAGAATGTCTAGTCGAAACCGAAGGTAGTGATTATGAACCATGTTACAGTGGTAAAGAAACAGAAACTGAAGTCACCATCTCCTCAGAAGCTGACGATGCACTACAAAGTTCACCAGATACTCACCAAGATCAGCGGAGAAGCAAACGAGCGAGAAACCAAACGTCGTTCTACAAGTGTAACAATATTTATTCGATGGATGAGGAGCCAAAGACGTACGAAGAGGCAATGAGAAGAGAAGATGCAAGTAAGTGGAAAGAAGCTATAAGTAGGGAATTACAGACTCTAAATGAAAACAATACATGGGAGGTGTGCGATACTTCTGTAAATGAAAAGACTGTAAGCAGTAAGTGGGTTTTTAAGATAAAGAAAACTGGTAATGATATACAGTATAAAGCTAGGTTGGTAGCTAGGGGTTTTGAACAAAATGATGACTTGAATTTAAATGAGATTTATGCACCTGTGGCTAAATTGTCAACTTTCAGATTATTCACAGCCATAGCAACCGAGCGTAACTTACCTATTTACCAAATGGATGTAACTGGGGCGTTTTTATACGGGGAAATTGATGAAGAAATTTTTATTCATTTACCAGATGGGGCATATTTTGATGATAAAAATATTGTCAAGTTAAACAAATCTTTGTATGGTCTAAAAAAATCACCCAAATATTGGAATGAAAAGTTCAACTCAGTTTTAACTAGAGGAGGCTTTGTGAGGTCACAGTGTGACTCATGTCTCTATTCAAAGTGCAATGATAAAGATCAAATGTATATTCTAATATACGTTGACGATTTGTTAATTTTTGGCACAAATGAGAACCAAATTTCTGATGTCAAACTAATGTTACAGAAAGAATTTAAAATGAAAGATTTGGGTTTAGTATCTGATTTTCTTGGAATAAATGTCAAACAAAACTTAGAAAGTGGTGTAACCAAATTAAGTCAGAAAAGCTATTTAGAAAATGTATTGAGGAAATTCAAAATGGAAAACTGTAAGCCAATGTCAACCCCCATGGACCAAAATTTTAATGCTAAAATGTTTGAAAATAAGGAGTGCCAAACAGATCAAAATATTGAAAATGTATGTAGACAAATGATAGGATGCTTAATGTATGCTGTCTCAGGCACAAGACCAGATCTATGTGTAGCTGTTTCTATATTAAGCCGATACCAAAACAATGCAAACGATGCACAATGATAAATCGCTAGTGGGTTACTGCGATGCTGATTGGGCAGGAGATCTCAGAGATAGAAAATCTACCACGGGCTATTGTTTCATGTATTCAAATTGTTTGATTTCATGGTGTTCGAAGAAGCAATGCTCTGTAAATCTCTCATCAACTGAGTCTGAATACATAGCAATTAGTATGGCAGCTAGTGAAGCATGTTGGTTACAAAATTTGTTAAATGATTTTAGGGTAAAAATTGTCGACCCAACACCAATTTTTTGTGACAACCAGTCCGCAATATCGGTTGCAAATACAAGTAGTGCTAAGCGGTTAAAACATATCGATATTAGATTTCACTATATTAAAGAATTAATAATAAAAGGTAGAGTGTCTCTGAAATATGTAAAAACTGAAGAACAGTTAGCTGATATGTTTACAAAAGCCCTAAACAAAGAGTTAATTTTTAAATTCACTAATTAGTGTGGAGTAACCATGTAAATGTATTTGTGTAAAACTTAGGTAAATATTGCATTAAGGGTGAGTGTTGTAATATATTATACAATGCAATATTAAAAGTTTGTTATATTTTTAAGATGGCAACACTGTAAACAAATGATTAGCTATCAAGCTACCGTTGGAGTGTCATGGCGCTGTGTGCCTTGACAATATATAATTGTTCTTTCTTAAAACTAATAAATAGTTAAGTCAAGTAATACGGAGTATTTCTTTATAAAACCTACAAAACCTACAAACTTGACAATAACATCTACAATTAAATTTTTTTTTTAAATATGTTTTTAAAATATAATTTTTAGCGTGGCAATATTTTCCGAAAAACTCCCGTCGAAGATTTTGGTTTTTAACAGTTACATTTAAAATTGATACATTGAGAAGGAATTACTTTAATATTGATTCCTCATATGAATTCCTCAGATGTAGGCTTGGTATGCAATGCCCTTAAAATTCCTCAGTATTTGATTATTAAATGCAAATGAAAAATACAAGCTATCATATTTTTTTAAAATGTTTTTTGCAATAAAATGTCAATTAAAAAAAATAGGCAGTTCCTATGTCACATGGTAGACCGCATGGAGTTATTTGTTTCACGTTCTATTAAGGATAAAAGGGAGTAGGTTGTTGATTAATTACTGAAAATGTGTTCAAGGTACCAGTAGTCTCACTTAAGTAGTAATTGAAAAAAATATAAATAGATCTACGCCCTGTTAGAAATAAAATTCAGAAGATAAAACTGAAACCTAAGTTATTCGAAAAATAGAATGATAAAAGACGGCGACCGCCCCACCCCCATAATGTCTCTGCTAAGCACAGCACCGTTGCAAATCGGACACAATTGCGTGTGAAATTTCTGTCCGGGAATGGCCCCCAGCGCCAGATTCTGACCTCAGATCGCATGACGTCCCACGAAGCTGTTGTGGGATCGAAGACGAGCTTCAAGTCTCTCTCGTCTCTCTATCGGGCGCGCTAAGTGTGCCGAACGTCTCCATAATAGGAAACTTGACACCGCAGAAGTGGCCGGCAGGGAGACCTCGGATTTCACGAAACGCAATTTTTGCCGGCAAGTGCAAGGAGGCAAAACGGCTTATTTGAATAACGTCGTGACGCACGGAACGTGTAATTTAAAGCTCATAGTCCTCTCGCAAGGAGATTGGATGGCGAGCATTAAAAAAAAAAAAAAAAAAAAAAAAAGAGCTTTGTTCTGGTGCTGAAAGCCTCATTTTCACGTCGGCGAATTGGGGAGGCCGGCGAGAATAAAAAGACAG
Source organism: Clitarchus hookeri (assembly GCA_002778355.1). Lineage (NCBI taxonomy): Eukaryota > Metazoa > Arthropoda > Insecta > Phasmatodea > Phasmatidae > Clitarchus > Clitarchus hookeri. Next base: position 1,057,761 of record NQII01000145.1, read on the forward strand.
ACCAAACCCCGCGTGATTCATCTCGCGGGGTGGAACGAACAGGGGACGCAGGATCACGACTCGTGGAAAAGTGTCCGTTCGTTTGCGCACAAGAACGCAGTCCAGAAGTTCTGCTTCCCATGAGAAACAATCGCCAGACGGAGAAAATAAGCCGGTGCTCATAAATTTTCAAGTTCGTGTACCGTTGCCTTGCCATTTGAACACCGTTGTTCGAGATATAAGAGAATACGCGGGTACGAAATCGGTCGGTAGGTGGTTCACGGACTCCGTACGGGCAGTCTATTGATTCGGATCCCCGGCCACAAGAGCCATTATTCCTGGGCCAAAATTGTACGTTGAAATATCCGAGAGAAACTTCTCCGGGTCAACTAGTTACCCTGCAAACCTTTCGTAGCAAAGTGGCGCTAACCCCGCTGGTTGGTTTGACTCGCCGGCATGGACAAATTGCTCTCTTCTCGAGAGGGTTTCTCACGAGGTAATCAGCAAATGTGCTGACCGCCCAGTTAGTTTCCCATTGTTTTTAGGATATGGTATGGTGAAAGTGGTGATGTGAACTTAAATATATTCGTCTCCCACGGAGATACAGCCCGTTATACCTTCGTTATAAGACACGCCCCTTAGCAGTTCGCTCGCTACCTGGACAACGTCGCTGGCAGCTCATTTATACGGCCAGTTCGTTGAGACTGGTACAGTAACACAATCGATTAAAATCAAAACGGTTTCACTTGAACCCTCTGTTAGTTTGCAGTCAGACCACTGTGAGTCAGAAAAGCTTTGGTGTGTTCTGAAGTAACAAATATTCCACCAAAGAAGACTGAATATTTCTGGGCGAATTACCATTTTGTGACAGGTCATGTGGCCGTTCACTTGCGAATTCTCATCCTCCCTGTCGTGCATGTGATTTATAATGTGACGTCACACGGAGAGAGTGCTGCTGCGGTTGTTTTTAATGTTATTTTATTAACTGCTGAGTCACTATTGTGTTTTTGTACAGACTTTCTTCATTTCTAAGTTTCTTTTCCAACTGCTTCGATACTTGTAATTTCAGGATCAATATGAATTGTTATGTAACCCTTCTTGCTACTTAATAATAAAAATCACGCTGTTTAACTTCTTGTGATATTATTGCTCCAGGTACGCCGAATAAAATTTGGACATTTAACAGAAATAATTTGACTAAAATTGTCTCTGCATGATTTTGTTGCGAACCCATTTGTAGTTAGCCAATGGACCTCGTTCACGTAACATTAAGTTTGACGCCTCTAATTACTAACATAACAAAATTAAATCTCCTGAAATATAAAAATATTATTTCCGCTAAATATTCACCCGTATCCAAGTTGGGGCTCCTGCTCCAGTAAGTTGGTAGTGTAGCTGACGTTACAATACCTGCTAAAAGGTTTGAGGTTAAGTATAAATAACTTCTCCCTATGTGGCATAGTATAGGTTGGTTTAGGTTGTTTTACCTTATGTTGGGTTGGGTTAGGATAGGTTATGCTTGTTTACGTAGTCTAAGATAGGCTAGGTTGAATCATTCTCGATTATTTAAAGTTAGGTTAGGTGCAGTTATGTTAAATATAGAAATTTTTGCAGGTGAAGTGAGCTCCACCTGGCCGGAATAGTCACACGGATATTTTACACTAGTGTAGTTAGAACGGCTGCATTGAAACGAGTCACAAATAGTCTCAGCTTTTTCTCTGGAAGGTATTGTCAATAACCAGAATTCTAGAAATGTTCTTGTGTGTACAGACAACCAATAGACCGCGCGAATACTTCCTACTAATAACCAGCGAACTGAGAGTTTATAATTAACTAAGGTTTCCTCCGGGTGATCCTGGGTGAACAAGGGTGACTTATCAATCTACAGGACAGTGTGAGAATGGGAAGTGCTTAGCAAGAAACTAATAAATTTCAGTAATGTTTTTTGTAGCGCATCAGATACTTTAGTGTGCATTTATGCAGAAGACACCAAATTCTCATGTATTGCACTCTGAAACAGTGAAATTCTCACTGATTCAGATTTAATCAGTTAACAGTACTTGACTGATTCAACAGCCACTTCAGTGAATTTAACTGAAAAATTCCTGTTTTCTGACACTTATTTATTCAGTGACATTTTCAAATAATTTATCAACGGGTTTTTCTTTTTTTTTTCACTTTTTTCAGTGTTTTGTTTTTTTACTGAAAGATTAGTAAACAAAGTTTATAAAGTGGTCGCCAAAGAATGTGTATCAAATGAGCTAACTCATGAACTAACAAGAACAATAAAAATACTTTCTAAAAGGATAGTTTCTTCTTTAATAACACCATTTAAAGAGGTAACATGAACATAGAGACTTTCATTTCGTTTTCACGTAATAATAACGGCGGTACTCGGTTTGAAGAATTGAACTGCATTTGATGTGGTGAAGTGAGTGCATTCATACGTACTGTTTGTTTTAACAACCTGAACATCACCAGTTATACTATAAACAAACAGAAAGGGCATACAATTTAAGACTACACATTTTCTATGAATATGTAGTCATAACCCATAATTTCCTATTAGTTGATAATGTAGTTTTCGTAGCTCAGATGGTAAGGTAACGAACTAATAATGCAGAAAGGAAATGGCGTGCGTTCAAAACCGAGCACCTACAAAGCTTATTTTTCTTATTAATAACGGCAAATTGCTCAATTTAAGTAGTAACTATCGGAATTAAATAAATTTCTCGTAATTATTTTGCTAAATTTAATAAAAAAAAAATATTTTCCGCACGCAGTCGGCAGTCACTTATTCAATCAGTGAAATTGTTTCGCGTCACTTATTCAATCAGTAAAATCTTTCCACTGAAAAATAAGTGGTTTTCCACTAATTCGAATGTATAGTGTGAATTGTGTGGTCACAGAACTACTTTATAGTATCCGCGATGAGTATTTGTAGAGAATTATCAAGATCGTAGCATTGCAAAAGTGGAGTTTTATTTTCATTTTATAGAAATAAATCAGGAAAAGGATATATATACATATATATTAAATTTAATTGAAGGAAGATGGGAGGGGGTTCCAATAATATTCCTCTTAACATATACCAGGAACCAACATCGTGATTTTAAATGAGCTTGGATAGAATCGAAGAGCCAAAGTCTGTGTTTTACTTCATGTTAGGCACAGGAAGGCTAGCCGAAGGGATTTTTCTGATTGCAATAGTCTCTAAACCTGCAGGTATCGCCAATGCGTTCAGAAAATGTGTGTCGTTTCGCAGGTTGCACCCGAAAATTTGTCAGTTTGTCTCCTCACTACATCAATGTGTCGCTTTAGCATTCGCAACAACTGAGGACGGTTATACAACATTTCTGTTTGCCTGCTGACTTTCAAATTTGATTCCGAAAAGAAAGCTGGATATGTCTAATTAAGTTCCTTGCAAAAATTTTACATTTTAAAATATTTTTAATCTATATTATACAAAATGTTCCTTTTTATCACATTAACCCTTTTCGGAATATGCCTCTGGGGCTACGCATAATCAAATTTAAATTAGAAAGAATCTCATGGTAGGAAACGTTTCACACTAATTGAAATATTATCTTTAATTTATTTTATTATTCCAACTTTACGTTATGAAATTAAGCTTATAAGTAATGCCTCCTTTTAGACACACAATCTAATATACTCATCTTTCTCCTCAGAACATTGCATCCTTTTACCTTTTTTTTATAAAAACTTTTGGGAGCACATCTCGTGCAAGAAAGCGAAGAAGTGTCTGGAACGAAACATAATTACTACCCTTTCAACCCTGTTAAAAGACGCTGTGCCTAATCCGACACTAAAGTTCTCCACTTTCGGTGGAGAAAAAAAAAAAGAAAAAAAGAGCAGCTGGGCGTTGATTGCGTGTTCTTGCACTTGACCTCTGACCCGCAGTGTTACAGTTCGACCAAGTTCCCAGATCCTTGAAGTAGATAGCGCGGTGGGTGTGGGAATTTAGGAGAAACAGCCCGTCCGTCGGCAAGAACGCCCTGACGAAAATTGATACGGTCAGGTTTGAAATATGAGCCGATTACGATCGGAGGAAACAAGTTGATACTTCCAGAGCCGCCGCGGTTTCAACAGTTACCGTACATTTTTAATAAAAATGGTCATTTTATTTTCGGGTCGGTTCAGTTTGTTTCGAACGTAGAGTGAGTTATGACAAAAAAAAGATGAAAGCATATTACCAAATATCTAAACTACTAATGAGTGTGAATATTGTAACACCCAGAAAGAATTGTCCGAATAAATCCAAACTTGGAGGATGTGTAGAACAGTGTACCGGTAATACATTATTACGATTGCAGAGAGATGGCGTACATGTAGGCCCAGCAGCGGTGCCCTGTCTGGTGTGATCGGAAAGGCCTGTGTTGCACCAAGCTCAGTCAGTGAAGACCCGTCAAAGTAAGTGAAAGTAAGTGCCAACATGCCTCGTCGACGTCAAAGGGCGCTATATCAGCATGTGAGTGAGTTCGAACGGGGCAGAATGATCGATCTCCGGGAAACGGGTTTGTCATACCGTAACATTTCAGCTCGTACAGGGCATGCTGCTACGACAGTGATGTGTGTGTGGAACCAGTGGATAGAAGAGCGTCGTACGCAGCGACGAGGGGTAATGGACCACGCAATGTGACCACAGCATGGGATGACCACCATCTTGTCCGCATGGCCGTAACAGACCGTACAGCCTCGTCCACAGTGTTGGCTTGACACTGGAGCACTGCAACGGGTGTGGACCTGTCTGCGTCGATGGTTCGACACCGTTTGCTGCGGGCTGGACTGGTGGCACGCATGCCATTGCGTCGGCTTCTATTGTCCAGAAACCACAAACTCTTCAGACTGCAATGGGCACGTAAACACTATCGCTGGCGTGCCCGGTGGCAAAATGTAGTCTTTTCGAACGAGTCCCGTTTCAACCTGTCCTACATTGATGGCCGCATACGTGTTAGACGCTACTGTGGTGACAGATATCTGGCAGCCGGCATGATGGAGCAGAATAGGGGACAAACGCCAAATGTAATGGTTTGGGGCGCCATTGGATACAGCATGCGATCTCGACTCCTGCGTATTGAGGGCAATTCGAACAGCTATCGCTACATCAGGGAGGTTTTAGAGCCCAAGGTACTGCCCCACCTACAGGCAACTCAACGTGCCATATTTCAGCAGGAAAATGCCCGGCCACATGTGGCGAGGAATGTGCAAGCCCTTTTTAATGAACGACGGGTACCACTGCTTCGCTGGCCTGAACGATCGCCTGATATGTCGCCCATCGAACATGTCTGGAATATTATTGGTCGGCGACTTGTTCGTCACGGTCCTTCAGCAACCACTGTTGATGCTTTGTGGACTCGCAAACCGCGTGAAGGGAGATTCCCTATGAACATATTAGGTCCTCTTTGATTCCATGCCACGACGTTTAAGGGTTCTGATTGCAGCACATGGGGGTTTCAGACCATACTGGATTCTCAAGGACAGCGATAATGTATAGTTCTGTTATCGTATTCAATTGTGTATTTTCATGTACCTAGTCTGTGGCATAAAGTTCATTGCAAAAACACGTACTCTTCTTGGTGTTGAATTTTGCACAAACGTTAGTGTATTTTGAAGGAAACTTATGATGGCATGAAAATACACGCATTTATGCAGATGATAAATGTATCTACAGTCCTAGAGTGTTAGGGTATTTTATAGGCTAGTAAATTAAAACGATTAACGCTGTTAGGTCTGCATATAATACACAAGTGGACAATAAAATTAGTGCACTCCGAGGGATGCATCGGATGATACTGAAAACTTTACAGATGTAATAATACAGGTAAGCGATACCCATGATCACAAAAACAGAGCAGCAGGACATTTACATATGTATCTGTGGTACGCCATCCGGTCATCTTCAATAGTGCGTCATACCTCCTGGCACTGCGTACATGCTGCAACACGGTCTGGTACGGAGTCCAGCAGACGCTCGATGTTGTCCAAAGGCAGACGGGCCCACAATTACCATTGGTGGATGGTGTGTTCCAAATCCCGTGTACGATGGCACGGCACCAACGAGTGTTTCAACTGGTCTCACATTCTCGATTGGTGATATGTCAGGGAAACGGGCGGGCCATGGTAATGCTTGGACATGACGGAAGCAGTCCTGGGCGACTAGTGCCGTTTGCGGTCAGGTTTTATCCTGCTGGAATAACGCAACTGGAACCCTGGCCAGAAACGGGAGCAGACGGAGATGAGGTATCTCATCCCACAACGCTAGGCCGTCAATGTTCCATATAACATGACGATAGTGGATCGGCTATTGTAGGCTGTCTCTCCCCAGACCACCATCCCTGAAGTGGAAAGGGGGAAGGGGGGGGTGTGTATCGCTCGATAGCGAGACTGGGATAGTAGATTTTACCAGGGACCCTCCACACTTGGGCGCGATGATAATAAGTCCCCATAACGAAGCAACACTCAACAAACATCGCCAATCTGTCGCGTTCCACATAGTTATGGCATGGCACCACTGCAAACGGAGCCGCTGCTGTTGCAGAGTTAATGGCAGTACACATAATGGGAACATGGATCACAGATTCGCATTCGGAATGCTCCGGGGAATGATTCGTACGCACACAGTAGCCCCAACACTGGCCATCACCGAGCGCCTGGCGCACGATCTGTCGATCGTCTCGACTGATAGTCGACCTCGTCCTTCCTGAGCCGTACCTTCACGTTACCACTGCTCCTAACAGCATCCTTTCCACCTCCAGCCACCTTCCTCTGACGTCACGCGCTACCCACGCACCATAACCCCACAGCGAAGGTAACTGGCACCTGTCGTTGTTTACGCTGTGTGTTTGCCGTCGGTTTTCGGTGAATTTCAATGCGGTTCCAGACAACGTTTCGGCAGTCATGCCGAACTGTGCTGTGTATTCTTGTAACAATATAAATCGGAAAACAAAAAATGCGTTAATTAAATATTATTCTTTTCCGAAGAATGACGATCTCTGCAATAAATGGATAAATACATGACAAAGAAGTGATAAAATCAATCTCAAAACTGACACTATCTGTTCCATACATTTTGCCGAAGAATGTTTCGTCACGTCTCTACGGCATAAACTTCTTAATTATCTGCCATCAATACGTGAAACCTTAAGACGGACGCTTTGCCTACCGTAAACATTCCTAAGTGTCGACAGGTTACGGAAGGTGGTGTACAGAGAAAAGAAAGACATAATTAAAGAACAAATTCGAAGTTAGTTCAGTCAATTATCGCAGATTAACAAAACGAATCTTGTATAACACATTGCGAGGTTAACAAAACTGCGGACACTGGAATTACGGATTCGTCCTCTGTCGGTAACAACACCAACAATTCTGAACATAGCACCAATTCATCTCTTGAGGAAGAAATTATCCGTCTGCGGAAAGAAAATGCTGATTTGAAAGTAAGTAACAACCAGCTCCGTCTGAAAACTATGTCATTATCCGCCGAAGTATGACATACAGAGAGAGTATAAAATAATACCCCAACTTTGAAGGTCTATAATATCAAAACTAAACAACCAACAAACTTGATTGACCAATCAAATTAACCGTGGAACCATGAAATTTGTTTACCATACATTCATAAATGTTCAATGTGACCACCAAGAGCGGCCTGAACGACATCTACGCGACAATCAAACTCGTTCCCCGCTCTTGTCAGCATGTCCGGTGTTACGGTTTGGATGGCGTTCGTAACTCTCGGTTTGAGGTGATGAGGGGGTAGCGAGCTCGCATATAACACGTCAATGTGAAGGGGACGGTCTGATGTTTCCTTGTCCAGAACGAAGTCGACGATGCCTTCATGTCTAAGCTGGTTTTAGCGATGAAGCGACGTTCCATACAAATGGTAAGGTTAACCGGCACAACGTGCGGATATGGGGTCAGGAGCCTCCACATGAAACCACCGAACACGAGCGCGCTTCCCCCAAAGTGATCGTGTTTTGCGCTGTATCCAAAGACACTGTTTTCGGCCCTTTCTTTTTTCACGAGCCCACTGTTACTGCAATCCCTTATTTGGACATGCTTACAGAGTGGTTGTTTCCTCCATTAGAAGAGGCGGTGGGGGACTTCATTTTCCAACAGGATGGCGCGCCACCCTATTGGCACCTAGCTGTTCGCGGATACCTGAACGAAACGTTGCCGCAACGCTGGATTGGTCGAGGAGCAGCTGGTGACCAGGCTCTCCAACACTGGCCCCAAAGAAGCCCGGATCTTACCCCGTGCGATTTTTTCTATGGGAGTACATAAAGGATCAAGTGTATCGTCCACCATTGCCGGCTAACATTGACAACCTCAAAACGAGAATTACGGACGCCATCCAAACCGTAACACCGGGCAGGCTGACAAGAGTGTGGAACGAGTTTGATTATAGCGTAGATGTCGTCCGGGCCGCTCATGGTGGTCACATTGAACATTTATGAATGTATGGTAAACAAATTTCACGGTCCCACAGTTTATTTAATTGGTCGATTAAGGTTGTAGGTTGTTAAGTTTTGATATTATAGACCTTCAAAGTTGGAGTATTCTTTTTTACTCAACCGGTATAAACAAGAAGTTACTGATAACTAATGAGCCTACATTTCTCTACATGGGTGCAAATAAATTTTAGTCAATTTCTTGAAAGCTTAGATGGTAGGTAGTGGTTGACGTCTTATTGACCGCAATATCATTAGATATGAAACTAGAAACGTGTAAGAGAGTACAAAGACAATTAAAATACACGAGTAACTTATCAGGGAATCAATTCAGAAAAATTCGTAAAATTAAGCTAGTTTCCAATCAACTGCATCACAGAGATAGGATTCGGAGCATCAACTTAGATTTAATCCGTGTAATGTTTTGAATGATATTGTTCACTATCCTGAAATATTTACTCGGCCATTATTTTGAAAATCAGTGTCTGAGCCACTAAAACACCTAAATTTACATGGCCTACCATAACGCTATTTGTGTGAAACATTTGATGGAAATTGGTTTATTGGTCTCTGTGGTATGGCATAAAAACATTATTTTCTTAAACGGGTCTATCTTTGAAAATTTCTTAAAAAGAGGCTCTGTACGCGACGTTTGTAATATATAATGTCAGCATAAAATGTTTGATTAAAATCGTTAAATTGTTAAATTGTTAAATAGATATCCCAAACATATAAAAATATTTATACAACCAAATTTTGTAGGAATCTGTTGTTTTTTCGGAGATTGCATAATTTTTATTTGTTAAGTGATACTATTTCATAAAATGACGGACAAAAGAGATTTTGTGTATACACATTTTATTGTTGTAATATATACGGCCATTATACAAAGTTTCTTTAGATTTAATTACATGTTTTCGACAATATAACATACAAAACTGAAACTGCTATATTGCCGCCATTTTGAAAATAAGTGTTTGACATACTTAAAACATATCAGTTATCATTACCTACCACCGTACTACTTGTTTGCATATTTGGTAGGAATCGGTCAATTGTTTCCCGAGAAATTACACTAAATCTTGATTAATTCATGTAGCGCTATCTTACAAAATGGTGGGGAAAGGTGACTGTTTTTGGATTATTTTATAATTGATATATATATATATATATTGTACGCTGCCAGTATATATATATATATATACTGGCAGCGTACAAAATTTGGTTGAAATTTTTTTAATGGTATAGTTGTTATACCAAATAAACCTAAAGTATTTGTGTGAACACCATTTTGAAAATAAGTGCCTAACAAAATTTTATTACTTACATTTATCTGGCCAATCATAGTATTACTTACATGCCAAATTTGGCAAAAATAGGTTGAGTAGTTTTCGAGATGTAACGTAAAAGCTTTGTGATTTCATGGGGCGCTATCTTCCAAAATGGCGTACCAACAACAACGATCACCTCTGAATTTAATGCCTACAACTTAGGCTATCAGCATACAAATTTGGTTAAAATCGGTTGAATTGTTTCCGAGATATGACATATCGTACACTGTTACAAATTTATGTTGGTTTGCGGAATTTTTTTACGGAGATGTAGAGTTAATTTACGGAAAGGCACTACGTAATGACGAATAACGGAAATGAGCTCTGTAAATATGAAATACGGAAACTCTTTGTATTATTATGGCTTCGATTTTGATACACGAACAATTAAGGTATCTTAAGAGTATAAACTCTCATTTTCACAATACTACTTCATGTAAAATAGTAGTAGGTGTGTGGCGAACCACTCGTGGAGTGCCAATTCGTTGATTCGTGTTCAAATTCCACTACATGACCAAATATTTGAACTTTTTTTATTTCTCTGTTATACACATTAAAATAAGATACGAAAATAAAACTATTTTTCTTACCTCTTTTTGTAATGCTGAAATAAAAAAAAAACGTAATCGCACATACTCTAGAATGACTAGAAACTAAGAGGCACATGCATCTTTTTTAATAAATAAATTTCATATTTACAGAAGAACCTCTTGTAAAAGCGTGGTAGGTGGGTGGAGAAGGCGTTGGATTATCAATTTGGACTGTTAATATTTTTTCCGAGTTGAAATCCCGTCACCGGACAAAACTTGTTTTGTTGTAGTCAATTTTATACAAGATGATTCACCCCCATACGAAAGTAAAAAGTTATTTTGTTGCCTCTTTTTATAAAAGAGTACAAGTAAATAAAACAAACTTGCAAGTTTGTGGACATGTTCCGTGAATTCACGGAGATTTATGTGAAATTTACGAAGATAACGTTATTTAAAAAAAAACGAAGATAAAGTGATTTAACGCAGATGTCTAAATAATGTGTGACCGGTATTTTCCGTAATTTTACTGACATTTTTTTCTCTGACAGCATAGGATACGTTCTGTAACGTTGCTTATAACATGTACCAGCATAAGAGAATATAATAATATTATATATATAATACGGGTATAAATAAACTAAAGTAAAGACATCAAGTCTTTACTTGTGGTTTAACTAACCCGCGTCAAACGCACACGCAAAAGAAAACAAACATAGTGTACAGTACAAAGGTCACTCTCAAAGACACCTCTCATAATAAATAATAGAATTCTTTAAATAGCAATTTATCTATCTGAATTGATAAATTAGTTTTAATGCTTTCTTGTTCGTTTTATTACTTTTTAAATAGCGTGAAATATTTTTTCAACATTTTGGTGTACGCCCGACGTTTTAAATTACGATTACGGTACTTATGTTTTTGCATTTCAACCATTATTTTTATATAAATATTTGTGTTATACATTTCGAAACCGTTAATCATATTATCATCAAGTTGCGAAACTTCACATATTGGTTTGGAAACAGAGAAATACAAGAATCTGACCGCGACCAGGACGTAAGTGTGTGTCGTTAAACGTCCTAAATAATTTGCGCTATCCTTAACACTTTTCACGTTCGTCCATTGTTGCATGATATTTTGTAACACAACATGAGTACAGTGTACGTTTCCGTAAAGCTCACCGTATTTATTAACGCTAGGTACAGTCGACCACCTCGAGAAGACGATCAGGTTACAAACTAATTACTTCTCGCGGGTTTTGCAGGTATGTAGCGAATTTTTAATTCCGTGGTGAGTGTCGTGGTCCGACCGTCGACGTGGAATAGCTCGAGGGGTAGATGCTCGGGCGTGACGTCACTGCGCGGACCGAACGAAAAAAACACGAGACACTAGCAGCACACCCTTGTTTCCTCCCCACCACGGGCTACGCGGCGATACGACCACCCTGCGGTTTTTAGCCCGATTGAGGGTCCCCTCTCGAAGTTCGTCAATTGTGTAAAGCGACGTCCTTGGCGTCTTCCCGGCATTCTTCTTCACTCTGTGCGCGTGCTTGGTATTGTCTGGTGCTTCTCTCGTTAATGCGGCTTAGACCAAACGCCAGTGTCTAGGGTTTTTAGACTGCGTGCAACGCCACACTGCCTCATGCGAGGTCAAATTCAAACGCACCAACATGGGGGGGGGGGGCATGTGCAAACAAGACCGTAATCTCGCTATTTACACAGTTTCGTGGCTGTCGCATGGTATCTTCATGATGCGCTATTTTCATTGTCCGGCAGTGTAACTTGCATGTACGACAATTAAGAAGGGTCAGATAGTCGCCTGTATACACCACTGAAGTAACAAGAGGTCCGTGAACTTTGCAAATTATTTCAGTGACACATAATACTTCAGACACCTATATAATTTCTTTTTATGATCGGACCATAGTTGATTTACAATTGCCTGGACGACTCTAGCCAGTAATAGACCGGAAGAAATATTGTAGGTGTATCATGTTCAACGAAGCTGAATCGAATAAATGCCGCTCTTCGTGGCAGCAGTCAAGTGTAGGCTGCTGCGAAATGAATTCGCAAAATTCACTCACCTCCAGCTATAACACCGGTTCTTTAGGTCTCTGCATTTGCACTTATCGCACAGTCGCATTGTTCCACAAGGCACTGAATACGCTTACTTTACTGCAAAAAGTTCTTTATTAGCTGGCCAATAGGCCAATAGGGTGCGGAGCTTATATTGTCACAATCTAATGTACTTTATTGTGTAAAAGGATTTGCAGTCAGTCGTATCCTCTTTACGGGTTGTAGTTTTTTTTCAAGTCAGGAAAATTGCCGATGGGATGTAGTGTTCTTATTACATGCTATTAAACTCTAGCGGAACAGCGTATTTTCATGAGTGCGAGTTTTGTTTTCAGGAACGAGAATAACTTTTGAAATCAGCATTCCTGGAGTTACAATACAGCATAGTTACCAATGTTACATGAAGCAGAAATATCGAGCTTGTTACAAACTGATAACATGTACGGTGGGTATTGTCCTCGGTAATTGTGTAATACTTGAAACACTCTCGCAGCCAATGCAAATTTTCCGTGGCTGAACATAGTACTGGCTTTTAACACTTTGGGTGCTGCAGGCATAATATTACGCAGCCTAAAACTTAACTGCTTTACATGGAGTTTGCTGTAACATTAATACATCTGCATTGTCTGAAGACACTGGCGAAGAAACATTACGTCGTCAGCAGTGTTCATAAGGTTCTCTGCAGCGTAATATTACGTCATCAACACACAGAACAGAATGGATTCTACATTACTATACGCAGGAGAGAACTTTTGATTGGGACACTTTCAACTCGGCATCATATTGGTCGAGAGTCGGTCAGTAATGAACGACGTACAGTGCAGTAAGTGTGTCTAGCGTTGTCTCAACCAATAGGGCTGTTGTAAATTGGAATGGAGAGACCAACATATCTAATGGACATACAGTAATGCATATAGGTGACTTGCCTACCTCAGAATTTCTTACTTGTCCGTAAATATGTACCGCACTCAAAGTGTTAATGAAGTCAAGAAAGAGCCTTGACATAGTGTGCTTAATATAGAAAATAATTCTTGTGTCTTTGGCGCCCTCCAGAGAACACCTCGAGAGGAATTTCCCAAATGGTGCGTCAACTTAGTGATCTGCGGTAGTACACAATCAGATAAGTACACAAGATATAAGATCACGTAGAGGTTCTTTTGATGGGAGCGTATCCGTTCCCTGTATGGCTGTGCGAGGCTCAGGAAACGGGCATTTTTGTCTGACCGGCTACTTTTTTCTGTGAAAGATTTCCTGTTGACTGGGATACCCGGCAAGCAAGTAGGTCACCAGGCGCTAGTTAGCAAACTGCGTTTCGACACGTTGATGGCTAGTGACGCCATTTTGCTGGTCGGCACTGCTGGAGTTCGCGGAGGTAAGCGGCTGCTTCACCTATGTATTATCAAATATTCTGCGATAGTGGTCTGCACTCTAAATCTGAATACGTGAGAATTTCACTGTTTAAATAGGTTAACGCAGCACCTGACTTTTTCAGCCATCACTTCTGTCACTTTAACTGATGAATTAGTGAAGGAAAACAGGCACTGTTTTCCTTCATTGCTTCTGTGATGTCTTCCATTGATTTATCAACCATTTTATTCGCTTTTTTTCAGCGATTTGTTTTTGACTGGATCATCAGTTAAAAAACATATTAAATGAGATAATAATGCATAAACTAGTAAAACCCAATTTTTTTTTCAAAAGAAAGATTAGGTTTTTTTTAAATGAAATTTTACGAGGCAACATGATCAACAAGTCTTTCATTTCGTTTTCACATAATCATCATTGCGCTCGGTTTGAAGGTTTAAATCGCATAAAATGTGGCGAAGTGAGTGCGTTCATGTGGACTATTTGTTTCAACAATTTTACTGTTACCAGTTGACTAAAATGAAAAGAATAGATATAAAATTTAAAGCTACACATTTGTATAGAGAAATTTTAGTACACATATTTTCTACCCGACAGTGAATGTTGGCTTGGCAGTGCAGTTGATAAGATGCTATGGGTTCAAATCCTAAACACCGCGATTTTTGTACTTTTTTAAATTAAGTTAAATTGCACAATACAAAAAAATGAGAATCGGAAAAATGTTTATTACTCGTAATGATTTGGCTTAATTCATTAAAAACAATATTTAACTTGCCTCAAGCAGTTCGCTGTTACTTATTCAATCAGTGAAATTGTTTCACTAAAACAACCAATGGTTTTCCCCCGATTATGAATGGAGCCATTTACACTGACTCAAGTAGTTAAATTACACTGCGAATCAGTGGTTGGTTTATCCACTGATTCGAATTTAGAGCGTAGTAGAGACCTGTAAAGACAGAAAGAGGTAGATAGTGCCACGAACGTGGCCTGAGGTGCGTAGCTTATTGAAGTGACGGGGTAAGATCTCCAATGCGTGTCACGTAACAATGGGTCTTAATGATCGCACCCAGTCTAATAAGGAACTCCGTCTCTTGGGCGTTCCTTGATGGTGTCAGAGAACAGAAATGTCAGTAGCAACTCTGAAGTGTGACGTGGCCTTGACTATTCAAGGTGGGCTTGGCACGTCAGAGTAAGGGTGCGTTCACAATCAAAACATATAAGCACAGAGCATAGAACATAACAGCAGAACATTCAAACGACTGGAAAAATTCTTATGCGAAATTGATTCATAGTTAAATACTTAGACTGTTTATTATTTTTATCCAATGGAATTTGGCGACGAGTCTTGACGTCACTTGACTGTGTTGGTAAATAATGTTTTTCTGTAATAGATTGTGTGACATTGTGTTTAAAATAGATAGTAATTTAAAATATTATAAATTTTTAATTTATTTAAAAATTATGCTTTCGCAATAGTAAACGTGTGGATTACCNATAGTAATTTAAAATATTATAAATTTTTAATTTATTTAAAAATTATGCTTTCGCAATAGTAAACGTGTGGATTACCTTTAAAAATTACTGCTATTAAACTGTCACCTGTTATTTCCTCTTGACTTATATCTTGCAATATTTCTTTGTTACTGCAGCATAACGGTTGCTCCGTTTTAGATAAGCGACTTCGTTGAAAATTTTCTACTGAGCTATGATTTACTGTTGCTCCATGCGCCTGCACAAGAAATGAAGTATACCAATTTCTTTAATGTATGTACAAACAGGAACTCTCATGCACACGGTCTGTTGCGCGCAGTTGTAAAACAACAGGATTGAAAACATGGCGGTCAATTCTTGTGCACACAACCCACATGTTCTATGGCTAGGCCTACTGTTGTGCTGGCAATTGTGAACCAAGCACAGCTGATATAACGACAGAGGAAACTAAGCATGCGTATGTACGAAGGCCAAGACTACAAAGGCCAACTCATTTTTTATTGTAAAGTTTATGTACTTAATATTAACAAAAAAATTTCCCTTCCGTGAACACTTTCAGATCCGCTGTACACATCTGTGTACATAAGGCACAAGAAGGCTTCACTGCTAGCCCAATGCCCAGCGATGAATCCCTACACTGTTAGAAAAAGTGTCCGTGAAATTACGGAAAGTATCGGTTACATATTATCCAGAAATCTTCCTGAAATTATGGAGTCATCGTTATTTTCAATAACGTTCTCTCCATAAATTGCGCATAAATCTCCGTGAATTCACGAAACGTGTCCATAAACTTGCAAGTTTGTTATTTTAAATCTGCTCTTTATAAAAAGAGGTAACAAAAAGTTTTAGTTACATTATGTGGGTGTTTTACTGTGTATAAAAATTACTGTATAAAAGTTTAAAAATTTTGACCGGTAGCGGGATTTGAACTCTTGGGTGGGGTGTGGGGGAAATAAACAGTCCAATGCAATGACCTACCACACATTTACAAGAAGAAGTATTGTAAATGAGGGGGACACGCAGAATGATGTATGCACACCTCTCATGCATGTTAGAGCGCTCGCGAGTTTGTTATTTTATTTCAGCTTTACAAAAAGGGATAAGAAAAAGAGTTTTTTTCCGTGCTGTGTTTCCCTGTGTATAACAGAGATATTAACCAAAGTTCAACTATTTTGTCCTGTAGTGGGATTGTAACACGCATATACAAATTCACACTCAATAACTGGAACCACCCACATAGCACAGGATATCTACTGGATATCCCATTTACATTAACAATATCATAAAATTATCTAAGTCCTGAAGTAAATCTCTTCAGGATATCTATTGGATATATAGTGGTAGATATATGTTCGTAACACTTCCTGGATATCCATTAGATGTTACAGAACCTCCAATGGCTATTACTTATGGTAGGTGTCTAAATCT
The DNA here is from genome assembly GCA_002778355.1 of Clitarchus hookeri. Taxonomy (NCBI): domain Eukaryota; kingdom Metazoa; phylum Arthropoda; class Insecta; order Phasmatodea; family Phasmatidae; genus Clitarchus; species Clitarchus hookeri. Next base: position 1,074,428 of record NQII01000145.1, read on the forward strand.
AAAGATGTCTATAGGATATCCACAATATCTATATCCTTGTGAGGATATTGAACGGACATTTGGNGGTGTCTAAATCTAAAGATGTCTATAGGATATCCACAATATCTATATCCTTGTGAGGATATTGAACGGACATTTGGATATCTTTTGGCAGTTTTTTGGATGCAACTTTGTTATTCCCGGATGTCCCTGGATACCCAGAACGTCCGTGGAGTCATCAATTGCTTATTCTTTGGATGTCTGTGTGCTATATGGGCACTCACCTACCACAACTTTACACGAAGTACTGTATTTCATAAATATGTATTTTACACGAAAGTGACGAACTCTCCTATCTCAGTTTCAAGTCGTGTTAGAGCGCTAGCTATTTTTTTTTTGAGGTTTATGAAACGAGGTTANTATATCTTTTGGCAGTTTTTTGGATGCAACTTTGTTATTCCCGGATGTCCCTGGATACCCAGAACGTCCGTGGAGTCATCCATTGCTTATTCTTTGGATGTCTGTGTGCTATATGGGCACTCACCTACCACAACTTTACACGAAGTACTGTATTTCATAAATATGTATTTTACACGAAAGTAACGAACTCTCCTATCTCAGTTTCAAGTCGTGTTAGAGCGCTAGCTATTTTTTTTTTGAGGTTTATGAAACGAGGTTACGAATACATAGTTTTATTGTGTTCTGTGCGTATTTCACTGTTTATAAAGAAGGTTTTGTTCTATAGCGGAATCTGAAAAATAATCAAAGAATTGGCACCCCACGAGTGGTTCGTCACTCACCTGCTACTATTTTACACGAAGTAGTATTCTGAAGATGGGATTTTATACGCTTCAGGTATCATCGGCATTGTTCGTGTCTCAAAGTCGAAGCCATAAGAATACGAAGAGCTTCCGTATTTTATATTTACGGAGCTCATTTCCGTTATTCGTCATTACGGAGTGCCTTTCCGTTACATAACTCTTCATCTCTGTAAAAGTTTCCGTAAATCTACANTATTGTGTTCTGTGCGTATTACACTGTTTATAAAGAAGGTTTTGTTCTATAGCGGAATCTGAAAAATAATCAAAGAATTTGCACTCCACGAGTGGTTCGTCACTCACCTGCTACTATTTTACACGAAGTAGTATTCTGAAGATGGGATTTTATACGCTTCAGGTATCATCGGCATTGTTCGTGTCTCAAAGTCGAAGCCATAAGAATACGAAGAGCTTCCGTATTTTATATTTACGGAGCTCATTTCCGTTATTCGTCATTACGGAGTGCCTTTCCGTTACATAACTCTTCATCTCTGTAAAAGTTTCCGTAAATCTACAGAAATGGCTAAGAGTTCGATATAAACTTGTAGACGCTCGTTACGTATAGTCACAAGGAAACATTGCGACTGACGCGGCAAAAACTGCGATTTGCATTCCTGGGAAGCTGAGTTTCTCGCAAATTACACTCTAAATATGAATCAGTGAGAATTTAACTGTTTGAATCAGTTAACAGCATATGACTTATTAAACAGTCACTTCAGATTAATTAAACTGACGAATTAGTGGAAGAAACGCCCCCCCCCCTTTTTACCTTGCATTTTGCTGTTTAGTGTTATTTTCTACCATTTCATTCGCTGTTTCTCAGTTATTTGCTTTTTGACTGATGGATCAGTTAAACCATGTTTATCAGTTCTACAGTTTTTATTTGTAAATTTTCTGACATATAGGACAGTAACAGCGTTTCTTAGTGAGTTTATTTTATGCCTAAGAATGGCAAAAACCACCCTTGCAGAATAATTTCCGCAGAAAACACAAAACATCTGTAAAACATGAAAATATTAATATATTCACACGCCATGCTTAACACTCGTGACAAACCTAAAATGCATCATTTCAAGCCATCAGTGACAGTAGCTGACAAATCATTGGTCAAGTTGAGATGTTTATAATAACAGAAATTGCGTTGCATGGCCGGCCATACAAATATTTATCTGAATCAAACAAATCTTACACGTTTGTGAGAACAAAAAAAAATTGCTTTTAGCAGCTGATTGGAGGATTTATTCACCGATTCATTCATTAAAATGTTACCTCTGAAGCAATAAGTGATTTTCCACTTATTATAAGTGGAGCCATTTTCACTTATTAAAGTAGTTGAATTTGACTGCGAATCAGTGACTTTCCACTTATTCAAATTTAGAGTGAAGAGTTGTAATATCATATTACTATGCGCAAGGTAATGCTATTTCAACGATTTCCACTACTTTTTTTTGTGGATTTATTATAGAATAAAAGTAAAAATTGGCGACTCTATATACTTGTGTTTACCTTTCCTGGGAAAAAAAAAGTCATATTCACTGAACATTTTTTCACCGAGATACGCGTTATACCTACGTGCAAAAACTGACTATTCATATACTATTTTACTAGGAAGTCCCTTCTGTACAGCAGGCTTCAAAAAAGTTTCCTATTTGCAAAACCCAAACCNTTTTTTTTGTGGATTTATTATAGAATAAAAGTAAAAATTGGCGACTCTATATACTTGTGTTTACCTTTCCTGGGAAAAAAAAAGTCATATTCACTGAACATTTTTTCACCGAGATACGCGTTATACCTACGTGCAAAAACTGACTTTTCATATACTATTTTACTAGGAAGTCCCTTCTGTACAGCAGGCTTCAAAAAAGTTTCCTATTTGCAAAACCCAAACCGTAAATTAAATAATATCTGAAAAGGCTATTTATTTATAACGTAAACAGTGAATAAAGTACTTTCGCTGTCGGTGACAGCGGACTAGGAAATTTGTGTGTGTCCAAAAGCCTTACTTAATAATTTGAGGTTGCCACTTGTATTGATTTGAACTGGTCGTATATTTACAAACTGGAGCAAAGAGCAAGGGTTTCCAACCTCCAAACGCCGATGCCTCCCATGAGGTCATCCCCCTCCCCATATATACTTTTCAATACGTTTTTTTATATGTATTAGGCTATATATACACCCAGGTGTTCTTGAACGATGATTAACTCCAAAAGGTTGTTCCTTACGAAAAATATAAGGAAATTATGTGTATCAATTTTGCCCTAAAGTGATTAATAAGGGACGTATGCGCTCCAAAATATCGAACAACATTATGAACTACTTTCGATTAGGCAACAAATCGGTGAATATGTTATGTAGAAAAGCGATATTACACCTATGAAAACGCGGTTGGCAATATCAACCNAGATATTACACCTATGAAAACGCGGTTGGCAATATCAACCCCTTCATGGCAAAAATGGGTGCTGGCATCTTATTTTCTGGATAAAGCTTTGAAACACTTAAGACGCACGCGAGTGGCCAAGATATCTTATGAATCGGTACATCCACGTTAACAAAACAAAATGTCGTCTTGTCGGAACACTCTCAAGGCAACAGTTTTCGAGAAATCCATGCCTAACTCTTGAAACAGTGTGTGTGTGTGTTGGCTGGCAGGTAGGTAACAGAGTACTCATGAAGACATTTTAAATTAAAATGTTTTGGGGGCNGTGTGTGTGTGTGTTGGCTGGCAGGTAGGTAACAGAGTACTCATGAAGACATTTTAAATTAAAATGTTTTGGGGGCGCACGTCTACCTTAAAAATCACTTCAGAATAATAGTGCACACACATTTTCGTCTTATATTTTCGTGACGTATAACCTGCCGGTGTTTGTCGGTGCTGGTACACACACACACACACACACACACACACGTGCACACATCTGCTGTAGAGTGGAAAGGTTTGGGCGTCTCTTAAACAACGATATATTGAAAGCCGGCGAAGGTGAAGTAATGTGGACTAAATAACGGCATTGGAATGTAGGGACGGCAGAACCCTGATAAAACTCGCCAGTCAGCGGCATCATCCGGCGCGATTCCCACATGCAAAAATCCGAGCGCGACTCCGTCGCGAAGCGAATCCGGTTCGCCTTGCTCTAACCGCTGTGCCAACCGCGGCCCCTACTGTAGGACCAGGTATTTGATTATCATTTAAATATATACTTCATTGTTTTATAATTATTATATTTTAATATTTTTCTCTTGTAATTTATTACGCTTCCCCCGAAATTTTTGTTCCAGGAAAGGTAAACACAAGTTGTTGAATTTGACTGCGAATCAGTGACTTTCCACTTATTCAAATTTAGAGTGAAGAGTTGTAATATCATATTACTATGCGCAAGGTAATGCTATTTCAACGATTTCCGCTACTTTTTTTTTGTGGATTTATTATAGAATAAAAGTAAAAACTGGCGACTCTATATACTCTCTAGAGTATGAACATGCTTGTGTTCCTAAAAAAAACAGTGTTAAACGATCGCCACATGAATATCAGTGCTAAGGTCCACGCCAGTAATATTCTGACGTGAATAATTCTTCAAAATCAGGCCGACACATGGGGTACCAGGACGGATATTGCGATGTAGCGTTTACAATGTGTAACTTCGTGACTAATAATAAAATTTAAGTAATTATTGCCTCGTTCAATTGGGCACGTGACTGCGATGCGAGCATGGCCTTGAGTTGGCGCAGCGCAAGCGCGAGACTCGGGTGAGGGCTTGCGTCGACTGGCGTCTTTCAGCGTGGGCGAATATTTTCAGGCAGTATAATTCGCGACTCCGATGTGATAGCGCTCTGGTCTTAGTGACAAACTAAAGATATTCTCTAGGTCTGTCGATTTACTATAAAAGCGAAGTACCTACTATAAGCGCCAGAAGTTCTGGTGGCTCGCCGCCTTAGATGCCTGTGCTTCGGCCGACGACACGGCCCCGCCGGCTACAGCTAGTATTAGTAACGGCCCGGCTGTGTACTGACTGTTACAAAAACATCCGAATTGGTCAATGCGCAACTGATAATACGGAGACCAGTGGCGTGTGTTGAACTGCTGTGAGGTAAGCTGACGTCAGCTCTGTGCTGTGCTGTGTTGCTTGCTAGTTTACACTTTCGCCACTGAAACGTAGCTCGGCAGCTGACGCCACATGACGCGTGTAACGGGTCCCTTGCTGCTCGCTTGTGATTGGTTGGAATGCATTCAGTTTTGCTAGGCTGCGTGGTGATTACTTGGCTCCAGCTGCATGCANTGCTCGCTTGTGATTGGTTGGAATGCATTCAGTTTTGCTAGGCTGCGTGGTGATTACTTGGCTCCAGCTGCATGCACCGAGAATGTACAGCAGTGAGCGAACATCAGCTTACCTTACAACACTTCTCCACGTGCCATTGACGGAGACTAATGTTTTTAGCACGGCCTACAGGTTTTGGCAAGCTGCGCGCGCAGTTACCCCTCCCCTCGCCAGACGCACACCGCTCCAGGGTGAATTCCCCCACCAGGTATTGTGGCACTTACAGTATTCATCTTGTTACTTTCACTGCATTCCTATATCCCAAATAAAATATTACCTTTCAAGGGGAGTATGGACCCGCCATCTTGCATTTTCACAATTTTTGCCGTTAGTTCCATTCAAGAATTTTCAACGCAATTTTACACAAGACATGGCATAAATAATAGTTTATAAGTCTTTATCAAACTATTGCAAATATACAGCGTTTATTAATATTTGACTAGTGAATGCCGGAAAAAAATAAATTTTTTTTCTTGCGAGCGGTTACAAAAATGATCCCGGCAACATTAGTCTAGCAGTGCATGTTTTAGAACGTGTGCAAAGCAATACTCTATGTCTTGTCGACGCCCAAAATAAAACATGAAATATGTTTTGCAAGTAATTACGAAAATTACATAAATCCAAGATGGCGAGGACTGACTCCCCTTAACGCAGACGTAACAAACGTAAAACCCACGGTCATGTCCTCGACACACAGCCACGCCCTTATTTATTTATTTTACTTCACACGACGAAAGGGAGCACAATGAGTGGAAATAAGGAACCAGAGCAGGCATTTCAAAAGCGGACAATTAACCGTGAAGGAAAAGCAGAGAACAATGAAGGCAATCTGGGCTCCCCAGACGGCGCTATCGCACTTCCCAGCAGTGCTGGAGCATGCAAGGTCGAGTGGCTAGGCCACGCGACAGAAACCCACGGCTGTGTGTAATTACCTCCCGGGTGCTCTTGAAAACCAGCGTGGCGGTCGCACAAGTTAATTTTTTTTTTCTATCCGCGCGTGATGACAGGCCACTACTTATGCAGACCGCATCTCCTTTAATTAATTCATTGTTTACTTCCAACTTTTACGAAGCCCTGCTAAAGTTCTACTTCGAGGCTAAAACTCCGCTTCCAGAAATAAGGCTTATCCCCTTAACACCTTGTAGACTATATGTACTCTAGTGTAGCTCGAGCAGAGATATTTTGGAAATTTCTTTGTTGTTCAGAACAAAACTCGCTCGGATGTGCAGTCTTAGTGTTTAGCATGACCTCACAAGAACACGACAGCACAGTAACAATAATATTGCTAACGATAGATTTTCTTCTTCTATAGCCATTCAAATAGACACGATTGATTGTAAATCCTTTTATGCTATAAAGGACATTTGATTAGGTCAATATCAGCTTGGTTCTCCATTGGTTGATGACCGGCCAATAATGAACACTGTAAAGTACAGGGTAGTGGCCAGTGTCGTATGGACCAATAGGATGATGGTACGTTGTAACACATACACCAACAAAACCGGTGTTCTTGCAGTAGAGGATATAGGGGATTCGCTTCTTATGTGTCTTAAGTGCCAGTAAATGTGTGCAGACCTCAATGCGTTAAACCTTTCATTCACAGTGTCCTGTATATGGGTCGTTACATATGGAGTGGGTTGAATGGTCTGCCCTGTACACAGCAGAACATGCCGTCCAATAAGAAAGGTTCCCTACGTGTGGGAGACANAGTGGGTTGAATGGTCTGCCCTGTACACAGCAGAACATGCCGTCCAATAAGAAAGGTTCCCTACGTGTGGGAGACATCATCCGCTGCTCAGACTATGTTCTGTAGCTTCATAAACCACTGCTGCCAGTAACATAAAGCACAGATAGATTTCTATTGGTCCCGATGTAGGGCAAAGTTTCGTCTAGATCTCAGTACAGTTCCGAACAAAATATTTGTTTGTTTCGTACACGTAAATTTTTCAGTTCAGGTGTCACAAAAGAGGAAATTTTTGGTGCGAACAATACCTACGAATTTCTCATAACAGCCGACACTCTGTAGTCTATGGAATAAGTTTCATTATATCCTTGGCGCTAGAAACAGCCAATGATAAAACCGTTGCTGTGTCAGCAGCAGCCAGTAGCATTGCCCAGGAAAATGCGATGCCCGTATTGGTGCTAATTTCTGAACTTGCACAGCTCCGACCATGTTTTTACCTATTCTACAATATGTCAGACGTGGACGAGCATACTCGGGGTAGTATGTTAACCCATGTAGACCCAGTGTACACAATTGTGTACATTACGCACGTCTAGATAATTCTTTATCTGTACTGTACACCGCGATGCTCAATTACCAATGATCTTATTTGTGGGGAAATGATTCGCAATCCGTCCTGGTGGTCTAGGTCATAAGTGGTTCATATTACTGCCGAACATATAACGTACATCTTAATTGCTATAACAATGGAAAAAAGTGTTGTGTAGACTGAAGTACAACACGCATCATAAAATTTTTGTTTGCAACACCTGACACTGTAAATCAATGTGGGTATGAAAGGGTTAAGATGTTAAGCAAGTCTGAAAAAATACATCAAAAGCCAACACCCCTTATTTTTTCGCACTTATTTCAATAATATTGTGCATGAGAACTACTTTTATTAGCTGTTATCCATACGCACTTATTTTCTCCGTTTTTAAACTTATTAATTATAAATGAAATATGATTTATTTATAGATGAAAATAAGTAAAATTTCAGTTTAACCATGAATAAGACAACACAAGTATAAAACGCTTGTGATGCATGGCATATTTAGGAAACAATCAAACATATCATATATTAGGTTTTAGTACTGGGCTAGTTAAAGGCCTGACACGCTTTCTTACTACCCCCGCGCTGATATCCTTTACAGGCATTGCGGGGGTAAAAGGGTATTCCTTTCCTGTTCCTGCTAATTTCCTTTTTCTTTCTTTTGTTCTTTAGCACAGGNCATTGCGGGGGTAAAAGGGTATTCCTTTCCTGTTCCTGCTAATTTCCTTTTTCTTTCTTTTGTTCTTTAGCACAGGGTAAATAATAACACCTAATTGAAATGGTGTTGCGGTAAGTTACCTCTTATTCGGGCGTAACGATTCACTTATTTCCTCTGCTAGGCTCTGAGAAAAAGGCTTTGTATATGATTGGCTAGTGCGTGCATTGAAAGATTGCCTATTGGCTGGGATGCCTCTTGGCGAGAAGGATATTACGCGCTGATTGGCGAACGGCGTTACGAGAGGGCTTGTGTTGATTTGGAGGCACGCGCGGCTGGAGATCGCGGTTGAAGCTTATGTTTCACTCCTTCATACTCAAATTCCTGTCGTGGCCACGTAATTTTTTCTGCACATTTGACTTTACTTTAAAACATCTACATCATGGTAGTTTGCAGTTTCTTACACTTCGCGGAATATATTCTGCTGGCCGGAGTTCCCCCTCTCCGTTGGATGGCGATAGAAAGGGACTGAATCGAAAGTATAATATAGGTTAATTAGTCACTTAGCTAAGTGCTGCTACACAACGGCACATATATGAAGTTTAGTCCATTCATTGGTTACTTCCAACTTTTCTGAAGCCCTGCTGAAGTTCTACTTCCAGTATATTCCTCCACTTCATGCAAACAAAGCCTAACTGACTTTACAAAATCACACCAAAGGGACAGCCCACGCATCCTTGCGCATTTAGGGTAATATTATTTTGCATTAGAAATACAGTACTTTTTACTTGGTATCAGCAACACACCTATTTTCTCCCTGTTTTTATTTATATTTATTATAAATGTGGAATGTTATATAATTTGTTGAAAACCTTTAAGCTAATGTTCGATTTATTAAAAAATTTAGGTATTTTCATGTTAACATAAGCATATAATGCTTATTATACATATTTAGGAAACAACCAAGCCCGTCATACACGAGGTGATTTTTCAAAGATTTGATTCAAAAAGTGTGAAGACACCGTGATTAGATCTACAGAAGAGATTAACACACTAAGTAGAGACCGGAAAAATCCGCGAGTTCACTAACTTGTAGGATAGANATGATTTGATTCAAAAAGTGTGAAGACACCGTGATTAGATCTACAGAAGAGATTAACACACTAAGTAGAGACCGGACAAATTCGCGAGTTCACTAACTTGTAGGATATACTCTACATTCTTTTGTACACTCAAGCTGATATCAAATGCTCGTTGGCTCTTTGCTGCCCCAGGGACACGCTCCAAGTGGGCCTGCATTTTGTTGCCTTCTGGTATTGGCTCAGATTCTTCTAGGATGTGTCATGTATGTTTTACTTCTGTGATTGGTCTGCGACCTATAAGTATTTGAATTCTATCCTGTCTTCAAGTGAATCCGCGAATTCGTTAATGCAAAAACGCCGAATGGCATTGCGGTTTCTTCGATGCTGGGGCATCCATTCTTTGATTGATTACGCCAGGCTCTGAAGACGTGCTTGTTTCCCGATTGACTACTGCGTGCTGGGAAAACTTCCCTATTGGCTGGGACGCCGACTGGCGGGTAGGTTCCGGGCGCTGATTGGCGAACGGCGTTCAGACATGTTGCTGGGCGCTGACGCCAGTTTGCTGGCGCGTGTGAAATAAGCGACGGTTTCACCTCTGTTGTTTGGTAATTGGCGACCTTCAATATCGATACGTCTGTGCATCGATGAGGACTTGTTTACTGCGCATGCCTTTTGCAAGTGGCCGTCGTTACTGCGAGTGCGTGTTTCAACCATCATCTTCCAACATTACATACATCTCAACCTAACAGGACCTCCTGTACTATCCCAGGGTAATGAGTGAGTACGTGAATAAGGTATTTTACACACGTGCATGCGTCGGCCGCAGGTAAGAAAAAGGAGTGGCTCTTTACGATTTGGGCACAATAGTGCTTCAAATAATTAATTTAAAATGAAATAGCAGTTTACGTTTGACATCTCGAATGTCAACGAGATAATAACAAAAGCAGAACCAGGTTTTATGAAACCATTGACAAAATCTAAATTTCCATCTCGTAAGTCCAGCAAGGGACAGATAAACTGCAACGGGTTGAGTGTAGGTAGTAGGCGATATTTTCTTAAACACTTTAACCCTTTCAGATCCTGTTTAATTTATGGTTTCACGTGTTCCAAATACGGTTATTGGTACGACCTACCGAGCTAAGTGGTGCAGGGGTTAAACTTTGGACTCGCATTCGGGAGGACCTGGGTTCGAGTCCCGGTCCGGCCATCCTGATTTCGGTATTCCATGGGTTTCCCAGGCAAATGCTGGGATGGTACGTTAATTAAGGCCATGGCCGATTCCTTCACCATTTCTTCTTCTCTGAGCAACTTACTCCAACACTAACGATTCTGCTGTCGAAGTTACATTAAGGCTACCACCTACCTACCTTTGATACGAGCTGTACTTTAACCCGACACAGTGCTTGTGCTAGCACAGCCAACGAACTGCAGTTTAGGTGTTCGTATTGTTATGTTTTTGTTTAAAGCTTGATATTTTGTTGATATTTATCCTTAACGAATATATAGAGGCGTAACAAGTTATTGATAAGAGTTATGTAATGAACACTATATAAAAGAGGTTTATTAAACATTAAGGTTGTACAGTATTATTTCAATTTAAATATGACTGAATATGAACCGGGGGAGCTATACAAATATACTGAAATATTAAATTCTATTTTCTAAAATAATTATTTAACCAGCCACGTTTTGAATAAAGCCTAATTTGAGAGTCCCCACCTCATTCATGATTCCGGTGGCTGATTAATATGGCGCAAGTCGACGGCCGGACACACCCATCTTCAGTGGTCTTCTCGTTCCAATGGCCCGACGACAAAAGACACCGCCCACGGACTACACTGTCCTATATCGGCTGCGTTGTGCACGTTCACTGGCCGGTGGAGGAGATCCTGTGGTTTGCGATTTCATAACTTATTTAAGCGATCACGGCCCGTGTCCTGTATAAGTGAAGGTGTGATCAGGCAGGCTGCTCAGCTAAGGGCCTGACCACAACTCGTAACAGTATGCAGCTTATGTGTATGTAAATAAGAACCATTCGTATTCTAGAACAGCTGCATAATTTACGAATCAGTTACCCACCGTACAAATAATTGCATGTGCATTAATTCTCGCAGTGTACAGCACTGGCCAAATAAAACCTCCTCGTGTGTTATGCACACAGTGATCTACGCTAATCTTGAGTGGGTGAAGACGTGCACTAATTTAATATTCAGTTGTATGCTAATAGGTAATATTTTGGTGCGCACTGTAGCTGTGCTAATTACACTAAAACCATAAAAGTAAATATACACATGCCCTTTTTTGGTAACTTTACATTTTGTATGTGTAATTAGTAAAAACTACTGCAGTACGTGTAATTTTACACAAGTGTTCTTAATAATTCCGAGAGTACTACGCGTCTTTGGTGAAAATACATAATTGTATGGCTTAATAAACACAATGTTGTTGTTAATTAACACATTTTGAAGTATGTGTAAAAATGTTAAGGACAACAAAGGAATTTTTAAATTACCTCGAGCTACACTCGAGTATAGTCTACAAAGTGTTAATAAATATTGCTAGAGAGAATTATTTATATTTTTGTTATACTTTCAACTGACCGGTGACATGGAGTACATTAACGGTAGCTACTCGAGTTCTACTCGAGTTGTAAGAAAAAAGAGTGTTATCTGGCAGGACGTAAAATGCGACCATAAAATTAATTATCAATTTCGCCTTGCTGAAGATTACCACATTATTTAATTACGAACGGGAGGGGCTTTGGTGGATGGACTACTAGATGATTCCCATTGGAGGACAACACAGTTTCACATTAACGTTGATTATAGCTTAATGCAGAATTACAGTTTATAAAACATATACTCCGTAATGAGTCAGTAAAAAAAAAAGTACAATTTTGTGCTAACATTTCATTAACTGATGGAACACATTTCTGTTAATCTAAACCACACAACTTATTTAAATAATATCCTGTTTTGACAATGTTAAGTTGCCGGTTCCGGTTTCAGTAAAATTTGCATTTATAATGTTACAACTTTCGCTTGATGCGAACAACGTTAACTTGAAAGGAAAATTACTATGTGTTGTGTGAGAAAACACTAAAATTACCCGTGCATCAATATTAGACTATTAAGCAGGCACTCCTTCACTGTAAATTGCGTCGTCCATTTTTACGAGGGATTAAATAGAGTAATTCAAACATTGTGGTTTGCAACAGATAACCCATTTATTGAACAAATCGGCGTTGCAATAAATTGTTACACTTATACGTTAAGTATTAAGACATTAAATTTAACGCATCTTAGTTACAGTTTTAAAATAGATCGGTCACAAAGTTTTCCATTTGCAGTAATGTTGCCGAGGAAAACCATTAAAATATGTAAAATTGTCGTCCTACACAATAACATAATTTAATTTTTTTATGTTGTGTGAAAACAAGTTTACTATCAAGGGATATTTACGCCTTATGTATTTGTACTTATATAAAAAGTTTCAAACAATGTATTTAAATATTATCTTTCCGTTGAGGGATTAATGGAGGATGCCGGATGAAGCAAAGTTCGTGATCGTAAAACAAAGAAACAAAAGCATTTTAAAAATTTGTCTGGTCACCACTACGAAAAGGAAAGAGTGAACGAGTGAAGAGATTTGGGCTGCTCTTAACATCGAGGTCTTGAGAGCAGATGAAGGTTAAAAGAGGCGAGTATGGAGCAGCGCCGGAATGAAAAGGTGGGGGAAACAGGATATCCCCGAGAAAACCCACTGACCAGCGGCATCGTCCGTCACGATTCCCACATGCAAAAATCCGGTAGCGATCCCGCGTTGAATCGAACCCGGTTCGCCCAGGTGGAAGGCGTGTAGTCTGATGACTACATCACCGCGGCCCCATTAATCAGGGGATATTCGTCCTTCGGATTCCTAACATAAGACGCGACTGTAAAGTAAGGAGTGGACAGCAGATAGGTACGCAGATTAAGAAATGCAATACTTTTGGCCTGGAATGATTGACGGATAATCACTCGTCAAGTAATAAATATCCTTTACGGACCAGTCAGGGACGAACAAGAGAATTGATTGCGAGTTCGGGTAGGTTTACAGTTGAGAAATTACAGGCCATGACCAAACGCACGTAATCGATGACAGTGCACTAGTTACAAAGTTTTCCGTATTTATGATTCACAATTGGGGTGATTATTCTTAATTCCGCACAGAGGAAACTTGCGCCGAAAAGATTTGTTTTCATTTTCTCGTAGCAAATGCAACCTAACCTAACCTAACCTAACCTAACCTAACCTAACCTAACCTGAACTAACCTAACCACATCATTCACCTAGACGCACATTTCATGGTGGATACTTTTGATTTTGCAAATTAGGTCTTTATAAATCTCACAGATCGAATGACAAACATGTTCACACACTTACCTTTTTAGCCTACTTTCCGAAGGGAAGAAAAGTTTTTGAGTTTAATTTACTGTGTATCTGTGTGGGAATGTGTGTGCGAGACTGTGTGTGGGTCCCCCGCCTAAAAACGTTTGAACGAGTGAACCTAATTTCCCCAAAACTCAGAACTCATATTGTACTTAGCAAGCACATCAGACTTTTATAGTTCTCGATCATGCCGACTTTTCAATATTTTGGATGCTGTGTTATATGTCGAGAACCATTCAACAGATTAAAACCAAATGTTGTAAGTTGACAGTGCATCATGTAAGCATTGAGTTTAGCGATGCATATTTTTATTGGTCGGCCGTTTTGAAAGATAGCACTACATGAAAAAATAAAGCTTTTAATATATAACTTGAAAACTACTGGACCGATTTTCAAAATGGCGTACATACAAATAGTTTACGTTTATTTGATAATTATACATACACTACCGTTATGCCAATTTCAGCTAGTTTTTGTATGCTAAAATTATCTATTACCAGCATCATTTATACCAACAAATAGCCACTTTCCCGCTTTTCTGTAAGACAACGCCACATGAAGAAAATAAGTTTTTGTCACATCTGAGGAAATAAGCTATCAATTCTTACCAAATTAAGCACACAAGTAGTAATATGGTAGGTCATATAAGTATGTGTTTTAAATATGTCAGGCACTTGTTTTAGAAATGGTGTTCATATAAACATTTTAGCTTAGTAGGCCCTATGCTAAATTTCCGAAACCAAGTAACCAATCTCAATTTAACTCAGTATGCTAGCAGTATCTATTAGAAACATATAATTTGTCTACACGGAGCCTATTTTGTCCACCATTTTATAAAAAAANGTATGCTAGCAGTATCTATTAGAAACATATAATTTGTCTACACGGAGCCTATTTTGTCCACCATTTTATAAAAAAACTGCTACAAGAATAAATAAAATATTTATGTCATATCTCGGGAAACAATTAACCGATTCCTACCAAATTTGGCAATGAGGTTGTACTATGGTAAGCCATTTTAATTTATATATTTTAAGTGGGCTAGACACTTAATTGAAATGTTCATATAGCCACCATTCTGAAAGTAAGTGTTTTATATCTACAAGCTATGTTAGCGATTATAAATTACCTGGTTATACCGAACGTATCTATGCAAGCATCAAATGAGTTATTCAGTAAACTCTTTACTCCGCCACTTTATAATATAGCACCACATGCAAAATTAAGCTTTTGTGTTATTTTTTTCTCGGGTAACAATTGTGCAATTCCCACCAAATTCACGCGACAAATTACATTTTTGCAGTCCCTCTAAATTTATATGTNTCGGGTAACAATTGTGCAATTCCCACCAAATTCACGCGACAAATTACATTTTTGCAGTCCCTCTAAATTTATATGTTTTAAAAATTTTCAAAATAAGAGCCATGTAAATATTTTTGTGCAGTATGCCACATGTCCCAAACAATTTCAACCGAACTTTATATGCTTACAGTGTAAAACAATCATCGAATGTTCTGATACATAAACTTTTTATTAGCCATTTATAAAGATCGTCAAACGAAAAAAATATAGGTTTACGCCTTATCTCGGAAATCAAGCAACCGATCTACACAAAATTCATCACACAAGAAGTACTACGGTAGGCCATGTAGACTTACGTGTTTTGAGTTTCTCAGAATCTTTCTTATTTTACAACTGACGCCAAAGTAAATATTTCAGGTAGTTCACCCTATCATTACAAAAATATTACACTGATTACGTCTTAAGTTGATACTCCGAATTCTACCACCGCAATGCAGTTTGTTGCACCATAACTTATATGGAACGAGGTATTCTGAGTTCGAGCCCCGGGCAAGGCATAATTGTCTCACTGCTGTTCGATATGTTAATGGTTCGATCTCTGATGGCATTGCTGCAAATGAGACTAAGGCCTACATTGAGAAAAACGTCTTGTTGAATCGAACAAGGTTTGCTTGGCGCAACCAAATTAATTGTTTGTGTAGGAGCAATGAAATATTTTGTTGCTGTTAGCAAATTATTTTGTTGTTCTAACTTGGTTTGCTTTAAGCCAAGATTTGGTCGGTGCAGCTAAAGAATAGTTTGGCTGTACGTACGTGAAACAGTTTCAGTTAACACAAAAGAACGACCGAGACCCGAACCTAGATCATCCACGCCCCATCGCTACGCCATAGCAACATCAGTTAAAATTGCTACGTATGAAAGGGAGATGTTTTTAAATACAAACATTTTTAATACTGAACAACCTGCTTAAATAA
The DNA here is from genome assembly GCA_002778355.1 of Clitarchus hookeri. Lineage (NCBI taxonomy): Eukaryota > Metazoa > Arthropoda > Insecta > Phasmatodea > Phasmatidae > Clitarchus > Clitarchus hookeri. The sequence goes on from NQII01000145.1 coordinate 1,090,257, forward strand.
ATGTTTCAAGTTTTACAGCTTTGCTTTTTAGTTTCCTGTTGAATTTGTTTCATTAGGATGTTTATATAAATTATTAATCCTCAATAAATGCACTTACAATTACTGTTACTCTTTAATAATAGCTACAAAAAAATGCAAACAAACACTCCAATTGTCTTTACAAACTAAGACAATAAAATGAATGGCAAAATAAACAGTTAAATCAACTAATTATCTTGTTGACAGTATAATTTATTTTGGCCCAACACAGAGCTGTTTTTTATTTAAACATGTATTTTATTAGAGGAAGAAAATTAATTTGTTACTTTTCAAATTTTGTTTACTCAAAAAAATATTTTCTTGGGGCAGTAACATATATTTTTGCCCCTATACAGACCATTATTTTGTTAGCCTTTCTCTCAGCGTAGTAATTACCATCTAAGCTTGTATAAACTTCATAAAAAATAATTTGCACCCGTAGAGAGGAAAGTAGACCTCATAGTCATGTTAGCAACTTCTTATTGATGTACTTGATGCTCACTTCCCTGTCAATATCAATACGTACTGCCATAACCTGACTCACTACTTACTACAAACTTTTAAAGACATAAAATGTTGCGATTTACGTTATTCTTAAGAAACAGCGAAACCTCACAAGACGTCAGTCATAGCATACTTAATAATACAGGATGGAAGCAGCAGCTTATATCGCGGACTCTAGTGGCACACGCCAGCAAAACGGCGTCAGTGAGCAGCAGCAGGTTGTAACGCCGTTCACTAATCAGCGCCCGGTAACTTTTCAACGGGAGCCCAGCCAACAGGCAGTCAGCACGCAGTGGCCAATGTCTAAACGAGGCTCTTCCCAGAGTTTCGCGCACGCGTACGTTGAGTTGAGGGATTTTGGGTGGCCCTTAACATCGAGGTCGTGAGAGCCGATGAGGGTGAAATGACGCGAGAATGGAGCAGCGCTGGAGTGCAAGGACGGAGGAAAACGGTAGATCCCCGAGAAAACCNTTCCCAGAGTTTCGCGCACGCGTACGTTGAGTTGAGGGATTTTGGGTGGCCCTTAACATCGAGGTCGTGAGAGCCGATGAGGGTGAAATGACGCGAGAATGGAGCAGCGCTGGAGTGCAAGGACGGAGGAAAACGGTAGATCCCCGAGAAAACCCGCCAACCAGCGGCATCGTCCGGCACGATTCCCACTTGCGAAAATCCGGGAGTCACTCGGCCGGGGAATGGAGCCGGTTCGCCTTGGTGGAAGGTGAGCAGCCTTACCGCTTAGCCACCGCAGCCCCAAATGAATGCACCAACATGAGAGAAACCGCCACGTATTTCTTACATCTGTATACTTACCTGTTCTGTGCCTGAGTACTGTCTTGCCATAGTACACAAAGGCTGTTCACGATAAAGCGAGCACTTTGAAATCAACCTTAGAAAAATGTCACTGCTCCTAACTGCATATATTTTAACGGGCGCATTGAGCGACATGCGCACAGTAAAGTTGGTGACGATGGAGGGAAAGTAGTTCCATGTCCTAACGTCGAATTAAAAGTGTTAGGTAACTATTTGTGTAAACATAAATTATTTCTTTTGATTTTATGTTTTTTTTCAATGCATGCTAGTGTAAAAATTAGCAGATTTGTAAAATATTTCCATTCATAATAATTTCACTGTTTTACTTGACCGACGCATGAATAAAGTGACGAAGCTCAAGGCAGTGTTAATTTTACATAACGCGGAAGAATACACAACGTGCGTACAAGTAGATCTTAAGCATGTCTTTCAANCAAGGCAGTGTTAATTTTACATAACGCGGAAGAATACACAACGTGCGTACAAGTAGATCTTAAGCATGTCTTTCAAAAGTGCTCAGTTTATCGCGTACTGCCTATAAAAAAAATTACACACTCGCATACTACCATACCTTCTTAGGTACCCGACATAATTTTTATGTCAGCTGTTATGATTCTAATTGTAAATCCACCCGCGGTAGTGCTGATGTCTCGGGAAGTACACTGTGCTACGAAATATTGCTGAACAAACGTCGCGCTAAACAATTTCGATTTCTCGGGCCGAAGAAGATAAGCGCGTCTGGGCGATATGGCCCGACCTACCTTACACGTAATGAAGAACCATTTTATCGCTCGTGGGAGCGTGAAAGAGGGGCAATTAACGGGTTGATTTTTTCCCTCAGAAGTAGAGGCAACAGAGTGGGAGATAGATACAGAGAGAGAGAGAGAGAGAGAGGAAGAGAGAAAATTTTGGGGCGGGGACCAGGACGTTATGCAAAGTCGAGGCGGCGAATGTTTAAAGCCGGATCGCGCTCGGCGGTGTAATCAAGGAGTCGTGCATGCCCCAGGTGTCCACTTATTAATAGACACGTCGCGGGCCGCAGAGCAAATTACCTGTCGTGCGGCCCGCTAATTAAACACTGTATACTCCGGGGCAGGGTTTCAGGACACGATCAGAATACGATCAGCTGTTATTACCGCACACAACACGCACGCCCCCCTCGTGCNGGGGCAGGGTTTCAGGACACGATCAGAATACGATCAGCTGTTATTACCGCACACAACACGCACGCCCCCCTCGTGTGGGTTGGCTTAATTCCACGCTCGATGAAGAGACAAGAGGAAGAAAAAAAACTGGGAGCCATACATACCGTCTCGGCAGATATGTATCTTGTCAACACGCTTACTAGTGATCAACGGGAATCAACAAAATAGGCGTTCTCATTTGAAGATGTGTATCTCTAGCACACTTATTTTTTTTTTATATTCCGGCGAACTACATTTGAACGGGCGCGTGATCGTCAGTCACTAGAACCATTGGTGCGCTCGGAATTTCGTTATATTCAAACTACATGTCCATCAAAATGTACAAATGCCCGTCCGCCGCCCGTGTGAGGTGCGGGAGGTTCTGTGTTCGAATCCTAGGCAAGCTATGAATCGTAAGTTAGTTTGTAAGCCGTCCTCTGATGAGCCTCGGGCATGACACCGGGGACATCGATAAGCCCTTTCCAATCCAATGCCTCTTAGAGCACAAACAGTGTGTCAGGAGGTCAGTAGCGCAGTTATACATACATTCGTAAAATAATAGTTGAGAATTAAGAGATCATACATACTGTCGTAACGTCCTTTACAAAACACCTGTTCTACGTCGCATCATAACCAAACAAATAGTCAACTGTAATAAAAAAATATATCACATAATACTATTAGCTATTATTTTTAACGTTTCTGTTTAGCAGTAAATAAAACTGTACAACTTTTATTTCGTAAAACATGTATTTAGTAATCAATTCAAAGAATAAAATCCAACAGTTAGTTTTATATAGTTTTATCCATCGTTAGCACTAATATGTTTAATTATCGTGAAAAAAATACTTTCAAATCTGTAGTGAACCAAATATTGGATATTCTCTGCAAAATAATTCAGAATAATATTTTTAAAAATTTATAAAATACACATAACATATTTTGAAAAGTATAAAGTAATTAAACATGTAATATTTCATTAACTTAAATCATACAAATTTAGCATACACCAATGACATAAATGAACAAGCAGAGAAGTGTTCGTTTATTGCGAATAAATATCACTACAGATTGCACGTTATTATTTTATGTGCAGAAATTCATGTGCAGATACATGCATGAAAAGTGTGAACCCTGCTTTTTCTTTCAATTAGCCGCTAAGAATCGGGTTATTTCCATCACCGAAGCCCGTCATTAGCACGCAGATTGTAATGACAAGTAAGAAAGTCGTAAAGTTATACAGGAAAATAAGACCGCAGATTTACGTTTTTAAAATACATAGATGTGGTCAATTAATTTTCTGAACACGTGGCGGAAAAAAAAACACATTTAATATGGAAACGCTGATAAATATTTTGTTTTAACTAAATGTACTTTGCCTGGGACAGGTCATGAAACCACATAAATGCCTGTGCATGCAACAAAATTCGTCTTGTTTTTTCCCAGTGTGAAAGCTTTAGCAGGATCCTCCGGATACTTTTAAGACGCTCCCCCTCCCCCCAACCACCATTCCAATCCTAGTAAAAAGTTTTAAACGTCTCAAGGTTACGTCCAGCCGTTAGGAAGCATTGTAACGGAGAAGGAAAATGGCATAAGCAAGCTTCGCTGGTATTCTGTTTCCTCAGAACTCCAGTCGGTGACTATAAGGTTTTAATACAGCACTCTGTTCAAAAAAAGATACAGCATTGTCGCTATAGTTTAAAATACTGAAATACAGAGTAAATATCTCAAACAGAGGGATTCTTGCAGCGATTTTGGCAGACTTTGACACACTATCCACTGGCCACTTCTAAACTCCTCCTTTTATGTTTTTCGAGACGTGGTGACACTTCAGCCAAATTCTCAACGTCTGCCACCTTAAGACTGACTGGTTACGTCGTAGGTTTTTGCACAGTAAGACAACAAACAAAAATGTTTTAAAGCTGGAAGAGAACGTACTTTTTGCTTGTGCTCAGTAGGGCTGTTCAATACCATTAAAATTGAATATCGATATTCTTCCAAACAGTTACTCGGTATTTTCGATATATCTATATCGAAATTATCGAAATCATTAATAACATCAAACTTATCAATAGTATAGATCTTATCGATAATACCAAAAATTATAGATAGTACCGAAATTTTTGATTATACAGAAAGTTTGGGATAATACCGAAATAACTGATAATACCGAAAACGTCTGTAACATCAAAATCATTTATATTATCGTTAATATCGTTATCATCAGTATCAGTATCATTTAAATTCCAGTATCGTTGAAAATATTGGTATCTTTTGACTTCTGATATTACTGAAAACATTTATGTGATTATGTATCAATACCATCTAAAATTGTTAACTACCAGCGACATCGGTATCACAAAAGTAACACAAAATTATACCGATACAGTCTAAGTCCATATCACCAAAATTAATTATATTGTCAATGGTAAATTTGATATAAAAAAAGACATTCATAACATACACATCATCGGCGGTTTCGATAGTACCGGTGCATCAGAGCAGACTGGTAAGGGTTGGTGGCTCTTGAACGAGAGCATAAACGAGCGACAATGTAGTCATTCCAACCCAACAACCACCGACATAAGTTGCCGAAACTTGTTTTACTAACTCATGTATCTACAATTAAACGTGACGCACGAAACTATGTGCTCGGTGCATACAGTGTACAATGCAAGTGGCGCCCACTTCGCCTGCGAGAATACACGAGACGCAACTACAAAGCACAGCGGACGTGTTACTTAGTCAAGAAACTACATCAAAGAAGTGAGTGAGAAGTAAAGATAGCATCTGCGTATGTACATATTAATACAAGTAAAATTACATTGCAATATGTGTGTATATATATATGTATGTGCGTCTGATAAGGCTGTTGCTAATATACATTAGCTGAAAATAGTAAGATATAATTTTACCACATAGCATAACAAATTCAGTTTCTCAGAAAACCTTGATATCTTTCAAAATATATTTTCAACAAATATTAAACAATATTTTTAACTAACCCAATTTATTATCCTTGGCTGAAAACAAATGAATCGCTAATTCTATAAAATACGTAACTCATTTTTTTTAGCCTACTTTACGATGAAAAGGAAGCTAAATCCTGTCTACGTGTTTGTCTGTGGCGTTTGCCTGTATACGTTACACCATTCTCCTAAAAACTTGCGACTCCATGCACCTATTCACAGCAAACTTGCTACTCTCATACACAATTGTAGACGTCCAGGACTCGAATCGAAGTTATCACAGTGTGAGGCGATACACTTATAGTACACAGTAACGACACCTGATTTCTTAAATTGGTTCTTCAAAACGACACGTCAGCATCGAATTCAGAAATTCATTGGCCCACAATTTTGTCAAGATGACACCACATTATAATTAAAGCTGAGAAAAAATAAACTTTAAGAACTACTCAGCTGATTTCACAGTAGTTTATACTTTTATGAACACTGCCACGCATCGTATTTTCCGAACTATCTCGAAACTCAATGGCTTAACAGAATTGATCCAAATTTTTACAACATTCTTCAACATAAATATTTGTCACTCGATGCAAGTTTCGTGAAAATTCGCCCAGCCACGCAATTTTTAAAGTACATAACACTAACGTTCGGTAAGGCCTACTGCTTTACTTACGAAAAAAATTTCTTTTCGCTTATAAAATTTAAATGCCTACACTGATATGAACGAAACTTCACCAAAATAATAATGACAATACCTAACTGGTGACAATATATTTCATTAAACTGCATCCACACATTTAATGCAGAATCTAATTTGCCCCCAAAATACTTACCTAGAAGGTTAGTGGTACGGAAGCTAGTAATTACTGTCTGATGTATCGGCTAATACAGATTAAACCGTCCAGACAGTCATTATATCATTGTTTTAATGTATTCCTAACTCTCTAGCAATGTTTCACGTGCAGCATAAAATATCTTCACGGCGATATTGTTTCAAAACTCGTGACATACGTGCCGATGTATAGCTCATAAATTACGAATAGCGTAAATACTAAATAACACACATACACATTTATTAAAGCTTTCAGAATTGAAACACACATCGCAAATATAACAAAACACACTCGTAAAAAGTTTCTTCGAGGTTTAAAATGTATACCGACTTCACTTGCATGAAGCAGCACATTTTATAAATCAGCATAATATGTAAAATTTCAAGAATTTCTGGGACAAGAAACTACGTTTAAACACGGCAGAAAGAAATTACAAACAATGTCACTTCACTCATAACATGTATAAAAATGTTTTACTTATTACTTTAATGGATACTTTATTTCAGGTGGTACAAACTGACACGTTGGTTGGTCGTGAACCGTTATTTGTTTACACACGAGGGTGAACCGAAAAAAAAACCAAAACAAAACAATAAACCAGCTAACTCGAACATTGCGTAAGCCAGGTGATGATGTCAAAGAGTTATAAACATATATATGTGTTACAATCATGCCATATTTTATTCTTATTTGCATACAAGAAAAAGAGATTGAATTGCAGGTGACANATATATATGTGTTACAATCATGCCATATTTTATTCTTATTTGCATACAAGAAAAAGAGATTGAATTGCAGGTGACAAAAATGTTTTAAATTTACGACTAGATAATATACAGAATGACGATAATATGGGAAATTCCGATAGTATCGATAATATTGTAAATCTCTATAGTACCAAAAACTTAGATGGTTCCGAAAACGTAGATAATACCGAAAACTTCCATAATACCGAAAACTTTCATAATAACCAAAACTTCCATAATACCGAAAACTTCGGCAATATCAAAACATAGTCATACCTATGGTTTCCAAAGTTACATATAGATCGATAAGTTATTTTTAATGTCGATAATGATTGATATATCGATATATCGAACAGCCCTAGTGCTCAGGGTATTTTTAAATTATTGACACTGAGTTCTGCACACATCCACTGCCATTCAAGACATAGTGTGTCGCCTTTATCCTCCACTGTAGGAACGCCGGTCCTGTTGGTCTGTACTCTAAATCGGAGAGGGGGCTGTTGTTGTGTAGTTGCCAGATTACTTGCCTCCCACCTAGGCGAACCAGGTTCGAGTTAGTAAGTGAAGAGGTTTGGGCGGCTCTTAACAACGAGGTCTTGAGAGCCGATGAGGGTGAATCAAGGTGAGTTTGAACCAGTGCCGAAATGCAAGGGCGGGGGAAACCGGAGNGGAATCGAACCCGGTTCACCTTGGTGGGAGGTGAGAAGTCCAACTACTACACCACCGCGGCCCCTGCCGGGTTCGATTCCCGTCGGAGTCACTCCCGGATTTTCGCATCTGGAAATCTTGCCGGACCATGCCGCTGGTCGGGCGGCTTTTCTCGGAGATCTCCCGTTTCCCCTGCACATGCATTCCGGCATTGCTCCAATATCACCTCACATCACCCTCGTCGGCTCTCAACACCTCCCTGTTAAGAGCAGGCCAAATTCCTCCACTTTCCCCTCTAAATCGGAATAAGTAAATATTTACTGATTGCCAATTGAAACTTCTGCTTCCGGAATCAGAAGAAAAAGAAAACTACCAATCACTTCGTTAAAAGAAATCCACTTATTCAAAAAGTATGAAATCATTCAATTATAGCACCGGGATTATATTTTTTAATGTGATTTCTGATGTGAAATAAATATTGTACAATTGTTCTGTTGGAAAAAAAAAAAACACATATACATTAAAATGTCTGGATGTGATTACAATCGAACATCCGTCCGAAGTGTAGTAAACACTTCGACCTCCATAGACGGATATCGAAGAAACTCCCCTTCTTGGCCATTGTATAAAACGCTGTTGTATTTTGCATAGTATACAAAACACATAATGGCAAACAGCAATAAGTTCTGTTATGTGAAAATACTTGTGTTCTAGAAATATAGGCCTACACATATTCTGGGTACGTGAACGTATTTTCAAATTTTAAAACCTAACTTAATTAAATTTAGGTCAGATTCTATGCTTTGTGGTTTCAATTAACATGGTTATCGATGTTCTATGGAATACGTCATTTTATAACGCAACTAGACATTACAGACTGAAACTGTTATTTTTAGGGACGAATTTATTATTAATGAGTGTATTAATTCCACAGTGAAATGTTAGAGACAACTTAATCTGTTATGTGATTTGGCCGTTTTACAATTACTTAATCAACTCTCAAAAAAAAAAAAATTGCCGGGGAAAATCTGCGTAAATTATTGAAAATTTCAATTGTTACTTACTCTTCTGTTATTAGTTACACACATACGATCAAAATGTACATTGCCATACATTTACGTCGTTCCAAATATCCGCCACTCACTCATAAAGTCCCATTTTCTTATAGTCCAGCAGGTCAGTCCCAGCTTCTGCTCTCCCGGTGGTCGCACACTGCACTCGCTGGTCACCGCACCGCCGCTTGTCCCAATAATCGCACACTAATGGTCGTGCAAGACTGCTGACACAGAGGCACGCCGTGGCTTATATACCTGAGACGACGTGGCCCAGATGGTTCTCCACGCCTCGAGTCGCGCCGAGGGAGGTGATGTGCAGAAAATTCACGCAACGCCTCCCTAGTCCTTCCCGTAAGCGCACACATGACACTAGTGGCCGTGGAAGACTGCTAAAACAGAGGCACGCCGTGGCTTATATACCTGAGACGACGTGGCCCAGATGGTTCTCCGCGCCTCGAGTCGCGCCGAGGGAGGTGATGGGCAGAAAATTCACGCAACGCCTCCCTAGTCCTTCCCGTAAGCGATGTGGTGGCTCTACTTCTCCTCCTCCGGGTACCGGTAATGCCGCCATGGGGAGGACTATGCTAGGCCCACCCGACAAGGAGGATAAGGGTACAGAGGCGAAGAAGTCACGTGTAAGAGTCTGTTTATTTTCGTGACCGAAAATTTACGGCTGTCATAACGACTTTTATGTGTGTTTTAATACGAGTGGCTTCCAGAAAAATTATGTTTAAAGTTGGTCTTCATGCGTTGTCTACATATGCGTTGGCAATGATTATGGGCATTGTTGTGCGTGGTTGTCTCAAGAACCACTGCGCTTGTCGTAGTAGTAAATTCTTACTGTCATTGGTAAAGCTACACTGCCACCTTGGGCTGGGTGAAGTACAGGTACCTGTCAGAAGAAGAGTTGCGTTGCAACACCTGGAATGAAAGGCTAGCGCAAAAGTTAAGAGGTTGGTTGTAGACAATAGTAATGAAAAGGCTCGCTGGCAGCCCTCCGGAGAGGTTGCCCGCGGGTGGTCCGTTGTTTCGGATCCACTTCCTGGACGACGGGTGTCGATGCGAGGGGGCCGTTAACAACTCGTCGCTGCAGCGGAGGTGAGATACGGTCGGTCGTGGCAGTCGCGCGCGCGCGTGCATGCGTGTGTGTGTGTGTGTGTGTGTGTGCTTTCTCCGGTCGCTCGCGCCACAATGGGCGAGGAAGTAACCCGACCTGGTCTGGTATTACACCTTGACACTGGCCCGGCCCCGCCCACCGACCGTAGGCATAATTACGATTATAGCCTCGTATCCCGAGACCCGGCCCCGTCCCGTAGTGCAAGAACAGCGCAAGTCATTTCCGCCGCCGGCACGTCGCTGGAAACATTCATTGTAGGCCTAAATAAATTCTCGAGTTTTATTACCTGCAGGCTAGACTTCACACTTCATGCACACCCAAGTATAGGCTGTACCCTCTTAAATCAGCGGTTTTCCAATCAAAGTAATGCCGAAAAGTTCCCTGGTCGTAATTACAGACACTGAAATACTCACAGTAAATTTGGCAGCGAATCTGAGAAATTAGTCCAATGTCTTAACGCTCCTGTTAACCCTTTGAGGACCGTGCAAATTTACTGCAACTAAAAACAAGGGGGCAGCTGTGGCTGAGCGGTTAGACTGCTCGCCTCCCACCCAGGTGAACCAAGTGAGAGGCCAGTGGGTTTTCTCGGGGATCTCCAGTTTCCCCCGCCCCTTCATTCCGGCGCTGCTCCATACTCATCTCGTTTCACCTCATCGGCTTTAAAGACCTCGATGTTAGCAGCCGCCCTAATCTCTTCACTCACTCATTTTGTGGAAATATTCATTGTCAGCGCGAATTTAGTGTGTGATAGTTACTGAACTCTTCGTTGGTAAGAAAAAAATGTTGGTGAGTAACAAGTTTGACGTGGTGAATTCCCACAGATTTTTTCGTCGGTTGCGTCAGGCTGCGATCGGCTTGCAAATGAGCAATGTTGATATAAAAATAAATAAAAAATAAAATCCTATTGATATAATTTATATTGGTAATTTATAATAGTATCTTTTTACGAAACGATATATTGTAAGAGAAATATCGATTTTCGGTACATCGCAATCCGATATTGATAAATGCTAAATTGCTTGGAATGTTGCAAATTGAAGACACGAGGTATTGCAGAAAAATGTAGTGCCTGTTTTTGCTGTATGTTGCAAAAGTAAACAAAGGAGTTTTTTTAATTCAATTTTTGTACAGTATTAAAAACCGATCTTATTAAGAAAGCATTAAAAAAAAATATTTATTTCGGACATTTGGAGAAAGATGCTGATTTTGATAAAATATCGTTGATATATCGATGATTTGTATAGATACATAATTAATATAATATCGTCATTTCTATTTACAGACTTTTTTCAACATCCCTATTGCAAACCGAAGTGCAAACAGTATCTCGCAGGACCGGCGAGATAAAAACTCCGTGCGCGCCTGACATTTCCAGGTGGGCTAATGAAGGCCTTGGAGACGCCGTGATTGATGCCTGTGGTGTGGAGGTGGATCGGGAAGGAGGGTGGGGGATAGTGAAAGGTGATGGGCCGCAAGATGCTGTGGCAAAACCGCGCGGGGTCGCGGTTGACCGTCGGCACAGCGACGTCGGAGAGAGAGGGCATCTTCGCCTCAGGTCGATCTGTTCCCACCCGCGCCGAAGCACTCTCCATCGTCCTTCACCCAGACACGTCTTCCTTAAGGACCCCGCCTACCTGCAGCTCGGGAGCGATAAGGGCGACTTTGTGCAGTGCATTGTCTCTTTAGTGTCATTATCTAAACTTTGTTAAGCATTGTTTGAATGACGTGGAATAATACCCTGAAATTAGAATCATAGCAGGGTTTTAGAAATGTTAGAAGTAATCGTGAACGGACTACGGTTACCTAGACCGCGTATCAGTTAAAACCACAGATCTGCGAAAGTGGATCCGGGCTAAAGTGTTTTAAAATACAACCAGACAGGAAGTGTTTTCGCGGAAACCAGCGAGCAGTCTGACACTCTACAGACAGATAATAAAGATTCAATCTTAAATTGGCTAAGCCGAGACAAAAACCATATTATCTAAGTCATAGAAGGATAAGGCCACTGAGGTATTGCATAAAATATGTTGGCTCGATTGTAAACACACCGGGAGTAACAAAATTATATTCTCGAACTTCTATTGATGTTAGAAGAGACCAAAACATATATGTTTTATTAAATAAACATAGTTCAGAACTCGATAATTGAGGTATATTTTAAGGTGAGTGAGAAGGAAAATATTATATTTGGATTTAATTGCCATTTATTTACAAAAACTGTTCAAACGTGCGGCCTCCTGCTTCTTCAATAGAAGCTCTGCAACGACGTGATATCGACTGTCCGACATATTCAAATACCCCAGGCATGTTCTGTGGAGAGTAAGCGGCTGCGAGCACCCAAGCGACGAGCTATTCCTCCGCTACAATTGGAATCTCGTGCATCAGGATTTGCAAGTGACCCCACACAAATTGGTCGAGACGGGGTGAGGTTTGGAGAACGAGCACATGTAGTTTTTTGTAAAGGATTACAATGCAATTGAAATGCAGTAGTTTCATTCTCATTCTCGATCAAAAATTTTCCTCAACTATCACTTTCAGTCATATGGTTATTTAATAAAACATTTTTGTTTTAATTTCTACTAACACTCATAAAATTCTTGAGTATTGAAATTTGTTTCACCCGTCACAAATATTCCGAATTGTCTAATTATGGCTAGAGACAGGGCTGTGCAGAGATTTAAAATTTTGGAATGCTAAAACATAACAATTCTCTCTGCTGCTTAAAAAAAATGATTTTAGTTATAATTTGCATAGCATTCAATAAACACTACTTCGAAATAATGTTTACATTTAATATAATGGCAACTACTTGCCATTACCTCTTCTCTTATTTTAAATTTTCCTTGCATTCGTTCTCAATTTTTCGCTCCTGGTAAACGATTTCGCTCCTTTTCAGCTTTTCATGAAGGGAGAGCCACCCCCCTCCCTTTATACTCCCTCAAAGCATGGCCCTGGCTAGAAACTTGAAAATGTTGCGAATCAATTTGGGGACAGTAAATACTTACAACACTTGTGCATTTGTGTCACTTCTGCAATTGGTCCACGAACTATTTGAGACCTAAATGAATCGGAGCCAGTAACAAACAGGCTACAAAATGCAGACCCAATCACGAGGAGCAAGAACCACTGAGTCCTTGATGTCCGCTCGAGCACACAGAAGAATTACGGGTTCTAGCCTATAGGTCACTGAAAGAAGCAAATTTTTTTACGGCATCTAAAGATTGTGCATAACGTTTAAGAGAAATAGGGATTGTTATGGTAAAAATTATAGTAAAAACTAGTTTTACGGCAAGCAACTTATAAACCCTTTTATACCCAGTGAAGACTATTCTACCCGTTGTACAGGAATGTTATATTTGACCGGTATCGTACACTGATTGGCTCGGTGTCCAATACCTCCGCTAGGGGTAACCGATTCGTAAACCTTGCTACTGCTCTATGTTACGACTCGTTCGTATCACTCTCGCCGAGCACAACGCCTACAGTTTTTGTACTGTGAAAATAAAACAAGTTCTTTATCAGCTTGAGTACAGGACGCATCCAAACAGGGTCGTAAAACTGGATTCCCAGGTGCTTCTAAATATGAATACGCAGTGAATAAATACACGAGAAATATATTGGCGCCTGCATTAACCTTTTCTGCAGCATTTCTGTCATCGCCGGCGAAGGCTGGGAAATTCTTCGAGCCCATGCTGGGGCTGAGGCTGGCTTACCTTTACACGACCTTGGCGAACGCAGTGGGAGCCGGTCATCGCCGCGGAGTTGAGAGTCATACTGTAAATACTGCAGCCGTTTAGAAGCAAGGACGACACCAGCAGCCGGTTTCACACCTGGCGTGAGTTTGGCTGGATGTCACCGACAAGCGAGATACAATCTGGTACACACTTAAGAGCTCGGACCAAGCTTACCTCGCAACTATCCACAAGCCGCCACTGGTCACCGACATACAGCCAACGCATGCATAACATTGTGAAGAAGAGCGTGTTGGTAAACTTTCACGTGGCAAGCGGAGTAGAGCGAAGAAATTTGAGCAGCTCTTGAATACGAGGTATTGAGAGCCGATGATCGTGAAGCGAGGAGGATATGGAGCAGCGCCGGAATGCATGGGCGGGGCAAACGGGAGAGCCCCGAGAAACCCATCGTCTGGCACGATTCACGAAAACCGGGAGTGCCCGCGCCGGGAATTGAACCCGGTTCGCCTCGGCGGGAGGCAGGCAAGAAGCATGGAGACGGTGACATGTGTAACACTATAAAGATCCGGAGGTACAGTATTATGTATCACATTTAAAATGTATTGGAGCGAGAAAAAAAAGTTGAAACTATCATATCTATGTGGAGAGTTGAAACGAAATTTATGGCATTTGTTATAAAACAAATTTTTACCCGAGAACAACAAACAAAAAATATAATTGTTGTGACCGAAAAAAGTAAAGTAACGTTAAATCAAATATTAATAATTTGCAGTGAATAATCATTTAGTTAACTGGAACAGTCTAACATTTGTGGTGGCAACAAAACTGTCTTGGTAGAGTGCTGGCATTTATTTGGTTGTCTGTAGGGTAATCGGGTCATTTGATTGCCTCCGTTCAAATTTACAGTTGGGAGTTTCCAATTTTTGTGATAATTATGATGGTAAGAGTGTTTGTTAGTGCATTTATCGATAATTGATAATGGCATAAACAAATCACAATAAAATAAGTTCCAGAGGAAAAAATAACGCTGTAAAACTTGAGAATATGTATCTAAGTATCTGACGTGTATTAGATAATATATTAAAAACATTCCTATTTCGCCAGTATTCTCTAGTCGAGGTCGTTAAAGCGTACCGTTCAGGCGTTGGAGTTTTGGGTTCGAAAAGTCAGTCGTGTTTCCAATTTTTTATGAAAACCCAAACTGTCTAATATACGTAGAGCAAAACAAATATTTGGTTGCACGAACCAAAACATACAAGATTGAGGCAACCAGACAATAATTTAAAAATATATTTTTTTTTTAGAAATACATTTTTAATTTTTCCTTATACAAACTTTGTTTTGTTCAACAAATTATTTTTCTAAATGTGTTCATGGCAGTTACCGTAAAGTTTAGCGGAATCGCAGATTTGCCAGTGTTGGATTTCTGGAAATGTTTCTCGTTGAGATAAGGTGATCCAGTGAAGCTTCTACATATCACTGGAAGGTGGACAGGAAAGCCACTGGCTGTGTTTGTATCTGCCTGTAATCAAACTTGAACACGTTTCTTATGGTTTGTTGGCTTCATCCAGAGCCAGTCCGCCATGTGTGAATGTCTTCAGGTGTACACTGCCTCCTACATAATCTGAAGTTCGAATGGGCGAAGTGGTGGGCAGTTCGGGCGCGTCCTGTCTCCCGCAGCCTCTGGGCTCTCTCATCTCAGCCAATTGTTGATGTGACTGTCTCGTATGTCTTCTCGGCATGCCTTTATTCATCGTACCTTGCCAGTATCTTGCGTGTCACATCGCATGGTCTGTCTTGAGGACTGTTTAAATACGTCATGTGAAAATCGACAGCAGCGCCAGCATACGATGCATGTTCATATGTCACAACATTAAACTTTTAATCGTTTGCTTACTATTCATCAATGTGCATATTTTACTAGTTTCACCGAAAAAATAGCTAAAGAGTAAGCCAGTTTTTATGCTGTTAGTGCATTTCATTGAACCACTGTCTGTAGGCCTATTTGGTTACAATCATAAAAAAAAAAAAAATACTTTTGACGTCTTAGGTTTTTCTGTCGGCGCAAGGAAACTGAAATGCTTGCGTGTTCAGTTAACTGCAGCCAAATGTTAGTCTCATGCCTCTCGGGTAGATGTCATTTTTTGTGTTGGACGCTGACAGGTTCTATAGGATTTGTCAAAGAAATACTACTGCAGTAAGTAACGTGAATGGGGATGTTTTAAATGGAAAAATAATTTATTTTCAAAATGGCAGCCATGTGGCCATTTTAGCTTAGTTTGCTATATAGTCGAAGCCATGTAATAAATTCAAACTTTTCTTTGTTTGCTGGTGGTACATATGATAACCACATAAACCCTTAATTTCTCCGCCATTTTGTATGATAGCACTACAAAAAAAAATAATTTGTATGTCATAACTCGGGAAACAAGTAACCTATTCCTACTACATTGTGCGAAGCAGTTGTACAATTTTATGCCATATTAATGTACATGCTTTAAGTGTGTCAAACCATTATTTTTAGAATTGTGGCTATATACACATTTTAGCATAGTATGCTATATCTACGAAACTTTGTAACTGATTAAAACTTAACCTTTTATACTGGCAGTAGCTATGTAAATCATTGAATGAGGTAATACAAAACATAATTGTTCTCAATTTGTGGAGATCGTCAAATTGAAAAATAAAGGTGTAACGTCATATCTTAAAGACCAATAAACCGATTCCCACCAAAATTTACAAGCAAGTAGTGTTACATACAGTAGGACATGTAAAAATAATAGGTTTTAAGTGCAGCAAGCCTTTTTCAATGGGGTAAATATAAATAATAAAGATTTGTACGTTGTATCTATTAAACAATTTAACAAATTTAAACCAAAGTTTGTTCGTTGACAGTGTTATCTAAGATCATCAATTATGCATACAGAGATACTCTTTTGCGGGCCTTCTTGCAAAATGGTGCCCGGTGAGAAAACTGAACATTTTTCCATATTCCTGAAATCATTCAACTTTCTACCAATTTTGCACACCAGTATTGCTACAGAATGTTATGAAAGCTTTCATGAATTAAGTGGGGTCAGGCAATGATTCTCCAAATAGTGGCCCTATAAATAATTTTGATAGTTTTCTCATATATTTTTTGTAACACGCGCATTTTGAGTCATAATAATGAGTAATTATTAACAGGTAGTTTTTATGTTCAACAGGATCATTATTATTTTCCACATAATTTCTTTTATTCTGTGGCAAGATTTATTGATTTGTTTTGAAACAGAGTCCGTTATATGTATTTTTGTAACAGATTTTTTATTCCTTCTATTAATACATTGTTTACGTGCACTTGCAAGGCCATACGACTCTATGCATTTTTGAATGTTGGAGCAGTTTTAAGTGGCAATTAAAATTTATTTAAATTGTAACCCTCGTAATTGGCTAGTGTTTAATGAACATTCTGAAGTTAAGTGTTCAACTAAGAAGACGGACATCTTGTTACGCGACGTCAGGCGGCTAGCCCGGGTGGGCTGTGCACTGGGTGTTAAATTTAGGTTTTTATGAAGGAAATCCGAGTTCGCGGCCCTGAAAGTGCAGGCCGTCTACTAGAGACAAAGACGCAAGGTGTTTAAAGCAATAAGTAGGCCTGTATGAGCCCCCTCTGCGTAGTTTTCAGAGATGTGAGCTAGAACTCGTGAGACGTCCGTTAAGGTGCCATTGAACTGTATGCTAGCACCGTTAGCCGTGTGCTTACATATAGGGAAGACGTTACCCAGGGCTGCTGCGCATCCGGAGAGATGCCCCGTCGGCGTACCTGATCATCGGGAACTTCAAGATCATCGAAATNGCGCATCCGGAGAGATGCCCCGTCGGCGTACCTGATCATCGGGAACTTCAAGATCATCGAAATTCTACGTTTGAATACTAATTAAAGCTAAAAAATTCTAAATAATTTGTTTTATTTAAGACCGTTAATTCAACTTTCTAGAATATTTTCACGCCGCCATGTTGTCATTCATACTTACATGACTTTTCCGACATTTTGCTACGGCAAACCTGAACTAAACCATTGCTCTGCCGCTAGCTAATTGCAAACGTTATTATTAAAGTAATTAATTTTTGAAGAAACATTAAGAATTTTTTGGCGTGATTTCTGAACATTTTCAAGTAATTTAATTGTTTAACCACCGCGAGGGCACAAGTGTCTCTAAGGTACCCAAGCAGAAATATTTCTATTATATGGTTGATATTTTCGGAGTCACAGATAATCTGCTAATTTGTATTGACATCTGGATGTATTAAGTTGTTTTTCTGGGAAAATTCAAGTTATTCTACGCTCAATTAAACCTAGATATATTTTTCAAACACAGTCGCTCACTGTTGTCATTTTGTAGTAGTAGCAAGTTTTTCTCCTAGTGTTCCTATTTGTGCATGTGGTTATTCTGTCCTAAAGTAATTTTTGCTACCAGACAGCTGTGTTGCTGAATGTACAAATGGTACGAGTTACTTAAGATTGGTAGGATCAAGTGTGTGTGTATTCCTACTTACAGTATGGACGGGCCGGGTAGATGTAACTCGTCAGACTGCCTTGAAACGTCACTAAGGGGATTCTAATTTCCAGTTATCATACTGTTTTGTGTTATCGAGGAGTAAACGAGGCAGTAATTCTTATTTTCAGTAAGCACACCAATTCAGTACTCAGTTTGATCGATCGTGACTTCGCATCTAGGGTTTGCACTCTACCCAGAAAATTCGTTACACGTATNATTCAGTACTCAGTTTGATCGATCGTGACTTCGCATCTAGGGTTTGCACTCTACCCAGAAAATTCGTTACACGTACTACAGCTGTCGCAGCGTCATCCTCATAAACACAGAGGTGTACAGAAACACTTTTCTCCCTCAGTTTATTATTATTTTGCATTACGTTTCAGTCTCTCACTTTGTTGTATATTGTTATGTGCAGAGTACGATCGTATCGTCTCGCACCGTTACGTTTCATCATTACATTTTACACGTTACAATTTAAACAACTTAACGAAATGCAACCAAATGTTTCATATTCTAAGTATCTATTAGAAGCATCGTTTACAGAACCTCTTTTTTGGGGCAATTTTTTAATATAGCAGAAAACAATAAAATGAAGTTTTCATGGTATATTTCGGGGAACCAATCTACAGCTTTCCACCAAATTCTTCACTCAAGTAGCGCTAGAGTAGGCCATGTAAACTTCGTGCATGAAGGACTCCACATTGCATGAGTGAGCAGAGCAGGGTAGGACGATGACATGATTAGTTGTTCAGCTGAGTGGTATAGAATGTGCGTTTATAGGGACACTGATAATTGCCGTATAAATGATAGTCGGGAAGCTGCTGCTGAGAAATAGTGGCATTGTGCGCCCCCACAGTTCGTGTGCACAGAGAGTGAGAAAGCCGGGTGGAAGAACNTGCTGCTGAGAAATAGTGGCATTGTGCGCCCCCACAGTTCGTGTGCACAGAGAGTGAGAAAGCCGGGTGGAAGAACCAGGGCAACAATATTAACAGGTTTCCGCCTTTGACCGCGGGAGAATCGGTTCATATCAAGATTGTGGATTACCCTACAGGGAAATCGGTCCTCACGTCGGAAGAGATGCGACCACAGTGAAGCGGGTATGGGATCAGTGTGTCGAGGAGGGACGTGAAGGAAGCCAAACGGCCCCCGTCGCACCAACTATCACGAGGGTAGACATTTGGTGCCCATGGCGATTACAGACCGTACAGCCCCTTCGGACACCCTCAGTCAGGAGTTCAGGCATGTGGCACATCAATCTGCGTCCGCACTCGCGCTTCGTCGCCGTCTGCAGAAACACAGCATCTTGCCCGGGATTAATGAGGCTGCCACCGACTGCTCACCACACGCGCCTGCGGCTGCAATTTAGCGGAGAACGTCGGGTCTGGAGAGACGGATGGCATGCCATCGTCTTCTCCGACGAACCCCGCTTCTGCTTGTAGCACCGCGATGGTCGCATCCGTATCTGGCGGCACCGTGGCGCACAGCTGGCCGAGTTATACATCATGCACCGTCATACCGGAACAGCACCTCGAGTTATGGAAAGCAGTGCCATCGGATTCCAGTCCTGCTCGCGCCTAGTCCGCAACGCTGGCAAATTCAGAGCCAGTCTGGTGCCACGCATAAACAGGATGTGTGGGGCACGTGTGTGCCACACATGCGACCGCATGTGTGACACACATCGTCCCAACAGTTCCTGGATNTCCGCAACGCTGGCCAATTCAGAGCCAGTCTGGTGCCACGCATAAACAGGATGTGTGTGGCACGTGTGTGCCACACATGCGATCGCATGTGTGACACACATCGTCCCAACAGTTCCTGGATGACTACCATAGCACCACTGTTTTCTTGGCCCGTGCGCTCACCGGATCTCTCCCCCATAGAAAACATGCGGGCCATGGTCGGACGATGACTGTCCTGCCACAGAACACAGCTACTACAGTATATTAACTTTAGACACGCATAGAAGCAGCACGGGCGGAAACACTCCAAATGTGCATCCGAAGTGTCTTCCTGTGAATGCAGAGTCGTGTAGTAGCTGGCATTAGCGCCCGTGATGGAGTCACACAGTAAAGGTTTTCCCGTATTTTGTAAATCATACCGAAATGTGAGAATATTCATGTCACCTATGTACGGCGGGTATTTTGTCCAATAAATATGGTTTTGATAGCTCACGTCCTTCTTGGTGCTGCAATTTTAACGGCCAGCAGTGTAGAACCCTAAACGTTTTAACAGGACCCAAATTATATTTAATTTTTCTTTGCAAATAAGAAAACGTATTTTAACGCTTGTTACTTTATCACCTAATAATTCAACCTAAACTAAATGCAACCATTTTGTTTTGTTGTGCTACTACGGACTTAGAACTTTACGCGTATTCAATTATATCTCCGAAAAATGATATATCGCATCGAAATTAATCAAACCCTGGCATTTCTTTTGTTATTTGGGGTTCTGTCTGAATGAATGGAAACGTTTCTTTTTCAGATAGGTTACGCACGGAAACTAAATTATAAACTCGGCCAGGAGTCTCAGGTCGTGTGCCAAATAATTTTCCATTCACCATGCGAAAACGCAACTTTAAGACCTCGCAAATTACGCTGTGTTTTTCTGGACCTATAAAAATTATTTCCTGCCACTTCTTATTCCCGTAGAACTTTAACATTTTAAATACTAAATGGCTTGAAGACGTCTATGTCCTCTTGCAGTGCTCAAGATTGTGTAATTTATTAATTTGTTTCTTGTCACGGTAGAAATAATGTTTATATATTTACTATATTGCGCATATTTTGGAAATTAACTCGTCGTATGTTTGCATTTGGCTTAGAGACCTCGCGAGCATGTCAAACAATTTATTACACAAGTACAAATAATGTACAGAATCTCTGTACACAGTTTGTAGGTGCCATGTCGAGTTGTTTATTTTAATGTCACTCATCGCCACAGTCTTGTATTTATAAGTTTTCACAATCTACTTCTCAATGGAGACAGTAAATTTGAAACCTCACGCTCCTCAGTTCTGTTATTATCTATAGCATGAAAATAATTTTCAATAAATAAGTTAGCAGCTTTATTTGCACTAGATGATAAAAGTTGTTTTTATTACGAGGCAGATTTTGAATTTAGTTAAACAAGAATAAATTGGAGTACGGTAACTGTTTATTTTTTAAAATTTCATATTCATGTTCATTGAAGGCCCCAGAATCCTAATTAAGCCCCTGGCACAATAGGTGGTTGGTGTTGGTAGCATAAAAGTACAGGGCGGTATAAGTGAGATGGCACAATATGTGGTAGGTGGTTGCTGTTTATGGTTGGTGGTTGGTCCTAAAACATTTCAACTCGCCGTTGGTGTTGGTTTTGTAATTTGGACATGTGACGGCGAAAATACGTGAAAAGTTTGAAATTGAGGTGGGTAAAGGTGCAAGTAAAGCATTGACATCCGTCAGTGACCAGCAGTTTTCAATATTAAAAAGCCAATGTACAAAAATCTTTGAAATGTTTGTTTTGGCTACGTATAATATTTTATTTATTTCCATTTTGATACAATTCAGTATCTTTCAGTCACATAACATTTTAAAGTATTGCTTACCTCAGTAATGTTGATTTCAGACTATTAAATCTCACCAAATGAAAACAGTAAGATTTTTTTTTTACAGATTTACTGCTACCTGGTGGCTTGATCGCGAAACAATTTACACCAACGCACCAATCGGCGATTGTGCCTTGGAATACGTCGCACACCAACTGAAAAGCCAATTGTGCCAGGGGTTTTAGCCTACTGCCGCGAGTTTCAGCCGGATCTTCTCAAGATCACTCAATTTAGCGGAATATGTTTCATTCAGAGTTACTAGAATAATCTATGTGTAAACTAAAGGCTGTTACAGTATATTATATTAAGTATTGGCTTTGCGACCTGTAGGGTTTGCATGTACGTAGGTTCATGGTCAGAGATTGTACACTGAAGAGCCAAAAAAACTGGTATAGGCGTGCGTGTGCAAATAACAGAGGTATGGAACCAATCAGAGTAACGTGATACGGTCGACAGTTAGATCGGTTACTGCTGCTACAATGGCAGGTTATCAAGATTTAAGTGAGTTTGAACGTGGTGTTATAGTCGGCGCACGAGGGATGGGATATAGCATCTCCGAGGTAGCGATAACATTTGGATATTCTCGTACGACCATTTCACGTGTGTACCGTGAATATCGGGAATCCGGTAAAACATCACATCTTCGACATCACTGCGGCCAGAAAAAGATCGTGAAAGAACGGGACAAACGATGACTGGCTAGAATCATTAAACGTGACAGACATGCAACCCTTTCTCAAATTGGCGCAGATTGTATTTGTGGACTGCCCTGCCGGATTCATGGTGTGAATTGCCTCCTGCATACCTTCAGACATTAATCGAATCCATGCCACGTCGTCTTGCGGCACTTCTGCGTGCTCGTGAAGAGGGGGAGGGGCTACACGATATTAGGCAAGTGCACCAGTTTCTTTGGCTCTTCAGTGTAGTTAACTACGTGAAAATCTGACTGCTACTTAGATTTCAAAGCACTGTGCCCATGATAGAAACGTTTTTGTTTCAGCAATGGTTGTCGTTAGTGTAAAAAGCCATTTTCCTGCTTCATCGATCCAATGAGAATTTTGACACGCGAATATTAAATCTTTCGGCACAGATAACTACCGTTAGAGTAGTGAAACATTATAAGCCGGCAGCCCAGCCAATAGGGAACATTTTGCAGTATGCAGTAGCCATTCAGACGCAACGGTCGTCCCCAGGGTCTGGCGCAGCCGATCAGCGAATGGTTACGCCGACCTCGAGAGAACCACCACACAATTCCGTCTATGTGGATTTACTTATATACTATGTGGTAGAAAATTATTATCCAATCATAAAAGCAGAAATACGCTATAGTTTTGTCGAGCATATGTTATCCAGAAAATTTTTCGCGATCTTCCANTGCAGTAGCCATTCAGACGCAACGGTCGTCCCCAGGGTCTGGCGCAGCCGATCAGCGAATGGTTACGCCGACCTCAAGAGAACCACCACACAATTCCGTCTATGTGGATTTACTTATATACTCTGTGGTAGAAAATTATCATCCAATCATAAAAGCAGAAATACGCTATAGTTTTGTCGAGCATATGTTATCCAGAAAATTTTTCGCGATCTTCCANATCCAATCATAAAAGCAGAAATACGCTATAGTTTTGTCGAGCATATGTTATCCAGAAAATTTTTCGCGATCTTCCAGTATCCCTGAACTTTGTATTTAACTTTCCTACGCTGAATATATATATATATATAGACATATCGGAATATGAAATAACATTAACATAGGAATTGTATTAGGTTGGGTTACAAAGTGTAGGTGGGATTAGGTGAATCACATCACCATATGAAATTTGACAAACTGTATTTACCAAACAAAAACAAAGAAACACATTTATCTTGGCGACCGCAAAGTGAGTGAAGAGATTTGGACGGCTCTTAACATCGAGNACAAAAACAAAGAAACACATTTATCTTGGCGACCGCAAAGTGAGTGAAGAGATTTGGACGGCTCTTAACATCGAGGTCTTGATAGCCGAAGAGGGTGAAGAGGAGTCATTCCGTGCTAACGGGTGTGACATTACAACTACAAAATGCAATATTTAAAACTATAAAAAAGTATTTACCAACTGCATTTCCACACTTAATTAAATTCTGCTTGAATGCAAAATAGTTTACTTACATCCGCAGCCCACAAATTGCCACAAATATTTTTAATCAATGCATAAAATTATGGTTGAATGTGTGTAAAGGGCTGTGACGTGCACAAACATGAATATTTCACAAACGAAATGATAACATTAAAATCTGTGAACCTACTGAAACTAAATCTGTAATATTTTCTCATCATAAACATATAAAATTGTAACACATAGACAACAAGTTTCAGAATAACAAAATATAATATGTTAATTATGTGATTTTTTAAAATCTGCAACGAGTGTGACTGGGATTTGTAACGGGCGGGACACACACAAATTTGATGTGTAGGATATTGGTCCAACATGATTTATTACATGAAATACATTATCAACAACATTTTCTATAAATGCCTACTGCATTTTACATACTATTTGATAAACTAGTGTTTAATTTAAACAATNTTATCAACAACATTTTCTATAAATGCCTACTGCATTTTACATACTATTTGATAAACTAGTGTTTAATTTAAACAATACGTTAAAGAATTCTGCTTGACTAATATATAACAATCATAGTTAGACTTTTTACATATATCCACAAGAACTCTGCACATACTTAACGTTACTTGAAAAAATAGCATTTTTTAATTAATTTTAATTAAAACATGAATGAACTTGAACTACGATAACATGGCAATCATAGTCTAAGCCTTTTCGCAGAAAACAACATTATTAATAGAAAGTTTATAGCAAATGTGATTACCAACATTTATAATTGATGGTGGTGGTGGGAGTATTCCTTTTACCTGTACCACTGGAACATATGACACATCGTTATCAGTAACTTAAACACTTGTAATTAATTTTTCCTGGAAGTTTTCAAGAAAGTAACTTTNACATATGACACATCGTTATCAGTAACTTAAACACTTGTAATTAATTTTTCCTGGAAGTTTTCAAGAAAGTAACTTTTATATCGTCGTCGTCAATTTCACTTTGACAGATGCCAACATATTTGTATTTCTTGGTAGTCTAGCTTCTGCTCTGAGCAGATGGTTCAACCAGCACAAATGCACCATTCTTCAATCTGCTTGTTGCAGCAGGCGCTGTTTCCTGAAGCATGTTCTCCCGACTCTGGACTTCTCCCTCCCTTGCATCTGAATACACGTCAGGATACAAGAGCTTACTGTTCACTTCCTTGGAGATGCAGACTTTTTGTAGTTCTGACTTTGCTGTCAACCCGACGAAAAGACAGAGTCTCTGTTCTTCGGAAACTTTGGAGTAATGTCGATATTGGGGCTGAGGAATTGGTACTATGCTGTGCTATTTATCATCAAGAGCTCTCTTAATATTTCCTTGTGATACATAAAATATTTTCACACCTTTAACGTGTGTCCGCAAATGGCTGTAGCAATCTCCAGCTGAATGTGGGCCTACTTGCCTTGCTTTCATATCTGTCCACGGCTTGCGTTTGACGCATCCTCCAGTACCACCAATCGTGCCCTTGCCGTGGCTCGTAGCAAGAAAATTCCATTCAGAATCCATCGAGAAGTCTTCCTTCACGAAGCAAAGGTTAGCAAGTGTGTATTTATTTTTAAATTGTGCTGCAACCCCATCGCTGAAAATGTTAACTTTGCTAATGCCTGGAATAACAGATCTATTGTCATTCAAAGTTTGCTTTAAGAAAGCATGCACTGCATACTTGTCGTGATTTAAGCTGTCGCTTATTACTGCATAAGCTTTCGTTCTATTACTAAACCATGCAAAACCTGCAAAAAATGGTCACTTGTTGGTGAGACCAACGGGCTGACTAGATTTCATCTTATTGTATAATTGAAANCAAAACCTGCAAAAAATGGTCACTTGTTGGTGAGACCAACGGGCTGACTAGATTTCATCTTATTGTATAATTGAAAAATTTTCAGCGAAATCTATCTGCAAAGTGCAGCCTTCATTTGATGTGTAAGCTTTTATTTTTTTGAAAGTTCTCTGAATTTTTTTTTTTACAAAACAAAGGGTTTGGAAATGTTTTAGTTTTCCCAGAACTAGTTCAGCTGCATTCATAACTGTCCCGGTATCTGGTGTTAATTTAGATCTACGATCAATTACAGACCATCGCATCCAAGCAACAGATTGCGTTTCTGAGTAATTTGGTATCAAATCATACGTAGTTTTACATTCTACACATAGATTAGTAATACATTTTTCACGTTTCGTGTCACAACATAGAGCTTTCAAGCACTCATTGGATAAAGGGGGGAATCCAGGCACTACATATGCTATAGTTTGCACAATAAGATTAAAATTTGCATGATACATGCAAACACACGCATTGTGTAGAGTTTCGGATCTTAGAAGGACGTCCTGTGGACGTAATTCATAAAAATTGGATTTGTGCAAGTTTATTGTAGTATACTCTGCCTTGAATAAATGAAAAGTTTACAAGACTGACATTACCATATACCGCCTTTGTAGAAGCTTTCAGTTTCTTTGCCTACTGCATCTGACCTCTTAGTTTTGTTTTTTGAAAGGGGAAGTACTTTCACTAATTTCTGAGTTGTACAATTTCCTTAATACAACAACTTCTTTCGGAGGATTGCTTGGTAGTGCTGCCTTGACCTTTGACACAGCTTTGCCCAAAGACTGCCTACATGAATATGATCCTAAATCTAAAAGACAAGAGACTAAATAGAGAGAAAGTTAAGCTATTTTATCTGCTTTCGTCTTTCTGCAAGCTGTCTGTGATCATCTTTCTTCCACTTAGTTGGAGTGTCCCCTTTGTTTATTTTACGTTTAGGATTTTGTTCTTCCCTCCTCTTCCTATCAAGATCCCTTTCCTGAGCAAGATGTGCTGCATATTGACCTGGTAACCTTTTAATTTCTTTCTCCATTTTTGCATACGGTTAGGTGGTGCCATTTTTCTAAAATTAAAATTGAATTATTAATAAAATTAATAATTTTAAATATTCTCTGCTAAAATGCTAATAAAGTCATCATCTTTTATGCTTCTAAATGAGTGAGGCTATATTTGTAATATCGTCTAGTGATATTATTATTTTCAGTGGTATTGTTTTGACCTCTGTTTAATCTTCAAATAATTGTAAAAGATGTGACAGGAATACCCATGCATTCATTTCTGCAATTGTATTATATTTTAATATAATTCTTATAACACAACATTTAAAGGTAAGCACTAAACCTCACTTTCACAAAGCAATTAAAACTGTGAAAATCAATGTTATATGTTATACATCAACTTTTAGCTATTTTGTGTAACGGATGTGACAAACAGCAGCACCATTTTTTTAACATATATAAAATATAACTACAACCTACCTAACAAACCCGGTTTTTGTGGGCAGATAAGATAAAAATTCTTCCTCTGTATCAACACATCGCCAAACAATGTATACAAACGAAGGAAGGGAACCAAATCAGTCTTACTAATATGGCGATTATAAAATGCTTTCAAATCTTCATCGCAGTCAATATTTCATCACCAAAAATTAATCAATAATAAAGAAAAACACTTTGTTTTGTTATGGAAAAACAATACTATTCAGTTTTGTCAGTTTAACTTTTTCACCTTCTGGTTCACATTATTGTGGAATGACACAGCACCAGAATGCAAAAGAGTGGGAAATGGGAGATCCCTGAGAAAACTTGACGCTATTCCCCACCTGTGGGACATAGGATCTCAGTTAATGTTAAATTGCACAGACTATAAGGTTCCTCGAAGGTTGAGGGTATATTAAACAATGACTTAATCACATCTTAGTTTTAACAGGTTTATTTTACGGGAATTCATGCACACATTCCCGGCACTTTTGCGTGAAGTACACATACTTTTTCGGCACCTTTTGCCGAGAATTAACTCATACTGTATCGACCATGCGAGTTCTTGGCCTGAAGGGCTGATTACAGTGTTCTGGCTAACGTTTCCGATGCTGTGGGGGCATTAGGTGAAAGGAAACGTCCCTGAGTGACGGCGTTGTTACTTAACTGTACTTGTTGCGGGGTAGTTGTTGAGATCTGGTGAGTTGGGTGGCCCTGTTACAGGGCCTCGGACAGGCTGTAGTTGGCGTGCTGCACTCAGCTGACTTCCTCTCGATGTTGCGCTCCTCGTTGAAGCTCGCCACTTGACTCCTGTTCGCGGTGTAGGGTTGTAACTGTCCCTACCACATCCCGGCAAGGGACTCTTGGCGAGCCCCCACCCAGGCTTTTGGTGCGGGGTTGCACTGGACTACTCCCACTCGTTCGATGTGGTGCTCCTCGTTGAAGTTCACCACTCGAATCCGCCTTCTCGGTGCGTAATTGTAACTGACTCGGCTGACTGATGCGACTGACTCACTCGGCGCCCCGCGGCATGGGAAATTACTGGTTGTCTGTCCTGATATGGCTGACCCCTTAACACTGTCTCTGGTTGACTCTGCCGGGGCCCGAACCCCACCTCGGTGTGCGATATCACTCCCCCGACTGTCGCACTGATGCACTGACTTTCTCTCTCTCGGCTCGCGATTTTAACTGACCGAGTTAATTGTTCTCATGTAACTGCCGATGCAACTGACTCACTCAGCTGGGGTCCGATCTCCCCAGCCCCAGTTCACTGTTGCATGGACTTTCTCTCTCGGAGTGCTTCTAACTAACTGGCTGCCTGTTGTGAGGTAACTGATCTTCCGGCACGGAGTATCGCAACTTCCGACTGCCCCAATATGACTGACCTGACTGACTGATCTGACCTCTCTGACTGATCCGACTGACCACCTCCTTATCTCTAAAAACGGCTTTTAAACTATCTGGGCGTCCTCCCTAGATTCCTACATGTGCCTCCCTTGTTGGTGGAAGGGGAGGGAGGATGGCTTTGATCAATGAACATTTCATCCATGCATTGGCTTCTTGTTGGAGGCGGGGGCAGGGGGTTGTGTAGGCCAGTTGCACCTGCCATACGCTGTCAGCTTATTCTCGGTGCGTATCTCCCTTCAGCACGTGTTTTAATTTCTCTCGTGGTGGAAATTGCCAGCATATCTCGTCATTTATTAGGAGTGTACAAGTTTCACGCGGTTTGCTAGGAGGTGGGGGAGAGGCCAGTGGGCGGAAAGTGCTACCCCACCTCGGCTTAACCTCAGCATGCGTTAATGGGTAACACGTGTCGTCCAGGAGGCCCTACACTGGTTTAAATTGACAGAAGGGTGAGGGTTGTGACAGCGCCGCTTCTAACGCATACTTCCAATATGCGTTATGCGTCAAACTCGCAGACCAGCGGTATCGTCTGGCACGATTCCCACANGTGGGCGGAAATCGCTTGCTAGGAGGTGGGGGAGAGGCCCATGGGCGGAAAGTGCTACCTCACCTCGGCTTGACCTCAGCACACGTTAATGGGTAACATGTGTCCTCCAGGAGGCCCTACACTGGTTTTAATTGACAGAAGGGTGAGGGTTGTGACAGCGCCTCTTCTAACGCATACTTCCAATATGCGTTATGCGTCAAACTCGCAGACCAGCGGTATCGTCTGGCACGATTCCCACATGCGAAACTTCGGGAGCGACCCCGCCGGGAATCTAACCCTATCTGGCTAGGTAGGAGGCGAATAGTCTAAACATTACACCACCGCGACCCCAGCAGCAGCAAAGTGTTATGTTGGAGTTCACACTGCCAAGTTTTTTTTTTTGGTCAGCAAAAATTTTCAATTATCACAACTAAAAATTTGTGTTGGCTACAAAATTTTTGTGTTAACAGCAAACATTTTTTTGCAGGTTGAATACTAACAAAACACAAAGTAGATGCTATATATTTTTTTTTCAGTGTACTTCAGGGTTTGGAACACACCCGCACAAATCAGCCACATGTTTCACAGATGTAATATACAAGACTTTCTATAAAATACGTATGGATGTTGGTGGGTTTTCTCGGGATCATCCGTTTCCCCCGCCCTTTCACTACGGCAATGCTCCTTACTCACCTCGCTTTACCCTCATCGTCTCTCAATACCTCAATGTTAAGAGCCGCCCAAATCTCTACACTCACTCACTCACTCACTCGTATATACAGTATTTATCTGATGATGATCATCAGATTGTCAAATGTTTCAGCGCAAAGCAGGAGTGTATCGTGGCAGAGATAAAACGGTGACGTAGGCCGTTGTGCGGCTCGGTGCTACATTTACATCATCTCATTACAAAGAGTCACCAGTGGAGTAAATATAGCACCAAATCACGCGGAGAACAATGAAGGGAAGTGGTCTGGGACAAAACACCGCGTGAACCTCACAAGTAGGTGTCGAGGTAGATTTCAAAGAGAAAAAAAAAAGACGTTGCGCAATTATCGTTGTGCATGGAGGTCCAACGACGGCTGTTTGCGACAGAGGAGACAACAGTACTCATTCCGAGGTCACAGAATGCTTGAAAAAACCGGCGGAATAAGCTGCTTAAACGGCTCAATTTACTTGCCTGCAACATTACACATAGTCTGTTCACGGTATCTTCACACTTTTCGAATCAAACCTTTGAAAAATCTCCATGTGTACACTTTAAATCTGAAACAGTGAGAATTGAGCCAAATCAGTAAAATTAGTAACAATTGAGCTACTGATAATCAGTGCCTGATAACTAAATAAAATGGTGGCTGAATTTCATTGATTTATTTGTGTTTCCCAATGAATGTTGAGAATTCCACTGCCTTAAGTAACTTATTCCCAGTTCATTTCCTTGATTTGCCAGTCGGCGGTAGCTTNGCCTGCAACATTACACATAGTCTGTTCACGGTATCTTCACACTTTTCGAATCAAACCTTTGAAAAATCTCCATGTATACACTCTAAATCTGAAACAGTGAGAATTGAGCTAAATCAGTAAAATTAGTAACAATTGCGCTACTGATAATCAGTGCCTGATAACTAAATAAAATGGTGGCTGAATTTCATTTATTTATTTGTGTTTCCCACTGAATGTTGAGAATTCCACTGCCTTAAGTAACTTATTCCCAGTTCATTTCCTTGATTTGCCAGTCGGCGGTAGCTTATCAACTGACTTTCAGTGAATGTTATTTCGCTGATTGATATCCCTGATTCGAATTTAGAGTGTATGATGTCTTCGGTTATTTCCTTAATATTACACGTATAACTAGCGTTTTATATTTCTGTTAATGTAAAAGTATTTCATTTTTGGTTAGATTGGATTTTTACTTATATTATATATATATGATATTATTTCGTTCACAATCCTTATAAATAAAACATATATAAAATATGTGTGTTGGTAACGAACGCCTAGTAAGAAATAGTTCTTATGTAAAATATCGTTACTCCGAGCGCATTAATGTGGTGTGTTGCCTCTTTGGTGTAATTTTCTAAACTTAGTTAAGCTTTGTTTACATGGGAAGGAATATTCTGGAATAACAACTTTAGCAGGGCTTCAGAAAAATTGGTAGTAACCGTAAATAATTTTTTACTTTTTTTTTATTTTTTATTTTTTTACCTGACTAAGAAAAGGACAGGCGCACTTTATTATCGCCTCCGCACTTGAGCCCTTTCTGGGTATTGCTGGGGTATAAGTTTTCCTTTCCTTTTCCTGTTGACTTATTTATTCTTTCTTTTGGCCTTTGGCTCGCTATCGGGACCACGTAATTTATCCAGCTCCTCGATTTTATTCTATTGCATCTACATGCAGATAGTCTGGAGTAGTTGTGTGGCCCGGTTAACCTACCATCCACTCAGTTTCCCACACTTCCTAGAAACTGCTCTACATACTTTACGTCTATGCCGTTATATAGTGGCACTAACTACTTGACTAATTAACTAATATGCTTTTTATTCAGTCACCCTATTTCGACATCTAGCGGCGAGAGAGGGGGACTCCGGACACCTTTTCGATCCCTCCTCTCCTTTTAGTCACTTCCGTTTCCACTCCTACCTTGGTATTTGTTACTCCATTACGTAAGTTCCTTATTCATTGCCGGGTTGTCATTTGTGTTACCCTCCGTTAATTGGATTGGGGGGGGGGGCATTGACCACCCCCTTTCACCAAATCATCAGTTGCCTGCTGAGAAATCCTTTAAAAGTTTTGTATGAATTTCTTCGGGGTTATCCTCAGGATGCGAAGTGGGTCCGCTCCCACAACAGATACTAAATGACGTGGCAGTTCTTTCGATATCGGTGAACCCATTCGCTGATTGGCTGCCGCGAGGCACTAGTAGAAACCTTGCGTCTGATTGACTGATGCCTACTGCGGAAGGTTCCCTATTGGCTGGGCCGCCGGCTGGCAAGTAAGATAAAAGGCGCCGATTGCAAACGGCATTCCGAAATGTTGCTGGCCAGTGGCGCCGTTTTGCTGGCGGTTGTTTCTACCTCTGTATTCTTGAGTATTCTGTGGCAACACTTCGTGACGCTGACCACCAATCTGCGCCTGGGTACTGACCCGCCAGCCGGCAGCCCAGCCAATAGGGAACCTTTCGCAGCATGCGGTAGCCAATCAAACGCAAATGCCGTTCCAGTGTCTCGAGCGGCCAATCGGCTAATGGGTACATCCACTTCAGAGAAACCGACACACAATTTCACTTTTGTGAACTTAATTATTTAGCGCTGCGGTGGTGCTGTACGTAGCCAATCGAACTGAGTTTGAAACACGCGTGTAGGTAGTTCACGTTAAACTGAGCACTTCAAAGACTCCTGCTTATAATTTACTTGTCTGCACATTGCGTATTCTACCTCTAAATGTAAAATTAACATTTACATGAGCCTGCTCACTTTATTCATACGACGGTCAAGTCAAAATGTGAAATTATAGAAAAGAAATCATTATAAAATATTAAAATCCTTACATTTAAAAGACATACAAGAAACATTTAGTTAAATAAATTCTGTATTCACAAATGTTTATCTAAATCTTTTACCTCGACGTTAATTTACGGAACTACTTTCCCTCCGTCGTTGCCAACTTTAGCGGGTGCTTGCCGCTCAGTTTTTCCGTTAAAATATATGATGTGCTCAATTAACAGTGAATAAATTTTAGCAGTTAACATTTTGGTGTACCTGCAAGATCTAACCACAAAATCAGCGATTTTTTGTTCGTGAACGGAATTTAAAAATGTTGTTTTTAATAAAACAAACATCTGCGAAGCTAACAAAAATGTAGTTTTTTATACCTTTTCGAGAGCAACATTTGTAGGGACGGCCGATTTCCACGTGAAGATTTAATAACCAGTCGTATTTCATAGCAACTAAGATCCACTTTAGTCATTGGATGATTTAAGTGTTCCACCTGATTCTGATTGGTCAGTCTTCTCACAAAGACACACCTCGAAATAAAACTGCTGATGTGGCAAAATATGGTTTTTAAATATAACATGTGTGGAAATATTTCCACGGAATTCGGATGTCCCAAAGCAATTGTATCGGTATCTAAATCGTTGGCAGTACTGCTAATTCTTGATGTTAAGACATTCCTAACATTTCAGGCTATGCTTATCGAATCAGTACTCTTGATTTTTCTTCTTACTGGAAGTCAGTTTTGGCGCTCAACGACAAAGTTATATCTGCTATAACTTAGTTTTAAGGGAATTTGATTAGTGAGTTACAAATTCCTAGGAATATTTTTGTGACTGCACAGCCCAAATTTTGCTGATTAAATTTTTTACTATCATCTCATCTACAAACTAAATTTATAATAAAGGACAAATTTTTATTTATTTTGTTCTAAAATATTTTTCCTTATGTTATAGAAGTTTTTGTGAAGTTCAAAATAATTTGGCATGGCATATTTCAACACAGCAGATTCGGAACAGATTATAACAACAAAGAATTCATAATTCAACAAGTCTTTAAGTTTAGGAAAGACGCCCTTTAACAACAAAATTAGTAATTTTTTAAGCAATTAAATTTTACAAATCCTGAAATCCACGTTGGCTGTATATTTATGATGTGTTTGGTTGTTTCCTAAATATATCTCGTATCACAATAATTATTTACTTCGGTTGACATAAAAATTTATTATTATTGGTTAAAATCAACTTTTACTTATATTTTTATTGATACATTATAATATTTAATTTATAACTAATGTGAATAAAAGCAGGGAGAAAATAGGTGTGTTGGTAATGCCTGGAAAGAAATAGATCTTTTGCAAAATATTATTAAACTGACTGCACACGAATAAGGTGCGTTGTCGATGTGGTGTAATTTTCTAGACTTGGTTAAGCTTGGTTTGAATGGGTAAGAGGAATATCCTGAAAGTAGAACTTCAGCAAGGCTCCAGAAAAAGTTGGAAGTAAACGTGAATGGACTATAATATGTCGTGGCTGGAGAACTGTTTCAACGTAGGTGGGCGTTTGCTTGTAAACGAACACACGCTTGCTGCACTCCGCAGGATCTAATACTCGGCATCTAGCGACACTGGAACTACACATACGGGGAGGGGAGTTGTAGGAAATCACTGCTAACGTTCGCAAGCATGCTGGTACGCTAACTACAGAGAATTGCAAGCGGATGTGTGTTTTAGCAGGCGAACGTGGTCGTAGTTTACCGCTTGTGTCACGCGATCGCACACAGTAAAGCTTAGAAAGGAACCTGTAGTGAAAATTGCGAGCCGCCTCGCCAATTCTTTGTGGCGTGTTATAGACGTGGGTGCAAATCAAATCATGCGAGCTGCATAGCAGCGTTGCAATTCCTATGCCTGTTATTTCCGGTGACGTCGGTTCGGTTCCCCGGAAATCAGACAAAAACACATACAACACAAATTTCTTTCAACCTTGGCCAAACACGAAAAGTAAATTTTCGTCTTGCAGGATATCAAGTCTTCTGCTAAAAAAAAAAGTAAAATAAAAAAAACCTCACAAACTTTAACAAGCATAGAACATGTATGACCCGCTTTGTTTAATAAGTCGTTATAGTCAATTCGCGATTACTTCAAACATTTCTGAACCTCTGCTAAAGTTATACTTCCAGTATCTTCCTCTGCATTATGCAAACAATGATTAACCGAGTCTGGAAAACAACACCAAAGGGATAGTGTACCAGATTCGTGCGCACTCAGTCTAATATTATTTTACATAAGAAATACTTCTTACTCAGTATTGCCAACACGTCTATTTTCTCCGTTTTTATTCGTATTTATTATAAACGAAATTTGTTAATTTATAGATGAAATATTAGTACAAGTTCAGTTCAACTAAAAATAAGGTACGTTTATGTCAAGACAAATATAAAACGTTTTTGGTACATTAAATATTTAGTAAACAACTATACAAGTCTTACACGAAGCGATTTTTCAAAGGTTTGATTAGAAAAGTATGAAGAAACCACGAATAGACCATAAAAGAGAGAGCCGTTTTCCAAGTTCATTTCTCTAAAGAGTGTTTGCAATATTTTTAATGCAAGGGTGTTTACAAATTTATATCTGCCAACTGATTTCCTAAAATTATGAACCACGCGTGTTGAAGGTCCCGCATGCATGCGATTGTCATGTAGAATTCTGTAAATACGCCCCTTATTATAAAACTACTGAAAATTTTGCTGCGAGATCCAGCGGTGAATAAGCGCGTAGTTACTCGCACGGATGTATCAGTTTCGATTGTTTCAAAGATATAGTCTTGAGAGTGAACAATTTTAAAACATTCAATGTTAAAGGTGTAAAAATTTAGTTGCAGAAATTTCAAATTAATATAGGGACGCATACATATAACTATTATGCCCTGTTACGAGTCTACTGCGTGGTAAAATATATTTTCCTATCCATCGATGCCTTGGTGGCCCAACTCAATAAACCAAGGTAATATTCCAAAAGCTACCATATTTGTCTTCAAGGAAAGGTCGTATACATTTTTAACTCGCTGCACGGAAATTAATACTGGTGGAATATTGGCAACGTAAAGATGGCAAATGCTTCAATTGAGGAATAAAGTAGAAGAAACGCAATGCAATACCCACACTAAAATTGGCACTGTTCTCTGCATCAAATATACGACAAGGTGCAGCCCAAAAAAATAAATTACACATGAAAACCGTTTTAACAAAACGCGTGGAGAACATTTTGAAGGCTTCGCAATTTTATGTTAAAACGGTATTCGATTTTCTGTTGGGGAAATAGGAATACCTGGCGTATTTTTCTTGGCAGATAAACTCACGATTATGGAATGCTGAACTCATAAGAGTTTAAATTTTTTCCATCGCACGCTCGTTCTGCGGCTGAATGTTACAGGTCACCACACAATGTTGCACGCCGCCCTGACAGGCGAATTAAAACAAACAAAAAAAAAAGTAGTCGGACATTTACCGCAGTGTTTTTTCGACTCGTAAAGTAATCTTCTTGAAAGCAATTTGCTGACCGCTCGGCAGTACTGGTGCTGAGTAAACTTATGGTACAACGCGGTCGAAATTACGCTCGTTTCTCTCGGCGACTGGTCGAACGGGTTCCCCTCTGCCTCCTTCGGATGCGCAAAGGAACTCGGCAGGGACTGTAGTGTCCGCTCAGGGTTCCCAATCCGCTGCGGTGTGCTTGCCTATACGTAGTAATACATACGTACATGCACATGGGATACCAGAAAATTTTGCTGATTCACACGCTAGCAAAGTTGAAATCAAGAACTTATTTTTTAAACTATTATTATAGAGACATCAGCTCAAAAAGTGTTCGCGATTTTCCGAAGTATTTTCCAAAACAATATAGAGTCATAATTTTTTGTTGACTGAATGGTTAATTTTTTATGTGACGTGGCAATTTGCATACCAATCACAAAGGTTCGTTTTTAGCATGCCAGAATTCTATCGATGGCCCAGATAAATGGGGACAGTAGCTTCACAAACATACGACAGTCATTAATGAACGAAAATTTCCTGACGTGCACAGTTCTAGCCTTGGTGCAGCGGCTAGAGCACTCGCTTCCTACAAGGTGAACCGGGTTCGATTCTCGGCGGGATCTACCCAGGATTTTCGCATGTGGGAACCGTGCCGGACGATGTCGCTGGTTGGCGGGTTTCCTCAGGGATCTCCAGTTTCTCCCACCCTTGCACTCCAGCGTTGCTCCACACATCGCCTCACCCTCATCGGCTCTCAATACATCGATGTTGAGAGCCACTCAAACATCTGCCTTCGCCGCCGGGTAGACCAAGCAGTCTCCCTAAGAAGACGTCTTCGATGACCGCGTAAGAGGGCGGTCGCCACACCTGTTGCTTGCTTATCGCAGTCAGAGCTGACGTCACTCGGGTCTGTATAAAAATATATAAAGATGTATATATATATATAAATATAAAAATATATACAGACTTTAAAATTAATTGAAAATGATAACTAATTTATTTTCTATTTTTGATCCATCAACAAGATTATTTAATTTAAAATTAAATTGAATAATAGTAATTATTAGATTAATAATATTACCATCATACTTCTGATTAATTAGAAACCGTTATTCGACTATGTGAAATAAACCATTTCATATACTAAATAATGAATTTAATGTATTAATAATAATAAAAAATAAAGGAACAACCGTAATACTTTTTGCATTACTTACTATAATTATAGTAAGTAATTTAATACGATTTTCTCGGCGTCGCCTACAACGGTGCCAGTCGGGGCGCGAAGAACCTTTAAAATTCCAGGTCGTATGATATGTAGGAGAAGTGGCACACCTCTGTGTCGACAGTCTTGAATGGCCATTAGTGCAGAGTGCGTGCGATGGCGTGGGCAAGTTTGAAGGTGACGGATAACGGCGCAGTGATCAGCGAGTGCAGGGTAGGCGTCTTGTGGTATGTCTGTCTGGAGAGCAGTCACTGGGACTGAGCTTTTGCACTGCAAGGAAGTGGGACCGTTTCGTGAGTGACGGGGCATTTTGGTGATGTGAATGTATAGCGCAGACTGTTCACGGTAAAGTGAGCACTTTTGTAATCCCTGTTAAATATTTACTTTCGTTCTCGTTTGGTATCATTCCGCCATATGTAACATTTACTTTATTGACGCGCCAATTGCGTGAAAACATGACATTGTTAGAAACCTAAATGTGTTCCTGATATGCCCATTCGCACTTTAAAATGTATAAAGTGAAAAAAAAAAAAAAAAAAAAAAAAAAAAAAATACAAATTGTAACTCTCATAAATTTAAACACTGCACTCGCAGCATAACGTCAAGACTTGGAACTATTTTACATCATTCGCTGCCAACTTAACTGGAAGTCTGCATGCCAGGATGTACGGTAGCGTGCACGCAGTTAACGAGCAGTGATATTATTCTAAGTTTGATATCTTAAGTGCTCATTTTACCCTGATTAGCTTATGATAAACACTACCTTAAAATTTTCGCAAGTAACGAATAAACATTTAATGACTGTACGTTAGTGTAAGGAAAGTGACGAGTATTTCAACTATTGTATAATGCGGCACAAAATTTGCGCTCACTAGAATATGCAGTAAGTGTTAACAGTAAGAATAAGTAGTGTTATTTAGTCAATAATAGACGTATTTAATATACAGCATTGTAAATAAATTAGGAAAATAAATGCATTTTTTTTTATTTCATTACGACCTCCATCTCTAATTAACCTGGGTACGTCCTAGGCAAATTGTTACAACAACTTAACAATATGACAGATGGCATCTTTTTTTTTAATTAGTACTATTCATAAGGTTGTTGATTGTTAAACATTCGACTAGGGAAAGTGGGCTCGATGAAATATCGAATATCCTGGAGGGCATTGAAACAACAGCAGACATTCACCTTCAGGTAAAAGCGGGAAATTGAATTTTATATCGGATGAGAGTAGTAGTAATAGCCAAATTTGGCATAGGACCTGGGGCCTAAGGGGACCATGTTATCGAAGAAAGGCCCTGTTTCATCCTAAAAAAACACTTCAGAAATAATTGATTTTGCCCAAAAATTAATTTTATTCACCAGAAAAAAAAAACAATGGAAAAAGCCTCGATCGAGTCCTTGGTTGAGCAAATCGTATCCGCGATTCCTCGATGAAAGAGNTAACAGACGTATTTAATATACAGCATTGTAAATAAATTAGGAAAATAAATGCATTTTTTTTTATTTCATTACGACTTCCATCTCTAATTAACCTGGGTACGTCCTAGGCAAATTGTTACAGCAACTTAACAATATGACAGATGCCATCTTTTTTTTTAATTAGTACTATTCATAAGGTTGTTGATTGTTAAACATTCGACTAGGGAAAGTGGGCTCGATGAAATATCGAATATCCTGGAGGGCATTGAAACAACAGCAGACATTCACCTTCAGGTAAAAGCGGGAAATTGAATTTTACATCGGATGAGAGTAGTAGTAATAGCCAAATTTGGCATAGAACCTGGGGCCTAAGGGGACCATGTTATCGAAGAAAGGCCCTGTTTCATCCTAAAAAAACACTTCAGAAATAATTGATTTTGCCCAAAAATTAATTTTATTCACCAGAAAAAAAAACAATGGAAAAAGCCTCGATCGAGTCCTTGGTTGAGCAAATCGTATCCGCGATTCCTCGATGAAAGAGACAAAAAGTCGTCAAAGGAGCAAGCCGACCCGAGGCTCCTAGC
>NQII01000145.1:1129677-1146634 GCA_002778355.1 Clitarchus hookeri
CCGCCCATCCCCTAAACACCATCTCGCAACCATAAAAAAATTAAGAAAACTCGCAAAAATGGAAAAAAAATTAAAATAACAAGGAAATAACCACACTGTTGACTCCGACCACCATGTGGTATTTAGGGACATTCGCCTTGACTCCATGACTTTGAACTCGAAAAATTGAGACAAATATTGAAAGGAAACTCGTAAAAATTAAGGAACATATAACGACACTAACTCGGACCCCTTTGTTGGATGTTGGTGACTTTGATCTAAACGCCAATAACACTAAACCTAAAAACCGAGGAAAAAATGGTAACAAATAGAAGAAACTCATAAAAATTTAGGAATATGCTACGTTACTGTCTCCGACCCCATGTTGGTTGTTGATAACCGTGACCTTAAACTCAATAACCTTAAAAAAAAAAACAATAAATAAAAAAAAACTGCCAAACTGACTAGAACAATTCGAAAAATCTTCGCAGAAACTCCGGAAAACGTAAGGAAAACGTTGGGAAAACTTTGCGAAAACGTTGGGAAAATCTCCGCAAAATCATTGCAAATCTTAGGATAGACTTCGCAAATGTTCTCACATCTGACCATATAAAAGGGCCATACGGACCAACCATATTGGTCAACCACTGGTTCCACCACGACACTGGCTCCATCCAGGTGGCATGTTATTTACCAATTAGACAAATGCCATGTTTGCAGAATTAGACAACCTGTCAGTGTCTGAATACGGTTACATCAAAAGAAGCGCTTTAACATTCAGATATTTCATTCCCAGTCAGTACAATGAACGTGGGACGAGCTCACTTATAATTTTTTGTTCTCAATTTTTGAACTTTCATGTTTCACTTTTCTAATATTCGTCATCACAGAACAAAATCATCTTCTCGAGTATATGTGGTCAAAAACTGCACCAAAACCACGAAGAACCGATTCATCTATATGAAGAAAAAATTCGACCAGATAGGACTATCTGTCATTACATTCTAGTAACATGAAAGATTACTATGAGATTTATCGTAACCTAAATATGTTTTTTTTTTTTCAATGCTGAGATTTGTACGAAGAAATAAATTTAAAACACCTTCACTCTAAATTCGAATTAGTGGAAAGCCACTGATTCTCAGTGAAATTCAACTTTTCGGATATGTGAAAATGGCTCCACTCATAATCGGTGGAAAACCACTGGTTGTTTCAGTGAAACCAATTTCACTGATTTAATAAGTGATAGCCAACTGCGTGCGGTCAATTAAATATTATTTTCATTGAATTTAGTCAAATCATTACGAATAAATTTTTTTTTTTTCCAATATTCACTGTACACATTGTGCAATTAACCGTAATATATAAAAAAAAAGTAAATGTAAATTTGCGGTGTCCACGATTTAAAACCACAGTATCAAACTTACAGCCTGTTACCTTAACAACAGAGCTACTAAGCCAATGTTGATTGTGAAAGAGAACATATAAGGTATCATAAGTCTTTATCGACAATATGTATCGTTAGATTTTATGTGCATTCTACTCGTTTTTGGTATAAATGGTAACATTAGGAATGGTAAAACAANCAATATGTATCGTTAGATTTTATGTGCATTCTACTCGTTTTTGGTATAAATGGTAACATTAGGAATGGTAAAACAAATAGTACGTATTAATGCACTTACTTCACCACATTTAATGCAGTTTAAACCTTGAAACCAAGCGCAATGATGATTACGTAAAAACGAAATTACAAACAAACTGTATATATTGCCTCGAAAAATGGTAAACCTATTATAAAAAACTAAACTCACATATAAAAATTACCCGTGTTTTATGGGTTTTATTAGTTTATGCGTTGTTATTTCATTTGATGAGTCTGGTTTAACTGATCTGTTAGTCAAAAAACAAATCACTGAAAAACAGCGAATGAAATGGTTGATGAATCGGTGGAAAACGTCACTAAAT
Source organism: Clitarchus hookeri (assembly GCA_002778355.1). Lineage (NCBI taxonomy): Eukaryota > Metazoa > Arthropoda > Insecta > Phasmatodea > Phasmatidae > Clitarchus > Clitarchus hookeri. The sequence continues at coordinate 1,131,625 of NQII01000145.1, forward strand.
AAAAAAGTGAAGGAAACTGGTATTTTTCTCAGTAATTATTCTGTTAAATTGACAGATGCTGTTAACTGTTTTATGCAATTACATTCCCAGTGATTAAAATTAAGAGTGAGTACCTATTGTCAATCCTTTTTTAAAAGTCATTTTTCTCTAGTGTTGCAATAGTCCTCCTGACTATTGTGTCACATTGCAAGGATAAACAATATGATATGCGACAAATGTAGAAAAAAATTTTATACCGTTGAATGACTATAATGAATTCGTAAAAGGGAGGAGAGCGGAGTGGAGCGATTTGTGCGACTCTTAACATCAAGATCTTAAGAGCCGATGAGGGTGAAGTGAGGCGAGTATGGAGGAGCGCCGGAATGAAAGGACGAGGAAAACGGGAGATCCCCGAAAAAACTCGCCGACCAACGGCATCTTCCGGTACGATTCCCACATGCGAAAGTCCGGTGGTGACGCCGCCGGGAACCAAGCCCGGTTCGCCTAGGTGGGAGGCTAGTAGTCTAACCACTAAACCACCACTGTCCCTGTAACTTATAGTTACAGACTCTCGAATTTCGCGAAAATNGAGGCTAGTAGTCTAACCACTAAACCACCACTGTCCCTGTAACTTATAGTTACAGACTCTCGAATTTCGCGAAAAGATTTCTGCGCATATAATTTTTCAATACCGCATGGTCATACTAGCAGTTTGATTTTCCTTATTGGCTGCGTGACTTTGTGAGAATACATTTTCTTACTTGACTAGCCAATCAGAATTAGGCTGCTCTTGTAGTGTAGTCTGTTTTTCGGGGGCAGTCCCGTAAGACGTATAACACGTAAATCAACCAATCAAGAAAATGGATCTGTGCTTCAGCGTTATGAAATGCAACTAGTCATGAAATCTCTTCGCGAAAACGGGTGTCACATGCTAACGTTTTCAGTTGTGTAAAGGCCTTTATCGATGCAGTCCAGCTGTGTGTGGGTAAATCAGCAGCCCGGCAATGTCGGGTACTGTTAAAAGGGAGGAGAGGAGAGAAGACAATGTCGGGTACTGTTAAAAGGGAGAAGAGAGGGCAATGTAGGGTACTGTTAAAAGGGAGAAGAGAAGAGAGGGCAATGTAGGGTACCGTTAAAAGGGAGAAGAGAAGAGAGGACAACGTCAGGTACTGTTACAAGGGAATATAGAAGACAGGGCAATGTATGGTACTGTTAAAAGGAAGAAGAGAAGAGAGGGTAATGTCGGGTACTGTTAAAAGGAAGAAGAGAAGAGAGGGTAATGTCAGGTACTGTTAAAAGGAAGAAGAGAAGAGAGGGTAATGTCGGGTACTGTTAAAAGGGAGGAGAGAAGAGAGGGCGACNTTACTTGACTAGCCAATCAGAATTAGGCTGCTCTTGTAGTGTAGTCTGTTTTTCGGGGGCAGTCCCGTAAGACGTGTAACACGTAAATCAACCAATCAAGAAAATGGATCTGTGCTTCAGCGTTATGAAATGAAACTAGTCATGAAATCTCTTCGCGAAAACGGGTGTCCCTACTTATAGTCACATGCTAACGTTTTCAGTTGTGTAAAGGCCTTTATCGATGCAGTCCAGCTGTGTGTGGGTAAATCAGCAGCCCGGCAATGTTGGGTACTATTAAAAGGTGGAGAGGGGAGAGGACAATGTCGGGTACTGTTAAAAGGGAGAAGAGAGGGCGATGTAGGGTGCTGTTAAAAGGGAGAAGAGAGGACAACGTCAGGTACTGTTACAAGGGAGTATAGAAGAGAGGGCAATGTCGGGTACTGTTAAAAGGAAGGAGAGAAGAGAGGGTAATGTTGGGTACTGTTAAAAGGGAGGAGAGAAGAGAGGGCAATGTTGGGTACTGTTAAAAGGGAGGAGAGAAGAGAGGGCAATGTAGGGTACTGTTAAAAGGAAGGAGAAGAGAAGCTAGGACAACGTCAGGTACTGTTACAAGGGAATATAGAGGACAGGGAAATGTCGGGTACTGTTAAAAGGAAGAAGAGAAGAGAGGGTAATGTCGGGTACTGTTAAAAGGGAGGAGAGAAGAGAGGGCGACACACGATAAGACAGTCGCCGCGACCACAATACACAGGTGGGAGTGGAAAGGAATTGATGAAGGCATTTAAAAGGCGTGGCAGAGAGGGGGGTTGACAACTGACAAGTCAACTGATGGGGCCGGGTCAGCGACCGAGGTTAAACTCGCCCGCATTCCAGGGTCCGCAAAAAAATTAAATACGGAGCTGCAAACAAATACGCGACAAGTAGTTGCGTGTGGAAAGTGTTAGTGTTTGAGTGGGGGGAGGGGGGCTAAGAACTCATGTGGGTTGGTGAATAGTGTGTTTAGGTTGGCCATTGTCCTTTCCACCCACACACACACATAACTTACGCATGCAAAACAAACACAGCAAAAGTAAAATAAAATAGCTGTTGAATTATGTGGTGTAGTTAGATTTGCAGCAAATAGCACACACACGTTGGTTAATATTAATAAACACTGCAATTCGTAACCTTACTTCATTTGCGCCACACATTAAAAGGGGAAAAAAAAACAAGAAACAACTGTATGGATTATCATAACATTTTCTAAAGCGTAGAGTATAAGAATGCAAATATTTTCATAATTTCAGTACTTTAAAAACAGGTCAAGCTTACGTATGTTGCTATTAGACATGTCTCAACACATTCAGAACCACTGTAAACAATTGTGTACCTAATACACAAGGAGGTCATTTTTGACTGGCACTAATCGCTAAGAGGCTCAAAACACAATGATCATTCCAATGGGTTACTGGCTCGAAAACCGTGCTGCTGCCATATGTTACAGGTTCATATTACTGTAGCCAACCACACAGCCTACAAATATTGGTTGCTATAAAATGCGCTTTAACAGCATGCTTAGAATTTTTTTTTTGGCAATAGCTGAAATTAAAAATTAACATACGTCTGAAAATATTACATTCATTGCCTGTGTAAATAATTTACTCTATTCAAACTTGGTTTTTTGTTTGTTGAACCTTAATTACTGATTTTTTCAGGCTGAGAGTAGGCAACGGGAAAAAATTTCATGTCCGCTTTATCAACATACGCATGTTGACTTGGCAATAGCGGTATTTTTTTCCTCCATTCAGCACATGATTATAAGCTTTAAACTGAAATGTTGAGCATGCAGCTGTAAAGTGCAATATTTCATGTCTATTACTGTTTTTCCAGCCGCCACATTTTCATTGTCCAGACTGTATGAATCACGGCTAACTTACTGAGTTAGGTTCATTTATTGACATGATGTATCGAGTGGCAGTACAAGGTGAATATTATTCTAATAGATGTAGCAGTGCCATTGCTAAGTAGTTAAGAGTATTTTATAAGTCCACCCTACGAAGATTACGTCATCTTCGTATCTCCACTTGCATCTCAGAGTTTCGGCATTCTACAATGGTAATAAAACCATTTTAAACTATAGAGTATTTTATTGAATTAACCAATTGAATTCAACTTATTGAATACTGAAAGTGTTCACATTCTCTTCTATGGGTTGAATTCGATAGAAATTAGATTATTACTTCCAAGTTTTGAAAGGCATTTATAATTATATCCAGCGATTTTTTTCAAACGTCTACATACCGTACAGTATGCAAAAATAATTTGTCAAAATAAAAAAAAACATATTTTTCTAAGGTGATATATTTCATTTGCATGAATTAGATTTATGAAAATACTTTTGTAGCTTAAATGCGAATAAATAAATATATTAAGACACTAAATTTTATATTTATGCTGTTTTGATAATTCTGAGAGCAAATTGAAAAATTGGATTCGAGACAATATAGAACATATTCTGAACGAAAATCTTTGAAGGAATTTGAGTCCTTCAATGGCCTGAAAGACAAAATGGCGGCCACTATGGTGTCCGAGTGACGTCACACAGCATACAGGTTATTGAATTAAATAAATTTGAAAAAAAAAAAAAAANAGAGTATAAGAATGCAAATATTTTCATAATTTCAGTACTTTAAAAACAGGTCAAGCTTACGTATGTTGCTATTAGTCATGTCTCAACACATTCAGAACCACTGTAAAAAANACTTTAAAAACAGGTCAAGCTTACGTATGTTGCTATTAGTCATGTCTCAACACATTCAGAACCACTGTAAAAAAATTGTGTACCTAATACACAAGGAGGTCATTTTTGACTGGCACTAATCGCTAAGAGGCTCAAAACACAATGATCATCCCAATGGGTTACTGGCTCAAAAACCGTGCTGCAGCCATATGTTATAGGTTCATACTACTGTAGCCAACCACACAGCCTACAAATATTGGTTGCTATAAAATGCGCTTTAACAGCATGCTTTGAAATTTTTTTTTGGCAATAGCTGAAATTAAAAATTAACATACGTCTGAAAATGTTACATTCATTGCCTGTGTAAATACTTTACTCTATTCAAACTTGGTTTTTTGTTTGTTGAACCTTAATTACTGATTTCTTCAGGCTGAGAGTAGGCAACGGAAAAATTTCATGTCCGCTTTATCAACATACGCATGTTGACTTGGCAATAGCGGTATTTTTTTCCTCCATTCAGCACATGATTATAAGCTTTAAACTGAAATGTTGAGCATGCAGCTGTAAAGTGCAATATTTCATGTCTATTACTGTTTTTCCAGCCGCCACATTTTCATTGTCCAGACTGTATGAATCACGGCTAACTTACTGAGTTACGTTCATTTATTGACACGATGTATCGAGTGGCAGTACAAGGTGAATATAATTCTAATAGATGTAGCAGTGCCAGTGCTGAGTAGTTTACAGTATTTTATAAGTCCACCCTACGAAGATTACGTCATCTTCGTATCTCCACTTGCATCTTAGAGTTTCGACATTTTACAATTATAATAAGACCATTTTAAACCATACAGTATTTTATTGTATTAACCAATTGAATTCAACTTATTGAATACTGAAAGTGTTCACATTCTCTTCTATGGGTTGAATTCGATATAAATTAGATTATTACTTCCAAGTTTTGAAAGGCATTTATAATTATATCCAGCGATTTTTTTTCAAACGTCTACATACCGTACAGTATGCAAAAATACTTTTAAAAAAAAAACGTATTTTTCTATTTTTTTAAGGTGATATATTTAATTTGCATGGATTAGATATATGGAAATACTTTTGTAGCTTAAATGCGAATAAATAAATGTATTAAGACACTACATTTTATATTTATGCTGTTTCGATAATTCTGAGAGCAATTTGAAAAATTGGATTCGAGACAATATAGAACATATTCTGAACGAAAATCTTTGAAGGAATTTGAGTCCTTCAATGGCCTGAAAGACAAAATGGTGGCCACTATGGTGTCCGAGTGACGTCACACAGCATACAGGTTATTGAATTAAATAAATTTGAAAAAAAAAAAAAATATATATATATATATATATTTGAAGTGAAATTTAATTGGGTGGAAGGGCCTGTACACGAATATTTCACCATGTTGCCTAAACTAACCCTTTCGACCCAATTTCATTTAAGTTTTCAGGTGTTGCAAAGAAAATATTTTATGATGCGTGTCGTACTTACGTCGACACAACCCTTATTTCGTTGTCACAGACAATGCGCTAGCTGTAGGCTGTATATTCGGCTACAATTATATAAACCAATTATGACCTAGACAAGTAAGATGGCTTGAGAATCATCTACCCACAGGTAAGATTATTGGTGATTCAGCTTCGCAGTGTACAGTACAGACCAAAAATTACCTACACGTGCGTAATGTACACGATTGTGTACGCTGGGTCTGAATGGGTTAAGCGATTGCGACTAGAGTTTCCAAGGATCACGGTATTTGTTTTCAGGTTATTTCTGATAAGCACGGACTAAACTCATTCAAAGTACTGTAAACAATATACATGTCATATTTTTGTAAGTTGCATTTAATGTGGTAAATGTGTTAGCCCTGGTGGTTTATGTCGGATACGCTTGATGAAAATCGTCAAGCTTTGAAACTTTTGCTTTCATACTAGGTAAGGTTTACTTTCCAGTCTGATACGCTAGAACGTTAGAAAGATACAGCCAGCTAATAAAAAAACATATACATATGCATGATAATAAAATTTATGATATAAATAACTAATGGATTATTACTGCCCATTAGTAGGGGCAGTGATATTTCGCGAAAAGATTTCGAGACAAGATACAGTCCAAAGCACTATAGGGTCGTCCAGCTTCTTTGATTGGCTAACAAGTGTTTTTGCCGGTGTTAACCATTCGCGCACGTATCACGAAGGCTCAGTGTCGGAGTTACTTAGTCCTGAGCGGCTTGGTCAAAGACGGACACGGCACCAGCAGCCAATGGAGGTATAACAACAGCTGAGGTGTGTATATAGTATTGAATTCTACTGTGTGCTCAGATTTTTACGCGAAAAGTCACTGGCCCTACCCATTAGTGTATATCGCGGACAGATTTAATGTTAACTATTACAGTATATATATCACGTTGGGCTGACAATAGAAAATGAACTTTACAAGCTGTAAGTTATGCACGACCAGGTAAAATAAAGTTGGTGCGAATAAATGTACTAAATTATTCGAGTGGACTTAAAGAAACTCATTTGTGTGTTATATTTGGGGGCTATATTTTTATTCGAGAATACCGTACCACGGTAAGGTGAAAAATATAAAAAAAACCTCCTCACTTCATCTTAGTATTAAAAATATTTAGGATATGTCGTTTTTATGATATCTTCAGAATTTCTTAAGGTATCTTTAATTTAATTCAACTACAGATGTTGCTCAAAACTGAGTTGAAAAATAAAACTAATAGCAGAAACGAAATTTCCGGAATAAACTTTTTTTTTAAGTTCATTATGCTTTGCATGTATGCTAAAATACAGTAGTACGATCAGTAGTTGTATCCCCTCACCAGGATAAAGTCATATGTACGCCACTGGAAGGAAGCAATTTTACCCTTGAAAGGATTTTTCGGACCTTCTTCAGTTTCGTGTTCGTTGATGACTTTGGGATTTCGTAACGTGCTAAAGTGGGACATACTTAACAGAAGTAACACAAAGACGGGAGTACCCCGAGAAAACCCGCCGGCAAGCGGCATCGTCCAGTACGATTCCTACATGCGAATATCCGGGAGTGAACCCGCCGGGGATCGAACCCGCATCGCCGTGGGGGGAGGCGAGCGCCCTGGACACTGCGCCACCGTTGCCCCACCTCTTCATAATATATATTATGCTTCATCAAAGGCCATTGTTCTTCCTTTGTTTGTAGGATACTTCATAGTTGTTTCCTCTCGTTTTTGAACATGTTACACGTGTAAAAAATGTGATAACCATTTTGCTCTCCATTTCCACATTCACACATATCTTCATTCTTCTTATTTATCCTTTTGAGGTACCGTAGCTCTTAACTTGTCCGTGCCCACTTATTATCAGATTTTTACTCTTACTCAATATTACTTTGCTTTTATACCATTCCCCTATGTTCTTAATGTAATTTCTTGATTCTATACTTCCTTCCGATTGTTCCCATTCTCTTCTCCAGTTTTTAATTGCTATTTCGTATACTTTCTGCTTTACTTCATTGATGCTTAAGACTTCTCCGTCGTCCACTCTACTGATCCACCTTATATTATCTTGCGTGAAACTTTTGTATTCTATTTCATCTAGATCAGTCTGAATTTCTGTGTATTTTAATTTATATATGATATTCTTGTTATGTATTCATAGTCAATTGGTAGTAACTTATTTAATATTACCGCTTTTGCAAATTATAGATGTAGCCATCATATCGTAAAATTTTATTTAAATGTTTCTCTGGAAAGCTCTAAGTTTAATAACTAATTGTACATTGTTTATTCTCGTGTCCAGGGCTATAGATCCATATGGTATTACACTTACAAATATTGTTTTATATAATACGTGTCTTATTGGTATACTGTAGTTTGCATGTTTCCATATTTTGTATTTTAACTGATTGCATAATGTTTTAACCTTTTGGTTGAGAAAATTTACATGCGGTATAAATGTTAATCTATTGTCCACTATAATTCCTACATATTTGGTCTGTTTCAAGCTTTTTATATTTTTGTTGTTATATTTTATTACCGGAGGTCTTAAGTCCATATTCCCTTTTACTATTATACCGACCGTTTTCCCTATTGCCAATTTCAGCCCGTTTTTATCAACCCACGTTTTCAATTTGTCCATTTCGATATTGGCCTTTGATTCCATACTTCTCCTGTTGTTTCCTCCAATTATTATCAGACAATCGTCTGCAAATGCCACTCGTTCTAAGTCTTATTCTTTATTTACCTTTAGATATTCATTAAACACCAAATTCCAAATCAGATGACCCAATACCTATCTCTGTGGACATCCTCTATTCATTTCCTTTTCGTATCTTATATTCTCACTATAGTATCCAACCCTTCTTTCTCTAAAATAGTCAAACAATACATTATTTTCTTTAGTTCCAATTTTAAGTGGTTTTATCGCCCTTCTTATGTTGTTCCAGTCCAAAGTGGAAAAAGCGTTGCTTATATCGATTAGTATCAGTAATATATATTTAGCATCTATTGTTCTTATTATGCTTAAAACCTTATAAAGTGCATTTTTTGTTGACCTTTTTCTTCTAAATCCGTATTGGTATTTATATAATAATATTTCTGTTTGCTCTCTAATTCGATTAGGGATTATTCTTTCTAGTATTTTTTCCAAATTTCGGAAGCAGACATATTGGTCTGTATGAACTTGGACTATGTTTGGGTTTATTGTTTCCTTTATATAATTTTACTATTACTGCCAGTTTCCATTCTTTAGGGAAAATTCCCTTCTTCAAGCAGATATTCATAATGCCTAGTACTTCCTCTTGTATTTCATCCCATAATTCCTTTACCACTTCCACTGTAATATTATATTTTCCCTGTGCCTTTTTTAATCCACTATTTCTCATTGCTGTTTCTAGCTCTTCCATATCTATTTCTTTAGATTCCCTAATTTCTTCTTCTATTTCTTCTAACTCTATTTCTTCATTCCTATTTTGGTCTGGCAATAGTAAATTTATTAATGTAATATATGTCTCCTTGATGCCCTTAGTATACTTTCCTTCATTGAGGGTTGTCCCTTTTTTTTCATACTTCTTTATCTTCTTTCTTATTATGTTATCTGGTAGATTCCACACAGGAAAACAGGCTGACCTTCCAAGTTTTGAAGCAGAATATATTTTTCATCGAAGGAAAACAATTACAGAAGCCACTTTACAGTTATTTTGGGCTGCCAGTGATTGCTAGAGGGCTTATTATTAGTTCAGTGTTCTCCATGAGGCCGAACTCCAACCTGTTGGTAGAAGTAGGTCAAAAGTTGAGACGAGAGGTACGTCTTGATCTTCGGAGAGAGTGAAATGAGATGAAATGAGATGAGATGAGATGAAGACGGAGTAACGGTGGAATGCAAGGGCAGGGGAGACGGGAATAACCGGATAAAACTCGCCCGTAAACGGCAACGTCCGCCGCGTTTCTTACATGTGAAATTGCTGGCAACTCCGTCGGGGGTCGGACCGGATCGCCTTGGTGAAAGGCGAGAAGTTTGGCCACTGCACCGCGGCGACCAACCAAGAAAGTCGAAATTACAAGAGATTATAGTTAACCCTGTTGCCTAAACGCTTTCAACACTCGGCGAAGTTACGTAGCAAAATTATCGCTAGTAACAAGCGAAATACCAATGTGTGTGTCAAGAACTGAACATTCCCCGTGGCTGTGGCTTGGCTAAAATCACTTTGAATTTTTTAATTTCATCGTAGAACTTAAAACTGTGGGTGAAACACTTAATGAAACTTCTTTGTGGAACTCTGGCAATTACAAAAAAATATTTTGAACCTTACCCAAACATGTCAATTCTCTAAAATTGCAAAACTTATGATAAAAAATTGTGAATCCTTATAATTCCCTTAATTTGCTTTCTGTAAATCACTTTGCCACTTTGTAAAACGTTTATTAGACAAATTTTCATGTATCACAAAACCACAAAATACAAAAATAGAATGTATTTTTTTGGCACTTAAATGCCATTCTCGCGAATAAGAATTTTTAGATTTTCCACCACATCCTGAAAAACCGTTATAGTTTTTCGTGGAACGGAAGGCAGAGGGCATTGCTTAATGTATTTTCTATAAAAGTTATTTAGCATTTGTTTGTGCGTTTTTTTTTGTGACCTTCCACACAGTGAGATCATTTATTCCTTCTCGGCTGTTATCCATTTAGAAAATTATGACTGTCTCCACAACTACTTAAGGGCTCTTCTTATCAAGCACACATATTCTGCTATTACAGAGAATTGTGTTCGTCAGTCTGGCCCTCCCGTGCCTGATACACTGAGGTATAACGGGAGAGATAATCCAGAACAGTTCATATAAGTGTGCACATCAGGTGTTATAATTTCCAGGCTTATTATTTGCCACAACAGGCAATTTTGTCACATCGAACTGTGACGCTCCCCGCGTCCAGGCATTTTGGCCGCCAGAACACATGCGCTAGCGAAGCCTGCCGACGGTCTACACCAATAAATATTAAGGGCGGAGAACGTGTCCAAATAAAGGATCCCGCGCCTCACAGCTGCAAAGACGGGCCACCCAAGTTTTCTGCACGTGCAGGCGGCATCCGGAGGCAACGGAAGCCACCAGGGCACGAACACAGCTACACTGGGCAGCCGCCCCAAGATACGCCGAGGTCCCACGACCCCGGGCTTCACCGCAATAAAACCAAGAAAAGCTTTTAGCGGGTGTACGAGAAGAATAGCAGCATATCCGGAGACAAGGGATGGACCAGTGTGGGCACTGATACAAAGGCCACCTGCCAAGTAAGCACGTGCAGAACGAGACAATGAAACGGCCATACCAGAACCGAAGGTCCATGATGGGCAGCCCGAGCCCCAGACACTTGTTTATTACTCCCCGGAACACGTGCAGACGAGGCAGTTTGAATATGGCGAGGGAGGCTACAAAACGAGAGCAGTCCGAGGAAACGAGTCAGTCAGCGGACGGGCGTCGACGAGCGCGGAGCGGGTCGCCAACGACGGGCAGCCTACGAGAGTCCGAAGACGCGGCGCGATTCCGGCAGAGCCAGCCGACATCGGACGCAGCGGCCTGCCAGTTTCCAGTTCACCAGATCTCAACTGCAGGATCAACTACCAGCACAACAGGACAGATAAGTACAGTCATCCAGCGTGTGTGAAGGACCCTGAGTAGTGTTCCGCGAGTGCTACGAATATCTAGAATCACCCAGCAAGTACGAAGCAGATTATCCCCCCCCCCCCCGACGCGAACGATACGTAATCCACGTATAGGAACGGGAGGGAGTTGTCTCGAGAACTTGTGTGGCAATTAACTTGTTTTAAAGCAATAATAAAACTAGAGATTTTTCTTGAACTCTTAATCATTACAGTGTATTGATTTATTAGGAAATTGTACCTTTAGAGAACAGTGTCAATCACATTCCTCCAAAACCACAGCTCGGGGTGATCTCAACTGTACATTGATGTTTGTGCACAACTGTACATTGATGTTTGTGCATGTTTAGGGCATATCACTGCAGTAGCACGTATAGTTTCAAANATGTTTGTGCACAACTGTACATTGATGTTTGTGCATGTTTAGGGCATATCACTGCAGTAGCACGTATAGTTTCAAACTTAGAACAGAGCTTATTAATTGGCTGCAGTTGAATTTAATCCAATAGAAAGATATTCGCCCTTTCCAATCGCAGTGGGTGGATGTTCTCCACCCCAAAGGGTGGTTCCACCTCACCTGTCAACAGTGGTGTATAGAGTGGAGCGTAAACGTGCATTCAATGTATCGGTTTTCAAGGTGACTGTTTCAGACGAAAAATATTCATCGCAAGTGTCAGAAAAAAACTGCCACGTTTAGAAACTCATTATTATTTGTAATATTTAGATTTTAATATTATACTAAAAAGTATTTAACAAAAAGTTGGGAAGATTTCTCAATTACTTAAAGAAATTTCGCGTAGAATGCCTTTTTTGTTTTTCCATCGGTAAACATTGAAAATGTTGCACTGAGGTGGGATTTATTTAACATAGATTGCCCATTTAAACTCTGTGGCTGTTCTCAGGGTAAGCAGCTCCCTTAGGAAAGTTCAGGAAGCAATTATTTATGCTTTGTAGAAACTCAAATATTACATGTATTATTTCTAAAATAGTAAAAGCTAGAAGAAATCAGCTACATTCAAAATGTTAGGTATCCTCCCCCCCCCTCATTTAACCACCGGGACCGGTGCACTGTAAAGTGAAAATACATTTGTGGGCACAGAGCGAAATACAAAACAATTTTTAACTCGAGAGAAATCCCCCGCCGTTAAAAACCACTTTCCGTGTAGGCGCGCTCGCCTTAAGCCGCGCGACATGAACGTCTGGAGACGTGACTCCAGCATTTCCATCGGCTGGAATTTTTATTTTCCGCGGTCGTGATAGGAGCGTTGTAAAAATTGAAATGTAACTACCTTAACCACACGCCATTTTGCACAGGTCGGATGGCCACTTGAATTCGCTTCCTGCCGTTTCTTTTGCCCCTCTTTTTCCTTGTTGATAAATTCGTGTTCTGGCAGTTGATCTTTTCACCTCGCGTTTGCTTGTGCCAGCCCGAATTTATTTTTTTGATCCCCTTGTGCCGTTCCCGTTGATTCCGATTTGATGGCCTTGCAGTGAAATTGCACTTCTTTCCCCCCCTTTTTCTTTTTCTTTACACCGCGTCGTTTGGGGAGCAGACAATAAGTTGGAGACGTGAAAAGGAAAAAAAGAATAAAGAAATAAAAAAATTCTGGCGAGCGTAGCAAAGTTAGTTTATGAATGATTGGCGCGTAGGAAGAAAGGTACAAGGCGTGGGGACAAGACGGAGAAAGGAAATAGTTCTTTAAACCGAACGACAACACGTTCCATTGTTACGAATCACAGCCGCTACTGACCGAGACAAAGACATCTGCCCCTTCTTCAACGGTTGCGTAACACGACGTTTCTTTTAAGGCTGTCAACCCGTGGAATATATTTCTGTAAACAAGAGACGCTTTAAAATTCACGCGGTAATGATTACCTAATTTCCCTCTAGTGTCGAATAGTTTCTTTATTTGCATGATATTTACAGTTTGCCCACATTTCATAAACGCACAGTAGTTTTATCTTTTATCAGGTCAACTTCATAGCATTGCCCGTGATAAAAACCTTTAGGCAACATCCCAGAAATTACAAATTATTTTAATTGTACTTGAGCATCTTTTCGGTATGCAAATGAAAAACAAAATTGTGAGTTCGTCATGTTTGATAAGTAAAGACACGCGATTTTTGCGAAAAGAGTTCTTGTCTGTATGTACTTCAGAACAATGGCTCGGGTGCATTTTCCCAAATGACTTGTTTTTAACCGCTATTCTTCTTGTGTGTGCGCCCGCGAATCGCAGCCAATCGGTACCGAAGGAACTTGATTTTGACTGGCCAGTAAAACATCACAACGTATTCTCACAAAAGACACGCGGCCAATAACCAAATGAAAAGTGTATATGCGCATTTAGGATATTGAGACCTAGCCTACTGTCAACTCTTTTCGTGAAAATCAGGTGTCCCTATTGATGAGTAACACGCGTCATTAGCAATTATATGGATAAATCACGCCTATTTTGCTTACACGTAATTATTTTACCTACGTAATTTCAAAGTAGCGAATTCCTTCCGCTAGTAAAATTTTTCTCAATTACTAATATTTCCTCTTAGCTTTGTAAATGCTCGTCTCTTTTATTTTTTTCGTCATATGATGACACTTCAACCCAAACCATCGCATCCGCCATCTTGCACGGTACTGTTTACTTGATATGTTTTTATCGGAAACAAAACTTCAAATGAAAATATTTTTCATGCTTCAAGGACATCGCGTACTGAGTGCATGAATGTTGCACAGCATTAAAGAATAAAGCTATTAATTTAAATTACAATGTTTGACATTAAAATTTGCAAAATACCCTTGGGACTATTTTCTGTCGCAATCATACTGTGTGAGTCGACTAGCCAGCCAATGGCTTTGACTATCACTGCCAATATTTGTCTTTGCTGCCACCATGGAATGGATTTAACACAGTTACTGGCTGTTCACAGTTAATTGAGAACTTTTAAAATTAACCTTTGAAAAATGTCACCGCGTATAACCGAGCGGGGTGGCGCAGTTGTAAACTCACTGGACTCGCAATTGGGAGGACACGTGTTCGAAATCCAGTCCGGTCATCCTGATTTAGGTTTTCCCATTGTTTCCCGAAATCACTCCAGGCGAATGCTGGGATGGGTCCATGGCCGAGTCCTTCCCATATTCCTCCCTCGAGCACTCTTTCCTGAGAGACTTGCTCCGTCTCTAATGATCTCGCTGTCGACGAAACGTTAAGCTCAATTACCTACCTCCCTTACCGCACATATTTTGACGGGTACACTGACTGACGCGCACCCAGTAAAGTTGGCAACTACGGAGGGAAAATAGTCCCATGTCTTAACGTTGTATTATAAGGGCAAGGTAATAATTTGTGACTATTGAAATAATGTATTTCGTTCTATACTGTTTTAATATTTCGTAAAATATTTACTTTTCTAATAATTTTACAGTTAAATTTGACTAGCGCATGAATAAAGATATCAGGCAAATGGCAAAGTTGATGTTGCAAACAGTGGCAGTTGAAAGTAGATCTTAAGCAGGGCTTTCAAAAGTGCTCAATTTACCGTGAACAGACCATAGTTTGGAACACTTGTACCTAGTTGTGACTAAGAACGAAGTTTGTGAACCGTGCACGTTCTCCCAAAACGGCTGGCGCAGGATACACGGGACATCCTGCACGTTAGGGTCGCGGAGGAGGGAGGTGTGTGTGTGTGTAGGAACCGTGAGGAAGTCACGCGTAGTGATAAAAGCCCTGTGCGTGCCACCGCCCATTATGCATCCGCGTGTGAGCGGACTGCAAAACCAGGGAATGCCTCCTCCCCCCCCCCC
>NQII01000145.1:1156535-1169812 GCA_002778355.1 Clitarchus hookeri
CCCCCCGGCTATACAATAATATGTACATTCCTTATTTAAAAATAAAGCATGCATGATATTTAAACTTCATGCATTGTCAATCGTCGTGGTTATGTTTTTATGAATTCATTAAAAAATAGCAATGGCTTTTATTGGCTTGAAATATGTTCTGTTTGGGCAACATAAAACAAATTATCACAAAGTAGTGGCGGGATGGCGTTTCGGCTCCACTAAAACCTCGTACACCGCACATACAGAACCTTGAGGAGGACACAAATTTGTCAATGGCGGTGCGCCGCCGAACCCTCATACGCCACCGGATGGCCTTGGTGACGTGAGACCGGGAGCCTTGACTCCCATAACTCACAGGGTGACTGTAAAACAAATACACCCAGACACATACTCTAATCATTGTGTCGGCGGCGGGGCGCCGTGTAGTCGTGCTTTGTTGGCATCGGACCCGTATTAAGGTTGTTTATTGGTGTTGCCTATTTTAAAGTAATATTACGTGTTTTTTTTTGTTCGGCGGGGGAGTGAAGCTCACCTCCAGCCTACCGACTGGAGTGAATGTCAGTGTCGTGATGTCTGTCTGATATGTTGGTATATTGTGTAAAGTGTGAGTGAGTCCCTAGTCTCCCGGGGCAGCCCACGGGGTACGTTTCATCGTGTGGTCGTGTAATGATCAAGGAAATATTTTTTTTTGGGTGGTTTTCTAAGCTAACTTATGCTAACTTAGGTGCCGTCTATGCGCATGGAATTGTAACTTGCCAAAAAAACTATTGCCATTAGCTGAACCGGAGGGGGGGAGGGGGGGTCTACCTATCGTTAAATTTGAAGAGAGCAAGTGGCAGAACAAAGAAAAATAAAACTGATGCCCAGATTCCTGTGAAGTGACGTAAGGGCGTTGATCTACGACATCATAGGAATTGATCCTTCTACAGAAATGATTCAAGCTTCAACTGCAAATATTGTAGCTGCTCCCAGTAAATCTAAGAGAAAGAAGCGTTTTGTCTGAACGTAAAATATACAGGAAATCGTCCATCCTTTTTGTAAGTTATGCAAACTGGCGACTCTGTTTTATTACTTAATTTTATGATTGGAAAATTGTTTCGATAATAAAACAGAAGTAAAAAGGGCTTATTTTCCTAAATTGCTTGGTCTCATTAGTTGTTATGCAAAATTGACATATTTCTGTAGTGGATATCACACAAGCTATACATGTTTAAACAAATATGAGTTTTTGTTTAACTTTAAAAAAAAAAAACCTAAAATTCAACTTATCAAACTACTCATAGGCATGAGATCAGAGAACTGTTGTATTTTTAGTTTAAATACAATGAATTGCAGATAATTATAAGGTGCTTTCAAATTTTTTTCAAAGCTTTTATACAAAAAAATTGATAACTGGACCCTGTGTACTTAAGTCTACTTAAAGCGTAATTATTTTTGTAGGCGTATTAGTTGGACGTTGAACAACCAAATGTACGGTAACGAACAGCAGGAATAAGAAATTAACCCATGTTTACACACGAGTCACCTTAAAATGGCCTTGGGAATTTGGCCTCCATGTTTCGTCGTGCTAAATAAACAGTGCNTCCATGTTTCGTCGTGCTAAATAAACAGTGCGTCAGTTACTGTGATGTAATGCATTTGTATACGTTGCCACCTTGGGATGGAACAGAGGATAACGACGTGGCGAGCCAGACAGGCGAATGTTTTCCGGAAGGGTAGTAGCGTCCGGCGGTGGTAGGGGTGCGAAGGCGCATGCGCGGTGAGTCAGCTGCAGGTGCGCGCGCAGCACGAAGGGCGAGCATTAGCATGCGGGTGGCGCAAGGCGGCTCGGGCGACACCGCCGTTTCCTGTGTCCTCCGAGGGGAGCGTCTTCTTGTCTTCGTCGTGCCACCCCTCCCCCCACCATCATGATCTTCCGTTCAGCCGCCAACACCCTACTCACCCCCATTCTTCGGGCTACACGCCATTCACAACCAGCTACCGTTTCTCGTCTGGCGCGAAAACCCATGTCCTGCCGCCCCGGATGGCGCAAATATTACGCACTTTTGAAATCAACCTTTAAAAAAATATCACTGCTCGTTAACTGCATATCTGCTACGTTTCAAGACAAGTTTTGATCCAACGCACTTTATAGTTCAGAATCACTTTATTGATTGGATGATTTTAATTTTGTTACGCGTCTTATCTGTCTGCCCGCGGATCGCGGACGGTCAGTATCGGAGAAACNAGGCGGCTCGGGCGACACCGCCGTTTCCTGTGTCCTCCGAGGGGAGCGTCTTCTTGTCTTCGTCCTGCCACCCCTCCCCCCTCCAGCATGATCTTCCGTTCAGCCGCCAACACCCTACTCACCCCCATTCTTCGGGCTACACGCCATTCACAACCAGCTACCGTTTCTCGTCTGGCGCGAAAACCCATGTCCAGCCGCCCCGGATGGCGCAAATATTACGCACTTTTGAAATCAACCTTTAAAAAAATATCACTGCTCGTTAACTGCATATCTGCTACGTTTCAAGACAAGTTTTGATCCAACGCACTTTATAGTTCAGAATCACTTTTGTGATTGGATGATTTTAATTTTGTTACGCGTCTTATCTGTCTGCCCGCGGATCGCGGACGGTCAGTATCGGAGAAACGTAATTCTGATTGGTTCACTCATGCAACAGTCAGTCTTCACACTAAGACAGGCGGCCAATAGTCAAGTGAAGGCTGCAAGTGTGCACATAGGATATTGAAGTCTAGCCTCCGCGTAAATCCCTCCGCGAAGAACAGGTAGCCCTAGCTATCGTACACACAACCATGCAAGTTTCCAGTTTAGTTGACAGAGAAAAAAAATTAGTTCTAAACCTCAATGTTGCACTGCGAGTGAAATGTTTAAATCTATGGCGAATCGTCTATCCCCCCCCCCCCNACAATGAAATACGAAATTGCGTATTATGAACACATTTAGGTCATTAAAAATTTCACGTTTCCACTAACTGACCATCGTGATAATTTAAATTTTAAATTTGGCGAACGAATACAATATGAGAAAAAATGATTTTCATCGGGGCTTTCAAAAGTGATTAATTAATTGTGAACAGCCTGTACCAGCTCCAATGACGAGGTCAGGGATTTCTGGACAGTTGAAAAATTCCTTCTAGTTCGTTCGCTTACACGACCGCCCTAAAATTTTCTAAATTTCTGCTGCGTTCGAAACCGTACCGTATCGCATACTGCGTGATCGGCAAATTGAAATTAGAACAAATCCTAAACAATTCGACGTAGTTAAAGGGAACAACTCTGTTGAAGTAGACTTGAATTCCGCTTTATGTAAAATTAACGTTGTGGTAACATTTCATTTACGGAAGATCAAGTTATATAATTCTCCTGACTAAAGAAACTGATTAAAGTAGATTGTGGGTTTGGTCATAATTCTGCGGCCCTGTAGATATTTACTAGCTTGTGATGGAATCAGTGCCGGACTTCAGCAAAAATATTGCTTTCAGACGGCGTAGGTGGGTCTTCAAGGGTCCGCCTCTCTGTGTTCGGCTCCGAGAGGACACCCTTCGGGTATCTTCGGGCCAAGCGGAGCGGCGAGGATGTAGCTGTGGCCTCTAGGACGAGGCAGAGTGGTGAGAAGAGAGACGGGGGTTGGGGGTGCAGGCCTTCGAAAGGCCAGTGCATATTGTTTTGTTAACCTCGGGACGGGAGTGTCGGACACTCGTGGGAGGCCAGAGACATTTTATGTGAAGCAATCAAACGCTCGGAAATATATTAGGATACCTTCGCGATAATTCCTTGCGGGCACATAAAAATAATTGTGGCGACTTTAAGTTATAGTAGTCTCCTCGTGTATTCCTCATCACTCTCCCTGAGCTAGCTGGTGCTGTATGAATCATAGTGATTTCTTGGAATGCAACATGAAGTTGTGAGGTTCGGCGTGTTACAAAGTCATCCAGATACTGCCTTTATGCATTGCGGAACTTTCGTTTTTTTTTAAATGAGCTCAAATATATAACTCTATAGGATTAGATATCTCAGTTACAAGGAGTGCGAAAGGCTATTAATTAATTAGATAGTGGCACATTTGTTTCTGGAATGTCTAGCCCCTTGGATGCCAAGCACAACGACCTTGCGACATACTGAAAGCAACATCGCTTGGTAACTGGCAAATAAATCTGATATTGGTACACCTTAATATAGTTCGTGCTCCCCATTTGACCTTAAAATAGTTTTCGAAGATATGTAATCTTTTACATATCTGCCGAAAGGTGCCTATGTTTAATACATATCGCTTTCATGAATTTAAAAATGGCAAACTTAATCCTCTCAGAAATACAATTAATAGCGCTGAAAGAAAATGTCATTGAGGGTTATAAGGTTCGAATGTATGTGTGCTGTACACATGTATAAAACCTATAACCTACACGTAGCACACACATAAAATATAAAGTTTTATAAATTGAAATTTTAGCAACATAATGCGTGGAAAATACATGCCCAAGTTTACAATTTCTCAACTACATAAAAAAAAATAAAGTAAATACAATGCTAATATGTGCTAATACGGTAACTATATTTCTTTAATTTATTATAACAGGGCTAACGCATTNTATGTGTGCTGTACACATGTATAAAACCTATAACCTACACGTAGCACACACATAAAATATAAAGTTTTATAAATTTAAATTTTAGCAACATAATGCGTGGAAAATACATGCCCAAGTTTACAATTTCTCAACTACATAAAAAAAAAGTAAATACAATGCTAATATGTGCTAATACGGTAACTATATTTCTTTAATTTATTATAACAGGGCTAACGCATTNAAAGTAAATACAATGCTAATATGTGCTAATACGGTAACTATATTTCTTTAATTTATTATAACAGGGCTAACGCATTTTTGTTCTGACGCAAAACAAAACAGCAAATCATAATTTTGCCAGGTCATAAAGCCAAAATTATGTAACGATGTGTCTGCAAACCGCACCTTGGTTTTATCAGAAATATATAAAGGAATGCATTCCCGTATAGAATACTCCGGCGAGTGCAGGTCGCCGCCGAGACACTCAAAGGTCAGGAATCATTTCCCTGTGGTTATATTGGCACCATTCGTAGATTAAAAAAAAAGCACATAAAGACACTTGGTAGTTGACATTTGCAGATGCGCGCCGCATGATGCGGACCCGCTTAAAAGAGTTGTACAACACTGTATACTGAATGTTTCTCCGTCCTTGTAAACGACGACGCCGCATGCAAATAAGTTTTCGCCGGGCACCGTTGGTCAAGACCGGGCAGTAAATAAAAAAAAAACATTTTGGAAGGGGGATGATGCGAAATGGCGTCGAGTTAAAAAGAAAAAGTTTGTATATAAAAGGGAGGGGTAAACCTTTTTTAGTGTGGCCGTTGCTCCAGAAACGATTTGTTAAATGCCGTGAGAAGGCCGTCGCAGTTTTCGGCGTCATATGACTCACGCACGCGGACGGTTAAGTCGCCGGCCGGTTCGCTCGCTTTGTCAACGCGATGTAAGTGATATTAAAGTCGGCCGCCTAGATCGAGCGAGGGGAAAGTCCTGGAACGAGGGGAGAAGTTCAAGGGGAAAACAGAAAATTACCGACCTGTCACGACGACCAGCACTGCGTAATACTTGTCCCGGCCATCTCACCTGCTGGGAGAAGAATGCGTGCCCGCCAAATGACACATCGGTGGGTGCAAGCATCTGCACAGAATGTTGTTGCAATAACAAAATTACAATTGAGACATTCCTCTAAACATTTATGTTGTAGTAAAATTAATAATGTGACAAANTTGTTGCAATAACAAAATTACAATTGAGACATTCCTCTAAACATTTATGTTGTAGTAAAATTAATAATGTGACAAAGTTAACGTTACAATTTACAAAATCTTATACAATAATGCTAATAAACTTTTTGTAGTGTTTATTTTAATGAAGCCTCTGATTAATTTTGCCGCAATCAAATGCTGTATTATGTTAAAAACAACAGGAATAACAAAACATTTTTTTGTTACTATGGTATTAAAGTGATACCCAGCCAACATGTGTTTACACTGACTTGACGTTGAAAAATGACGGATACTAGTGANACTATGGTATTAAAGTGATACCCAGCCAACATGTGTTTACACTGACTTGACGTTGAAAAATGACGGATACTAGTGACCAGCGATAAGGTCGTAAAATGAGAACAAAATGTACCTAAGACCAGCTTTCAAGCCTTGCAAAGCAGTTTACGTGTGTCAAATATGCATATATTAGAAACCATAAAGTATTTCCAAAGAAAGCTGTAGTTTGCTGCTATATTTTCTTAATACCTACAATATGAAACATGCTTTAACATGTTAAAATAGAGTAGTTGGTAGGATGTTAGATTTCGTGAACAGGGGAACGTCAACTACTCAAGGCCCGGGTTCGACCCCCCTCACGATCGCCATTTATTTTCTTCGTTGGTAAACATTTATTTTTGTGACAAAATAATAGTACTTAATTTATTTTACATCGGAATGTTTTTCTTTTAAGCGAAGAAAATACTGGAACATTTTAAACACAAATGTTGACATGTATTGAACACCAAATTGGTTTTGCCGCAACATAAACGCCATCTCAATGTTGACAGTACAGTAAGGAGGTAACGTTGTTGCAAAAGTACTTAACGTTACATTTACATCAATAGCTTAACATTATATTACATTAACGGCAACATTAGTTACGGAGGCTCGCAGATAACAAAACATTGCTGTTGTAGTAACATTAATACTGTCGCCACAACATATTTGCTGGACTCATTTATTACTCCGGAAACGAAATATCACGGAAATATCAGTTACCAACTAAAATATTCATGATCAGCTTCAAAGGACCTTTGGTCTAATTTGCTGATTTGGGGCACTTTCAGCTATTTAGACTTTAGNAATATTCATGATCAGCTTCAAAGGACCTTTGGTCTAATTTGCTGATTTGGGGCACTTTCAGCTATTTAGACTTTAGAGCGTATTCTTCACAATATTAACCTCGACCATAAATACAATTTAAAGCCATTTTTGTCAGGTTTAAGATTTTATACTTTGAAATAAGTGTAAATTACCCGAATAAATGAGCACCACAAAAAGTAATGTGCCACGCAAAATTATTGTCTAAATGCTGGTGAGGCATGAGAAATTAATGAAATTCATACAGAAATTTAATTTAAAATTATAATACCTAATTTACAGTAAAAGCGAAAAATTTCCTCACGATAAAAAAAAACCTTAGGTTGCCTCAATTTTTATTTGAAGATTTAAATATTGCTGTAGTTTATTTAGAAATGTATAATTAAAATTTTGAAGTAGCACTCAGTGGTTTGTTTTCGTGAGAAAAGTTTTATACTTTTGGAAAGTTGAATAAATATGAGGCTTGTTTTCGGTTCTATGTGGTATTCCAAAAATGTTTGTCCGTCTTGCAACATCAGAGAATTTTAATTGGACCCTAAAAATGAAAGGCAGCCCCTCAAATGTTGCATTACTATATTATGTAGCCAATAAAACCTTTTAATGTTATGCCTCAATTGTTGTGAAACCGTAAGTTTATCATTGGCGACAGTACAATATAACCTAGTGCATGTGTACTATGCTTACGGGAGCGAGAGATCTCGGAAAGTTTGGTGTTGAGAATGAGNCCAATTGTTGTGAAACCGTAAGTTCATCATTGGCGACAGTACAATATAACCTAGTGCATGTGTACTATGCTTACGGGAGCGAGAGATCTCGGAAAGTTTGGTGTTGAGAATGAGAACAAAGATATGGCAATGAGTTATTTTGTGAAAAGCGTTTGAAACAGCTAAACGTGTTTTCTTTTCGATGTACGTATTTGCACATGGAAGTAAAGTGGTGCCAACTCTTACTGGACGCTTTGAAGAACTGCATAATTTTATGCATACAGCAAACAATTATCGTACATACACGTCTGTGTCCCTAAAAATATAATTCTTCACAATTAATGAAACGCGTAGAAAAGTGTAAAACAAAAGCTATCTTGTAGTAATTTGAGAATGAGAATTCCCGTGTATTATCTGGTATTTAGGTCAGGTTTAATTAACTGTTCTGTGTGTTCATCTTTTGTTACTGCACATAAAATTCTTTAGGTTGTAAACATTTCGGCTCGGCCTACTGCACTGTATTTTTTTTTTTGTANGAGAATTCCCGTGTATTATCTGGTATTTAGGTCAGGTTTAATTAACTGTTCTGTGTGTTCATCTATTGTTACTGCACATAAAATTCTTTAGGTTGTAAACATTTCGGCTCGGCCTACTGCACTGTATTTTTTTTTTTTTACTTGTACAATTTTTTTTATACTATGTTTCCAAATATTTTTTTGTAGCTATAAAATTAAAATGAATTTCACAAAACCTTAGTGCGGAATGTGTAAAACTGACGTTCAATTCTTACAAGCAAGTACTTCAGACTTCAATNTTGTACTTGTACAAATTTTTTTTATACTAAGTTTCCAAATATATTTTTGTAGCTATAAAATTAAATTGAATTTCACAAAACCTTAGTGCGGAATGTGTAAAACTGACGTTCAATTCTTACAAGCAAGTACTTCAGACTTCAATAGTATCAGTAATACTGAGCTACATATACAATTGTGTGTTTTTTTACAACATAAAATCTGTTATAAATACACAACATTTCGGCTGTAGAGTCCCAATAAAACCTTTGTCAGATAGTTTCCAAATAATTTTCTGTATCACGTAGAGTTCTTTTCCTGTGTGCGCTAGAGTCCTCCCGGGCGTATAAATAAGGACCGAATAAATTTACAGATTGACTCGAAGGGCATCCTGAACTTCAAACAACTTTACGTTTACGCTAATTTTGCAGATAAACTATTGTTTATTTTTCATGCTATTAAGGACTCTGTGCCGATAACGAACCAATAACAAAAATATTCAACCAACAAAGCATGTATAATGACACCCTGCGCAAACAGAAGCCAATGAGCAGACCGCTTCGACCCCTGGTTTACATAAGACTGAGGTCTAGGCTATATTCTAGTATATGCTCGTGAATTGTTCTTGTTCTGACATATAAGTTGTAAAACAAATAGAATAATGAAACTGCTGTAGCATCTGGTTGGCTACAAGATATAATATATAAATAGACAGAAACGAAATATATCTGGAGTCCTATTTTTTTTGTGTAAGCGTACTTATTAGTTGATTAGCTCTTTGTTGACACAGAGACGGTCTGCCAAGGTGATGCGCTGTTATTGCTCGGAGAATGGCATCCTGTCGTGCTGCTAGCAGGCGATGCGTTTCTTCGTTGCGCATCTGGCTGGAGTCCAAGACGCCGGAGGCAGGTACGATTCTGTGCACTTTGTTATTCTGTGCTTGCGTCGTCATCTACACACAAATCGCGCACGAGTCGTTAAATATGCCACCACATTCTTGAACCGACAGAAGGATTTCGTAGGATAAGAAACCACAAGAGTAATTCATTCGTGCCCCGGTGAACGTTTCCCGAGTTTTGCTGAAATTTTAAAATTGCGGCAGGACTGCACTGAGAAAAAAGGCTTTGTTAAATCAAACAAAGTTTGTTTGGAGCAACCAAATTAATAGTTTGTAAAGGGGCAATGAAATGTTTGGTTTTTGTTACGAAATTATTTTGTTGTTCTTGTTTCGTTGCCATTTGGTTTTTGCTAATAAAGATTTGTTTTACTCTACGTACATTAAGCAGTTTCGGTTAATACAATAACAAATTGGAAGTCCAAACGAGATTCCAAAATAGATCTCTTGCGTCTGGGCGCTTCGACCTAGCTGCCTCAGCTAAAGTGACTACGTATTAAGTTGGAACGTTTTTTAAATACATACAATTAAAATACTGGACCAACGAGCGCCAAATAAATATCTCAAGTTTTACAGCTTTACTTTTTTAGTTTCCTGATGGCCATAATTTACTAGTATACTTACAGCATTATTAAGCATTAACAAATGCACTAATAAACACTGTAAGTATCGTAATTGTCACAAAATATGCAAACAAACCCTCGGAGCTGTATTTTCGAACGAAGGCAATAAAATGAGTAGCAAAACTAACATTTTTAAAGTTGATTCAACAAAATATTTTCTAGACAGTATAATTTCTTTTGGCCCATCAATGAGATTTTGTTTATTCAAACATACATTTTGTTACACCAAAATACTTATTCTGTTGCTTTTCTAGTTTTGTTTATTTATCAAGATATTTTGTTGGGAAATCTATATACTGTATATATTTTTGGCGCTGCATAAATAAATATTTTGTTGTCCTTTCTCGCCGTGTTTTTCTCATAGCACATTTACTTCTTCCGAAAGAGGTAAATTGGAGAAGCTTTTTTTTCTTAATTAATTTGTTTTGCTTTATATTGGCTACAACATCTACGCCAAAAAAAAACACGGCTGGGACGGAAACTGAGAAAACATCAGTCGTGCGTGTGCGAATATAAGTAATTTTTTATACGAAAACTTGATTTCTGTTGTTTAATATTATTTTAACATACTGCATTTCGCATTTACAAGTATTTTTTAAATTAATATTTCGAAAAATGTTAATTAATAGTAACGCCTACACGAACCAACTTAGTTTTTTCAGTTATATTCAAACTTTCTACATTGGCTAAGATTGTTATGGTATTTTTGGTGTTATTTGAACGTTAGTCGCTGCAATACTGTAACAACAGTTTTATAGGTAAATTCCATTTACATTAGCATTACATATTCATATATAGACAAAAATAAGAACAATACACGAAATAATTCACAGACAACACCCATGTACTGATTATTCCTAAACTAATAAAAGTTCTTTGAAAAAAGGTATTTTAAGAGTTTTCGATAGTGATTAAATTGTTTTAGCCCGTATTTAATTGCATACACGTTTATTAAATATTCATTTTATGAAAAATTAAAAATATTAACATTGGGTTAATAATATGAAAATAAATTAGCGTGTGCATGCACACGTACATAAATTAATATAAGTTGGTATGTACCTATATATAGTTTCCTGTGTTTGCGCACATGCAGGTGCATGTTATCTTTTGACACACGCATTTACGCATGAAAAATTTCCAACGTAAATAGGGGCCTAACTCAAAAACTTGATGCAGTGATGGCACGCCTGTTAAAAAATATTTAATGTGTCTGAACGTTGACACTTTCAAAAATATCGCAACGTCTATCGTTAAATTGTGGAGGAATTAAAGTATGGCGAGTCACGTCTTCTTCTAGATTAGAACTTGAAGCGCCCCTGTCAGGACTAACATTCTTTCGTCTGTTCCCACAAAGAGCATCTAACGTGCTCAGTGATTGACTATGACTTTCGATTACGAGTGAAAAAAAAAAACAATAATTCAAGACGAAGTTGAGCGGTATTAGTTTGGTTCCGACAAACGGCAATTCCAGCGGAATTGTTAAAAGGGAGAAAATAGATTTATACTTGCTTCAAGTTGATTTGAAACCTGTCAAGCTTATAGCCCGTCGAGACGAATTTAAGTTAAAGACAGCGATAAAATCTTGAAATAATAATTTTTTTTTCTCTCTCTTTTTACGCGAGGTATGCCACCCAGCATTTCAAATAATTCATATCCCTCGTTTTAATTAGTGTGCGCGTATACGACCCAGTTAATAATTACACGCAAGAGTTTCATGACTTTTACAGGTTATTGTCAGAGCGACCGAGAAGAAAGAGGGGAAGAGAGAAAAGCAAAGGAGAACACCACCCAGCGCTATAATAACAACTTTACAAGTACTGGTCGCCGAACGTATTGCAGAAAATAATTAAAGTCATAGACCAGTAAACATTAAGCTCGGGGAGAGCGCGCAGTAAACGGTAAACTCTTAGAAGGTTTTATGGTTGTCAGTTGTGCGGTGTCCCCTGTGGGTGAAGGGCCATGATTCCAGCCAAGGCTGGAAGTACCTGCGTGCGCTCTCCGGGTACAGCAGAGCGCAAAAATCGCCGAGTCGTTATGGAGCGGTTGAGCTCGAGACTGTCACCTCGTCGAATCGTTTAGTTTATAAACGTGGTAACAGATAAAGGAACCGGGAGTTTTCAGAAAAAAATGTTTATTCCTTGATTCCGTCAAGAGAGATAGAACGCACACGCGAGTAAATTTCGCGCAAATGTGGACCCTTATTTAGCATTCTCAAGTCTTTCCGTATGGCAGTAATAATATGAAAATGTGTGTAAATGTTCATATTTGTGAGCACTGGAAAAGAGAGACCATGCGGGAGGGAGGGGAGAGGGAGAGAGAGAGAGAGAGAGAGAGAGAGAGAGAGAGATAGAAGGAAACATCTCAAGCGAAATAGATAGGGTATCGGAATAACATTATCATATTACATACTTTATTCTACCTTAATAAATCCACACGCTTAGTCTGGTTAGTCTTGTCTAGATTATGGAATGAGAACCGTTTATTTTCATCGAACAGCACTGCAGTAAAATGGCATCTTCCATAGTCAGCTTTCAGTTTGTCTGTATACATTTTTACTACGCCTGAACATATCTGAAACATGCATTTACCATATGACTGTTGAGTACACCAGGAATATCGTGTGTTTAAAAATAAACACTCTTCATAACGTGCTGGAAAATAAAGCGTGATATCTATTTTAAAGGCTTTCATAATTCACTTATGAAAATATTAAAAATATCGCAACACCTGAATAAATGAATTTCTAACGCGACTAACGCCATGTTTGCTTTCTTCCTGCTTCTAGTGTACTACGAATTGATTTCTCGGCCACTGCTTGACCAAAAGCTCGTACACCAAAAGTTCTGAACCTTCGGACGACCTGCCCAATGTCCAAAGAGAAGGAAATTACTGCCGTAACACTAATTCCTTGCACTGTACCTTGCAAAGTGTAATTATAAATTATACTGTGGTGTCTCGCATGGTTGTTGATAATTTGTTTAGTTACGATTAAAACACAAGAAGCGATGCCAGGTAAGGCAGGAATGCGGCCAACGACTGTGATTAAAACAATGTTCACAAACAACGGGGACTGTAACGCAACGACTGAAAATGCAGGAATCTGCAGAAGTACGTAGAATATCTGGGCCTGGCTGATACAGTCGGGTTGCGGCATTTTCATCAACATCTAACGGCAGCAACCCCGCCCAGGATACAAGGGACAGCCAATAGGAATCAAGGCTCGGAGAAGGTGGGCGTGAACGAGATGTGTGGTCAACACGGTGGCTAAGGGCCGGGGTGTAAGTCGACGTCGGTCAACCCTGACGGCGTCGCCGAGAGGTGTTTGTGGGAAAA
>NQII01000145.1:1172928-1197172 GCA_002778355.1 Clitarchus hookeri
GAGCATCGTCGTGGTAAATAAATCATGCTGCAAACGGCAAGGAAACATTCCGAACTCCTGCTGGTCAAAAGACGCGATATATTACGATTCAGACGTCGTCGTCTAGGAAGTAATGTAGTTCTCTTCGTGAATATTTTGAAATAAAATTCACCTACAAATATTTATACGTACTAATAACTTAATATATATACATAAACAGCATTTTAGGTTGACTTGTCTGAACAGAAAATACTGCATGTATTTTCGTAATAATTTGGTCTATTCCTTTTGTATGTCTTGTAGGAAAAATGCGAATGAAATATTTTACTAAATCTCTACCCACATCAGTTCACGAGCAGTTTATTTAGAACATCATAAACGTCCGTTAAACGAATTGCATCACTTATAATAATACTAAAAAGAGAACACCAAACGCACACTTTTGTTTTATTGCATCGAAGAAATGCTGAACTGTACGAAAACGATATACAATGTAATTTTGTCAAATGGAAAATTTGTAATAGATTCACTGAAATTTTTTAACGGAAAATGACTTTATATATTTTGAAGTGAAAGTTATATGTAAATGATACGATGTAAGAAATAATTGAAGGAAATAAGACTAAATTGTTTTAAGATATATTTTCATAGTTATCGAAAGTACAGGAATATTTGAAATAAAAAAAAACACATTTAAGAATTATTTATTATAAAATTTCCTTTCACATTTATTTATATTTCATATACTAAAGCGTTATATATAGAAATTACATGTCTTTTTTCATGTAGAACTATGAACTCTGTACAAAAGAGTAAACTGCTATTACTAGTGTATCGTCCTACCCAGTATACGGTAACGTGCAAACATTTTCAGCCTATGTGACTTATACATCAGCAACGAACGTGGTGAAGTAAGTGGAAGAAAATCGTTGTAAAATAGAACCTAGAAGGTTAAACCTAAAGGCGTCCGGTATATCGTAGAAATGACTGTGGCCAGTTACCGGTTGAAAGTTGAGTACATTGAAGCTCTGATCCTTTAACCTTCACATAGCAGTCAGTATTCTGGCCGCTTTACTGTAGTATGTATTGAAAATTAGGACTAGCAGAAAGTAGGTATAAGAGAAAAGTTCCGCGATAGGGAACCTTGGTGTAATAGCGCGCGTTCTTCGTTAAGGAAGGCCAGTAATATTTACATACTTATATATATATTTACATACTTATATATATATTCTTTATACTCTAGTGAAATATGTATTCCATCTAGGGACACATTGCGTTTTACTAGTGCGCATTATTCTGTGTCTGGCGTTTTCACGTTATCTTTGATAGTTTCTGTTTCCGTGCCGTGATTGATTTATTATTGTAGATTCGCTCCGATTACAATATATTTTAAACATGTCCTGATGGGTTCCAGTTTTTGATGTTGGATTGCATATTGTGACTGCGTCACATCTATCACCGAGCGCCTCCACTAAGGAATACCCGCGCCATATGCTGCTGTCACTACGCGAACTACGTGGATGATCGTCGCCGATGTGGACGAGGCTCACCTTGGCGTGAGCGCCCCGTCGGACTGCTGAGCTGCCGTGCCGGGGTGACCGGCAGGCGGGCTATAGTCATACTGGCGCACCTGCCCGCTGCCGGGATTGTTCGTCGCTTTGCCCCCCCCCCCTCTACCCCGTCACCGTGGTGTCACCAGGACTATTGGCGGCGCGAGCAGCTTGTGACGTTACCATGGTACGCTCTATGCAACATGAACGTTAGAAAACCTTCCAGAACGGGCTGCGGAAGAGATAAAAGGCTGGTTGTTCACCTTTTCTAGGGACTTTGAGGAGGAGACTGAAAAAGGGACTTGATCAGAACGGAACTCTGTTCCTTTTGGTGAGGAGGGGAGGGGAGGGGGCTGCTAATATGGGTTCGTAAAGTTAAGATTTTCCCTACGGAGTTTTATAATCGCATTTAAAAATGTAATTAATTAAGGGATTTTTTAAATTGTAATTTCTGTAATTCAAAGAGTTTTATCATGTACTATTGTATTTAACTTTGGGGTTTAAAAAGTAAATTTTTTGTTTACTCCATGACCGTTGGTGGTCTGTTTGTACCTGTTTTCGGGAATTTTACAAAATATAATTTGTAAAAAAAAAAAAGTATTCCTCTCTTTAACTTGGTAAACCCAAATAAACATACTCTTTGAACAACACTACGCAGAAGGGGGAGGGATCTCTATTTTGTGTTGGAACATATATTTCAGCTGGGGGAAGGTAGATACGAGTAACTGTATGCATGTGTCGGCAAGCTACCTCCATATGTAGACAGAAAGCTGTGCCAGCCACTCTGCTTCCGTCGGTGTGGAAAATTAGGGGTATATCAACTTAGCGTATTGATTTTGCTGTTAACAATAAGACACCGTGAAAGTAACTCGTGTGTGTTTTTTTCTATCCCTGTTGCTGGCTGTATTTCTCCGTTGGACAAGTATACTTATTAATATTTTACTAAGTGAGTGAAAAACTTTTTGTAAAAGAAACTTGGTCTATCAAATCAATTATTTGTGGTCGCATTTTGTTTCTCCTTGAAACTAACCAGAAGTATTGGGGTTATAGAGTTTATTTTGCCGGAAATTTGAGCCAGTTAAATGAAACATTTTCGTCTGAACATGCACTGAGAGAGGGGGAGAGAGAGAGAACGAGAGAGAGAGAAAGAGAGAGAGAGAAAGAGAACGAGAGAAAGACAGAAAGGGACGGACGACGACGGGAGATTGCGAGACGATGGCGGATGAGGTGTTTGTGATGTGAACGGACGAGAGGGTGTGAAACCCGACGAGTGAAGCTACTGTGCACGAGGACGCTCGGAGAACTATAGAACATTGCGGAATGATAGGACCTGTACTGAATTGAGGTGGGACTGAATGAACATGTGATACGGATTTTATTGGAAATATCGGAACTGTAAAACATGGACATATAATTTACAAAGTTATTCAATAACTTTTGCTACGCCGTTTATTGGTACAGATTTTAATTATTTATTCACATAAATTTCTTTGAGGTATTTTTAAACTCTATTGATTGGATTCATAATTATAAATAGCAAATTATAACAATTTATTGTGAGGTATCGAGCCGAGACGATTTCGTTTGTAGTTGCTGTACATAGATTAAAGAACTATAATTAACTCTTTTATTTAATTAAAACCTCCGTCCCTTAACGAACCTGGTTTAGCCTACCGACTTGGAGAGAAATTGTAACAATATGTATGTACAGAGGATGGACAAAATAATATGAACACCATGTAATATAGTACATTTTGTTGCATGTTGGCAACACTGCTTCCGTGTAAATAATGCGACGCGTATGTATTGCACAGTTTACGTACCAAGTCTTGTAGGTCATATTTCAGTGTATTATACGCTTTGTTCTCCCACGGTTAAAACAAGCGATCGGTGAAATGTGTGATCTCTCAGACTTCGAAAGAGGGCAAATCGTTGGTGCTCGGTTAGCGAGGGCGTATGTGCCGAAAACAGCTAAATTGTTTAACGTTTCACGAGCGACAGTATCCACGATAATGACAGCATACACAAAACATGGTAAAACATCATCGGCGAAGAGGAATAGTGGGCGAAACCCAAAGTTAACTGACAGAGACCAACGAACATTAAAAAGAATTGTGGCCAGACAACATACAACTACTGCGTCAAAAGTGACAGCAGAACTCAACACTCACTTGTGTAATACTATTTCGACAAAAACAGTAAGGCGGGAGCTCCACAAAGCTAACATTCATGGAAGGGCTGCAATTTCGAAATACTTTACAACGGAAGCCAACGCTAAACTGCGAAAGAAGTGGTGCCACGATCATAAAACCTGGACACTTGATGATTGGAAGAATGTGGTATGGTCCGATGAATCATCGTTTACATTGTTTCCTACAAACGGCCGGGTTTATGTATGGAGAACCCCAAAAGAAGCCTACGATCCGGACTGCCTGCTTCCTACAGTCAAGCATGGGGGAGGTTCCGTTATGATTTGGGCGGCTATATCGTGGTATTCAGCTGGTCCTCTCATTCACATCACTGGCCGGATTACTGCGAATGAATATCTCGACATCCTCAATGATGAAGTTCTTACTATGACTAGCATATTGCTGCCAAACACTGCCATATTCCAAGATGATAATGCTCCCATTCACAAAGCCAAAAAGGTCGAGTCTTGGTTTGAGGAGCTAGACCTCAACATAATTGAACCGTATTGGGGAGTTTTAGAGCAGAGAGTGAGGAGCAGATTTCCATCTCCAACATTATTTAAGCAATTGGCGGATGTTTTGATACAAGAATGCGACAACATTCCGTTGGAAACTATTCAGACACTCTACGAATCTATTCCGCGAAGAATTGCAGCTGTTTTAAAAGCAAATGGTGGCCCAACACCTTATTAATAAATAAATATTGTGTATATGTCAGGTGTTCATATTATTTTCTCCATCTCCTGTATATTCCTGACCTCTAAAATATCAATACAAGTCGCCAAAAACTTAACTAAAATTTTAAAAATGCTGGGAACCCATTCCCTCTCTGTGAGGGACAAAAGTTCCGATATATGTAATTATGAAGTTTTCCCCCCGTCTCCCTGTTTCTCTCTCTCTCTCTCTCTCTCTCTCTCTCTCTCTCTGCCAAAACACGGAGAAAATTTTTTTAAAAACATATTGTACATCTACAACCGCTACTCACAATAAGTCTCTGGAAGGTCGGGGAGAACAAATTGCTTGCTTTCAAAACATCTAAACTCTCTTCGTGACGTAACATACGCCACGCCCGCCAACATCAGTCTCCAGTAGAAGGGAGTGGAGGGGACGTAGCAACGCTTCCAGTAAACAGTAGCCTACGTGGCTCTGCACCGCATCGGTCAACAGACATCGCCTGGACCACCACACACGCGTCCGTAAGTCTCCGTCCCCGTGTTACACGTAGCGGGTAGCTCTTCATGCTATTTGAGGCCGCAGTGATCAGACTACTCGCCTCCTACATAGGCGTAACGGGTTCAATTTCCGGCGGGACCACCCCCCCCCCCCCNGTGCTGGACGATGCCGCTGGTCAGCGGGTTTTCTCGGGGATCTCCGGTTTCCCGCGCCCTTGCATTCCGGCTCTGCTCCGTACTCACCTCTCTTCACTCTCGCCGGCTTCTCAAGACCTCGATGTCAAACAGCCGCCAAAATTAGCCACTCTTCACTTAAAGCCATTTCTGACGTGTAGGTGTTTTGAGTCGAAGTGACAACAGTCGCAAGTTTGCGGGGCGGTTTCAGCTCTGTGTGCTTCACTGCTGTGTGTCCAGGTGCTGTGCGCCCGAGGGACTGGGGAAGTGTGTTGAGGGGAGCACTCCTCAGGTATGCAAGGCGCCGCAGGAGCAGCTCGCCCTGGGCGGCCACTACCTGCTGCCAGCTACTGTGCGCCAAGGCAGGCTCTCGTCCCACGCGCTCGCTCTCTCGCGGGGTAACGCCCCTGCAGCCGGCCGTATTGTCTGTCGCCGGCGGCCCCTTGCCGCCGCCTGCCTGCTTCACCTCGCTCCCTCACTTTATATAGGCTGTTCGTGGTTAACTCAACACCCTCCCAGCACCAATAATTAACTATAAATTATCTATATATATATAGACACTTTACACATATACACGCATATACACATGCATGTACATATATACACGCATATACACATACATACGCATATACATACGCATATACACATGCATATACATACACATATACACGCATATACATACGAATATACATACGCATATACACATATATAAATTACACACGCATATACATATACACACGCATATACATATACACATGCACATACATATACACATGCACATACATATACACATGCACATACATATACACATGCACATACATATACACATGCACATACATATACACATGCACATACATATACACATGCACATACATATACACATGCACATACATATACACATGCACATACATATACACATGCACATACATATACACATGCACATACATATACACATGCACATACATATACACATGCACATACATATACACATGCACATACATATACACATGCACATACATATACACATGCACATACATATACACATGCACATACATATACACATGCACATACATATACACATGCACATACATATACACATGCACATACATATACACATGCACATACATATACACATGCACATACATATACACATGCACATACATATACACATGCACATACATATACACATGCACATACATATACACATGCACATACATATACACATGCACATACATATACACATGCACATACATATACACATGCACATACATATACACATGCACATACATATACACATGCACATACATATACACATGCACATACATATACACATGCACATACATATACACATGCACATACACATATACACGCATACACACATATACATATACACATTTATACATATACATAAATAAATGTATGTTAATGTGTAGCTGTGCGAGAGCAGGGTAAAGTGGCCATCAACTCCTACTCTGGTGGAGAGTGCTACAGTCTGGTGGCAGGGATTTGAAACAATTAAGAGGAGAAGTCATTGGTGATCTGAGAGCATCTGAACTGGCTTCCCTTACAAGTTATTGGTGTTAATTAATTTATTTTTTCCTTTCAGTTTTGTTTATGCCTGATGTAACGTAAGTGACTAATACTGTTAATTTTATCTCAGT
This sequence comes from Clitarchus hookeri, assembly GCA_002778355.1. Classification (NCBI taxonomy): domain Eukaryota; kingdom Metazoa; phylum Arthropoda; class Insecta; order Phasmatodea; family Phasmatidae; genus Clitarchus; species Clitarchus hookeri. The sequence continues at coordinate 1,179,654 of NQII01000145.1, forward strand.
ATAGGGCAATAAATGTATTTAGTTGTCCCAACAAAATATTTCGTTGATTAGACAAAATTTGAAAAGCAGCAAAATTAATGTTGCTCATAAAACCAAATTACGATTTAATTAAAAAAAAAACCTCTTTTTTTGGCAAAAAGAAATTAAGACTGTCAACAAAATATTTTGTTGCATCAACTTTCTTTGTTCACTCATTTGAGTGTATTAGTTCGAAAATACAGCTCGAGAGTTTGTTTATACTTGTTGTTACAATTAGGATAGTAACAGTACTTGTAAGTGCATTTACTGATGCTCAATAATGGTGTAAAATCCAAATAAAACAAGTTCAATAGTGAACTAAAAAGTAGAGCTGTAAAAATTGAAATGCCTATTTGCGCACGTTTTCCATTGTTCGAAACGTTTATATTTAAAAACTTTCTAGTTTTACCACGAGTCTGTTTAGCTGAGGCGGGTAGGTCGCTGCACTTGGGCGCTAGCAATCTAGGTTCAAATCCCGGTTGGGTACGCAATTTTGTTTTACCGAAACTCTTCAATTTTCGTAGAATCAAACAAATATTTAGTTGAACCTACGAAATCTGTGTTTGAGGCAACCAAATAAGAAAAACAAAATAATTTGGTTTCAACTACAACATATTTTATTGCCCTTATACAAACGAATAGTTTGGTTGCGCCGAATAAACTTTGTTTGATTCAGCGAAACCTTATTCCCAGTCCACTAGTCAGCTTGGTTAGTTTTTACTCTAGACAAGCTTTTATGTGGTGGTGTCCAAGAAGGCAAAATGGCCAGCCACCTACTGTAGTTTGAACTAACGGGTTGAAACATTCACCACTAGAGTATGCGATGATTGCAGTTAGCAAAAATGACAACTGATACTATTATGCACGAACAGTAAAGCTAGGGACAGCACCGTCACTTCTAGAAGAAAGACAGAATAATAGGCTGAAAGTATTTTCCAAACTCTCGGAAATGGCTGAAGCGGGTTTTGTATTGGTTTTCTCGACTTCTTTGTGTTTAATTCGCTTTCCAGCTGATGGAAGTAGATCGTGTATCGCAGGGGAGAAACTGTTAAATGCGAAGAACGTAAGCAACCAGTCAGTGGCCACTCTACCCGACACAGCAGAGCGAAGTGGCCATTTGGTAAGCACATTTTTAAAATTCGATGGAAAATAATAATTCGCAATACTCAAATAATAATATCTTTACTTTTTTGTACAATAACTATATTGTTTAGGGGGAGATTTTCCATTCGGCGAAAGGATACAAACAAGCTGAAAGGATACACCAACAACCTGAAAGAACACTAACAAGCTGAAAAGATACAAACAAGCTGCCTTATAAAGTTCTCACTTTGCCGTGAACAGCCTAACTACTCAGGCTATTCCAAGGCGGCGCCTTGTGTCAAAGGGCTCGCCTACCTGGACCATAAGGATGATGCCTGGTTCACATCTCACGTACGCCGATCAATCCTGGCAGACATAGCGGAAAACAACTAGAACAGCCAATCAGAAAGCGTCCTCGTCTCCCGCACAAGACACACCTAAAAGTTTAGCCCACGAAGATATTCCTCCTGGCGGAAAGAGCAGACTTCACCGATATTTCATAGAAGTCTGTTGGTTCATATATTTAATACAACTAATTTCTTTGGTGATTATCGTGTGTTGATGTCACAGTATTGAATAGTTCAATGTACGTACTTGTAATGAAATACGGGAAAATAAAAATAATTGTATTCAACACTTGTATTACATAAATGTAATTTGGAAAATGAACCGAAGGGAGCTCTAAACTGCATACATTATTTTTATAATTATGAAATAAAATTATAGTCTTTTCAAGTCATTTTGTAAAATCGTAACCTCCCGCAGTCAATCAGGTAATGAGCAGGCACATATCAAAGGAACCGACATGCCATTTCGTCTCTGTTATACTTAATTTTTCTGCAGTCTAGGAGCACACATAAGCACGTTACGTCACCAAGCCCGCACAATGACACATTAGTGGAAAGGCGCTATCGACTGAAAAACACTATCGACAAGTCGTGCGATACTTCCTTCAAACTGTCGACTGGAAGGTCGAATGTTTAATTTACGTACGTGGTTTCGTAACAAAATATTCCAATCTTTCTCGGTTGTACAAGTTGACAGTGGTACACTATCTAATTAATCAAAGGAAAACTGCAGGTGTGCACGTAGGTATTAAAGTCAAGGCTGCGTAGGGCTTTTCCCTAGAAAATAATGTCTCTAAAAATAATACAACAGGGTGGCCGTTTGGAGTCCCTTCTTGCGTGCCGAAAGACTGCATTCCTGTTCAGAGCCTTTTGTCCGTAGGGTATAACGAGACATTATATAAGCGTACCAAAGTCGCCCTTAACTCTCGCCTTCTTCTGAGTCACGCCTGAGACTCTCATTGATAAAATTATATTTACTTCCGATTATGCAGATCGGATTTGCTCTTGTCTCTTTAAGAGCGTATTCAATTTTTTGATTGGGGCAGTCATAATTCGACTACACGCCCGTATCCGCATGCAAACACTTGAGCAATGTTTTTTTTCGAAGAATGTTGGTCAGGAATACGGATCGAAGTCTTGAGAGCCGACGAGGGTGAAGCGAGGTGAGTAAGGAGCGGCGCCGGAGTGAAGGGACGGAGGAAACCGGGAGATTCCCGAGAAAACCCACTGACCAGTGCCATCGTCTGGCACGATTCCCACATGCGAAAATCCGGAGTGACCCGGGCCGGGTTTGAACCAGGTTCGCCTTGGTGGGAGGCGAGCAGACTAACCGCTCAGCCACCATGGCCCCCTTAACGCGTTGGGTCGCACATTAATTTCTGAGTTAAAATGTTACAGTCGCGTTTTTTTTTTGGTATGCACTGTACAAGCGTCCAGCACTTGTCTTTCAACCAGTGAACGACGTACTGCGTGCTCGATAGTATTGTCGTTAACCATTCCTGTGAAAAAGGTGTAGAGAATTCCACAGATCAGATCAGCAACAAGTAAAACCGGACAAAGGTGCCTTGCTGCGTACAGTACTGGTAATAAATATAATTAATGTGCAACATGTCCACGATCGTGGACGCACTGACTGAACAGGTTACACGTTTGAGTTTTTCTGCGAGTTTTAGAACAAATCAGGAAATTTGTCGCTGACAATGCTCTCTCTTTAAAAAAAAAAAAAACCTTGTCATTGCTTGTTTTTGTGTTGCCATAGTTGTTCTTATTTTATTTTGTAGACGATGCAGGCAACAGGTACTGTTCTATCAAACTCCGAATACTCAGCTTGACGGTGCGAAAAAAAACTGTAACGTGTTAATAATTACGCGGGTAAGAAGAAGATACAGGTATGTTGAAAAATAACTTGGTGAAAGNCCTTGTCATTGCTTGTTTTTGTGTTGCCATAGTTGTTCTTATTTTATTTTGTAGACGATGCAGGCAACAGGTACTGTTCTATCAAACTCCGAATACTCAGCTTGACGGTGCGAAAAAAAAACTGTAACGTGTTAATAATTACGCGGGTAAGAAGAAGATACAGGTATGTTGAAAAATAACTTGGTGAAANAAAAAAAACTGTAACGTGTTAATAATTACGCGGGTAAGAAGAAGATACAGGTATGTTGAAAAATAACTTGGTGAAAGGTGTTTTTCGCAATGAATCACGTTATTTAATCGCCGGCTCCTGTCGGTAGAAACAAAGGTATAACGAGGCCGAGTAAAAGGAGGGTTCCTACAGCCTGCGTAATTCACGCCCCGACGTAAACTGCCTTGTTACGTCGCACCCCGTCCTTTTATTGCCACTTCATCTGCGTAATGTGGCGTATTGATGTGTACACGCTTCGATCCGAGGGGGGGACTATTAATTTCCCGCCGACATACAGTAACTGCGAGAGCCGGCCGTGTTAGAACGGGCGATAAAACACGCAGGCCAGCGTGCTTGTGGGGTTGATGTTCTGTTTCTGGAGGATGGACGTTGTTTTTTTACCGGACTCATCATGCTTCTATAACTCTTGAAGTCTCGCGCAGCGATTTAATATGCAAAGCACTTTGCCCGTGTCTAGGGGTTAACGTGTATCGCATAAATGCAGAAAGGTATTTTTATACGGGTAACGCCTGATGCAAATATTTTCTCTTTAAAGGTGCTTTAGAAATTTTCTTCTAAATATTTACTAAACTCGAGCGTTTCGTTTGCAGAATATCGAATTCGCTAATATCTGTAATAAAATTAGCTAAGGAGTAAATACTATTCTATTTTTCGAACGTTAAAAATTATAATGCACAATACAACGACCATACTTTATATCCACAGGCCTGTGCAAATAGATCGGAATTGTTAGAAAACAAGAACATTTATGTGATTTATATTAGCTCTAAAATCGAAAATTGTACAATTTTTTTCTAAAAAGCGGAAATGCTTCCAACTGGAAAATGAGTACGTCGAAGTTAGTTAAATCTAATAGATTACAAATATGCCTTTTTTTTGGCATGTCTACCATAGGCTGTTCACGGTAAGGTGAGCACTTTTGAGACCCTGGTTTCTTTTTTCGTTCAGCCATTTTTTATCATTTGACCACCTTTTTAAATAACTATTGCCATGCAAGTAATAAACACAGTGTGTGGAAGTTAACGTCTAAGGCTAACATAAAATATATTTATTGACTATTATTCCAAACGGGAGGGAGTTCAAAAGTGCTCACTTTACCCTGAATAACCTATAGTAATGTTTTACATACTTCGAAGCCAAAGATTCCAGTTATTAGCAAGCTGCTGATTCCAACATTCGTACATACAAGTTCAATTTTGCAGGTACACAAATTCAGTTTGACAGTTAATATTTCCAGTTTTCATTGTCGCTGAAAAGTTTAAATGATGCCGTCCATGAAAGGCGGTCAATTGGTATTTGTAGATAAATTTGCAAGTGGTGCGATTTTCGTAACTGCCTTAAAACCCTGTCACGCTGTCAAATTTTTTCCTACAACTATATTTGACAGTAAAATTTGAAGGCAAAATACGGCCATCAAATTTTTAATTCCAACAAATTTTATCAAATAGTTTTGCATGTCTTTGAAAATGTGTCACACTGTCAAATTTATTTATTGGGAGAATCTAATTTGAATTTTTATTTAAATATTATTTTCATTGTGAGATATTGCTTTTGTTTGTCCATGAACTCCATCACAGGAAGAAATGTAAGAAATATTGTAATTTATTTTCGCTTCTTTACTAAATTCAAATTTTATTTATCAGAGCACAGCAGAATTTAATGCCTCCGAGTTCATATTATTATGTACAATATTCACTTAAAATAGCATTTATGCTCAGACAGCTTCTACATGAATCAATTGTCTTCATAACCTACTTAGTTTAGAGCATTTGTTCGTTATTTTAACGTTTCTTGACGTTCATTTTTATCGTACACGATTCTGATTTGCTGAGACCGTCAAACACCAAAGAAATTTTTGAACCGGTCCAATCTTTAAATGTTTGATGAAAATTGAAGTCATTAAACCTTCTCAGGCAAATATAGCGGCGTTAATGACGTTTCGATGACATCATAACTGTCCAACTTTATTTGACCAAACTTATTGGAAGCAGTTTGACGGAAACATTTGACAATGTGACAGGGGCTTTAGGAACGATAATTTTTTGGTCACTGCGTCAAGGTACGCTTCGCGTAGTTTCGGCATTGTTCGATCCCGACATTCGAATCTACACAAAATATGTAAGCATTTCGTGTTTTGCAGAGATCACGTATGAACTTCTGTATCATGGACCGTGTTCATAAGTGTAAAATGCACGTTTATGAAATCATACCTAATACGATGTTACATGAACACTGATCATTTTATTGGTGGAAAGAGCGTAGCAAGGTTCAATGCAGGACCATTAAGGTGGTCGCCTGAGTAAGCCACCGAACGGTGTGCAGATCTCCAGCAGAAAANGCAAGGTTCAATGCAGGACCATTAAGGTGGTCGCCTGAGTAAGCCACCGAACGGTGTGCAGATCTCCAGCAGAAAACGTTGTATTAAACAACCGCCCTACGTGTCTGAGTGATGTCTGCTTACGAGTAGCATTCAAGGAACGTAACGTGTCTGTAATACGTTTCGCAGTTCCTCCATTTCTCTCTAGAGCATGTTTTTGTGATTGTGAAAATGGCTGAAACGTGTGTTTTCATTGTCTTTTTTAGGTATGAACATTCTGATGCAAAACATTAAAATAGGAATGGGAACGTGCATCAAACAGTAATTTTTGTAATTACGCCATAAAATGGTGGGGTCTCCGCTGAAAGTCTCATAGAGGCGCGTTATCGACGGCGAGACTGCACGCCAGTTCAGTGCTTTGCGTGTAGAGGCGATGAGAGAGCTGATGCGCATGTCTCGGTCGCCCCTAGCGCTCCCACGCTTTTAGGCCTCAGACGTGCAAACTTCCTTCAACCAGGTGGTCACCTTAAGTACTTTAGTATGTAAATATATGACACGTATAGACTACTTCGAAATACAGTGCTTAAAAAATAGATATGCAAGTGTGCTACAGTACGTGACGTNTCACCTTAAGTACTTTAGTATGTACATATATGACACGTATAGACTACTTCGAAATACAGTGCTTAAAAAATAGATATGCAAGTGTGCTACAGTACGTGACGTTCTGAATGCACTGGTCTCGTCTAGAAAGTTTTTTTTTTGCAGATCAGCACGATGGACGAACGTCAATAGTTTCGTGGGGGAACGTGTATTTAAAACATTCTGCAACACAGTTCAAGTTCCCTTAAAGGGAATGGTGCATGATGTCATTATGTTTAATTGTTGTTAAAACTGGTTTTTCAGAGTTTTTTTTCTGGAAATTTTTGCTACTTGTTCCGTGGCGGAACTATAATTACCAGAACCAAAACGATTTTCACGACAACCAAACGCCTGACGTTGCCGAGTCCACCATCTTAAGTTCTCATGACTGACCTTCACCAAGGACGAGCTCAAAGTTTAACTTGATCTAGATGACTGTCTCACACCTACGCCACACACCCGCCACCGTCGGATAATGTTGTGTGTGCCTACTTCCGTATTTACACTGCGTCACTGAACACTACCAGACGTAAATAATAATTTTGATAATCTTCATTCACCGATTTTATTGTCATCGGACCACTTTTGAATAAATTAAATATTATATTAATACCTTCCGTCAGTGCACCCAGAATAATGTAGGAAGTTAATATTTAACAATGTGAGAATGTGTACTAAATTATTATTTAAAATTTTACGTGCGAAAATGTTTGATAAACCCTCTAAAAAATAATACATTACTAAAATCAGGTATAGTCTATTCACGGTTGATTCCGACATTTCTGAAGCCCTGCACATGTTCTACTTTCAGGGTATTCCACCGCCTCGTGAAACCAAGTCCGGGAAATCACGCCAAAGGTTCTGCGCACAGCATTCGTACGCACTGAGTGCTATAATATTTTGCATAAGAACTATTTCCTTTCAGGCAATGCCAACGTACCCGTTTTCTCACCGCTTTTGATTACATTAATAAAATCATAAATGGAATATTATAATCTAAAGATAAAATGTAAGTTTAAGATTCCAAATGAACTGAAAAGAAGGTACTTTTACGCTGACTGAAGTATAAAACGCTTGTGATACATGGCATATTTAGGAGATAACCAGACACGGCATACATGGGGTGATTTTTCAAAGGTTGGATGATTCGAAAAGTGTGAAGAAACCGCTTTCGTGCACCAACCCCCCTTAATCTCTGCCTACCAAACCTACCTTGTGCGAAGCATTATGTTAACGCCACGTCTATTGTGGAGATGCCCAGCCCAGCGGCAGACTTGCGAGGCGAGTGACTCACGCCCTTCGCAACGAGGAAGCCACCCACCCACACGCCAACACTCAGCGGTGTCACCCTCAAATCCATTGTATTCATATTCCCTGCCCCATTGTCCCAGATGATGTAGGACGAGCGGATGGGAGCATCTCCCCAGATGGCGGCGAGGCAGCGAGAGGTAAAGTAAAAAACCCTCGATTCACACTTAGTTCAGGGGGTCGCTCTGCTGCTGTGGTGTCAAGACTACTCGCCTCCCATCCAGCCGAACCGGGTTCGATTCCAGGCGGGGTCGGTCCCAGATTTTTTTGCACGTAGGAATCGTACCTGATGATGTCACTGGTCGGCGAATTTTTTCGGGGATCTCCCGTTTCTCCCTCCCTCCCATTCCGGCACCGCTCCATATCACCTCGTCTCACCCTCGTCGGCTCTCAAGACCTCGATGTTAAGAGCCGCCCAAAAATCTCCACTACACTACATATTCACTCAGAGCGTTAGTTATTTCTAACACCAAGAATCTAAATTAATTGACGCGCAACAACCTAGACGCTGTCGTGTGTCTACTGTATATATTAATTTTTATCGCAGTACGAATTTTTACTAAACTATTATCAAGATCAAGAGAATGTGTGTAATTTTGTCTTATACTCGAACAAATACTTTACATTTTAGTGCGACCTATCGGATCATTTACAAAATACATTTACTTAATAAAAGTGTTGAATAAAAGTAATGTTATATGTCTTCGTATTTTATTACAAATACATACATTCAAATACAATACACTATTATTTCCAGATGAAAAAATCCGCGTTACCCACGTGATCTCTGATAAAATAGGTAATATATCTCTGCCCTAGCTTTAGTAGAAGATAGCGAAATGTTACGGGTTCGTCCAAAATCGAAAGTGGTTTATAGTCTATTCGCAGGATTTTCACACATTTTGAATCAAACTTTTGAAAAATCACCCTATTTAGGACTTTTTTTCTTTTTCCTAAATATGTCGCGTATTACATACAGCCGTTGTGTGTTAACTTTGAAGTACGTTAATTTTTTATTATAATTAAACCGTTACGTATATTCTATCTACAAATTATAATATTTCACTTATAATTATTATGGACAACACCGGGGATAAATATGGTGTGTTGGTAATGCCTACTAAGAAATAGTTCCTATGCAAATATTATTGAACTGAGTGCGCACGTATCCCGTGCTCTCTCTCTATCTCTTTAGGGCAATTTTTTTAAATACTCGGTGGCGCTTTGTTTCCATGAGGCGGAGGAATTTCCTGGAGATAAAACTGGAGCAGGGCTTCAGGAAAGTTGGAAGTAACCGTGAATGGACAATATGAAAGTAATTTTTGATATAAAGTACGTCAACTAAAAATACTTATGTATTAATATCGGCGAGGTCTGCTCTTTCCCCGAGCAAATATTTTGGCGTAAGCTCAACTTTTCGGTGTGCCTCGTGCGGATAACGAGAACGGTTTCTGATTGGCTGTTCTAGTTTTCCATTGTCTGTTTGGCGTGATCGGCGTATAGGCTATGTGAACCAGTCATAAGGGTGCGAGTTTTATTTCATCCTCTAAATGTGAATCAGTGAGAATTTCACTGTTTAAATCAGTTAACAACACCTGACCTATTAAACAGTCTATTCGGTCAGTTTAACATATGAATTAGAGAAAAAAATTTTCATTTTCCTTCACATATTGATTCAGTGACATTTTCCACTGATTCATGAAACCAATACATTTCCACTTTTTCAGTGATTTGTTTTTTTTGACTGACGGATTAGTTAAATAACGCGTATCAAACTCAATAATAACGCTTTAACATATAGAACCCATAAAACATATGTTTTATTAAAATGTGAGTTTCGTCTTTTATAATACGGTTCTACGAGGCAACATGAACATTCAGTTATTGATTTCGTTTTACGTCTTTTATTTACTTTTCACGTAATCATCATATCACTTGGTTTTAAGGTTTAAACTGCATTGAATTTGGTTTAGTTAGTACATTCGTACGTAGTATTTGTTTTAGCAATCGTAAAACTAACACTTAAACTAAAAACGAAAATATAAGACATACAATTTAAGGGTACATTTTTCGACAAAGCAATATACCTCATCCTTACCTCCCCCNGCTTGGTAGCTCGGTTGGTATCGTAACAGTCTGGAAACGGGGTAATTGGGCTGAAGTCCCCACCATGAGTTTTATTGAATTTGTTTTTTAATTACGTAAAATTGCACAATATAAACAGTGAATATCGGAAATAAGTTTATTTATTGTTGTTGTTTGACTGAATTCAATAAAAACCTTTATTTAATTCGCAGCACGAAGTTGGCTGTTACTTATTCAATCAGTGAGAAATGGTTTCACTGAAACAATTAGTGGTTTTCCACCTATTCTAAGAAGAGCCGTTTTAACTTATTACAGTAATTGAATTTTACTGCGAATTAGTGGTTTATTACTGATTAGAATTTTGAGCGCAGCGATTTTGGATCTTTACTGGTTTTCACGCGTAGAACACTTTCAGTTTCTTGTGTACTGAACAGCAAAACCAGTGTTTGGGGCATCCTATTTTCCTATAAACGATTCATAGGTTAGACTTTCTGACGCGCATACTTGCTTTCTCACAAAGGCACTTGACTATTATACAAAAAAATTGAATTTTCTAGTCTGACTGAGCCAATCAGAATTAAGTTTCTCCGACACTGAGCGTTCGTGGTTCGCGGACAGACATAATACGCATGGGAATTATAATCATCCAGTCACGAAAGTGGATCTGAACTGAAGTGTTTTGGAACACAACTTTTAAAGGAATCTCCTCGCGAAAAAAATGCGCCTCTACTAACGTTAGTTCATTGGTTGGTTCAGTTTAACCAACGCTGGGAAGAATATTCCGAAGTATATTACTTTTACTGACGCAATCGAAAGGCAGTTTGGAAATGTCAAAAGTAGAAAGTGCTGGCAGTCGGAAATTAAAATTTATCAGTTGCATTTTTTTAAACAATAACTTGCGTCGAGATAAAAAAAAAAGTAACGGTGACGAAGAACACTGGAAAATAACCATAGAAAAATTTGTTAACGTTTCTAAAATGTGTTTCCTCTGATTACTCGTTGTCATTTATTCTGCATTAGCTTAACGTTACCTATAGTATTTTATTTAAGCTATTACCATTAACTTTTCCTTCACGGTTACGCAATTCAAACGAAGTTGTTAAGTTCTGCAGAATTTTGCGAGCTTGANATTACCATTAACTTTTCCTTCACGGTTACGCAATTCAAACGAAGTTGTTAAGTTCTGCAGAATTTTGCGAGCTTGACAAATGTTTTTAATGAATCTCGACAAAAAAACAGTGAGTCAGGTATCCACAACGATTGGAAGATTTTTCTTAACTAAATGTGCACAAAATGTTCTGCGAAATAGCCCACTGCAATGGTTTCACAATTATCTGCAACGAATTTTAGTGAACGAACTTTAAATTTAGCCTACTATCATAGCGCATGTTTTCATTTTTACGTATATACCATACTAATGAGAGTATATCTAATTAATAGTGCGATAGGCTTCTATTTTGGGTGCACTAAAAAAAATCTTATGCCTCTAAAGAGGACTGCGCATTAGAAAAAAAGTTGAAATGGACATTATTGCTAGTTTGCACTAACACAAACGCACTGTCATTGGGCGAATCAACACAAATCGATAACTCTTTGAACGCAGTGCGGCGAAGGTATTAAAGAATGAAAACATACATTTCCGAAGCTAAGGAAATTTTAATGAAATGTGCTGCGAGTCCATTCATGATATGTATTAATTACAGTGCAGCAGCTTGCGTTCTTTCCTATTGCACGCGCGCAACAAGAGAAACAGACTGGCTTGTGTTACGTAACTTAGATGCTCGTAGAAAACCGGACGTACTTTGCAACTTGGTAAGTGACACAGTAGGCAAGGAATGTCCATGATGTGTTATTTTCTCTGCATTGCAATTATGATGCTCCGTCACTCGCAGAAAACGACTACCGCGTTTCGCATCATATAGTATTTCAGCATGTGCGATATGGGGAACAGCGGAGAACAGTACTGGATGGCCTTACAACATAATTTTTAACGCCAATTTAATTAATTTGTTGTATAAATGTTACTACTAATTTTATTTCATAAATTTTTAATTTCTCTTACGTTAAAAGACTACGTAAAAATGTAATCCTATAGGCAAACAAAATCACAGTAACTCCACTTTATTACACTCATTGCCATATCAATTTGAACACCAAGAAAAATCATTGAATTTAATTGAAGTTTAATTGATGCCATGGTATAGACTAGATAAAATGTGGTAACAATATCACTGCATCTACAATGTTCCATAAGCCTGCGGCACAAAACACCTTTAAATACTTCGTTGGACCGAAATTGGATTCATGCGTCGGGCATGGAAACGAACAATGCCTTATGTTATCCTGCGGCAGATTTGTGTAACAGTTGTGCGAAGTTATGCTCTAAATCACGACAAACAGTTGGACATGGAGAAAGCGTGTGGCCAATCTGGTCTCCCAAACGTTCCAAGGGCTTCCAGTAAGGGGACCTAGGAGGTGAATAAAGAATGAAAACATGACGTAAACCCTCCTACGAAACCATGCATAATAGTGTGCTAGCGAGTGTTATCTTGCTTGTAAGCGGTTCCTGGGCACTTGGCGACCGAAGTTGGCGCTAGTGGGACTCCTTAGTACAATATTGTCTGTAAAATAAGTATTTGTGTGCGAACACGTATCTTGGTAAATAAATGCTGTGTGTACAAAATTTTACCAGGAAAAAAAAAAGCTACGACCGCCACTTTTTACATTTACCGTATTAAATAATATATTAAAAGAAACAATAGTGCAAATGGTTAGAAATGACATTTTTAGAGCCTTTCTGCGCAGTATCTTCAAGGGGAAGGAGAAAAGTACAAAGTGGCGCGCGTGGAGTTTAATCCACTAGCATACATCGCGTGTAATAATATCCTACTATACATAACTAGTTTGTGAGGATTTCACATTTCCGCGAACGCATTGTAGTCTTGGGAGGACCCCTCGCAATGCTTCCTTAGAGTCAGACGTGACCTTGAGGCGTAAAAGAATTTTAATTGAAATTTCCCTTAACGTACTGGTGTGCATTCAGTGGCCTTTGGCATCACTACCAACCAATGGCGACGTCTCCTCAAATAATCACTTCAGTATTAAGGAATGTTTGCAATGGTGAAGAGAGGCAGATTTGGTCAGGCTTCATTGCGGTCCTACAAACTTTAACATGATCGTCATCCAATCTAAAAGACAAATGTAATTTGTCGCCAAAGACAATGCGTCGTTAGTCCATTGCATTCAACATTGCTTTCTGCTTACGTCACTGCAAATGAATACACCGATGTTAATGTAATAAATACAAATAAAATAAATATTATGTGGGCCAGAATTAAAAAAAAACTGTTCTAAACATACAAACAATAGTTTAAGGATAGATATACATTAAAAACATAGACTGAAATTCGTATATTAATTTTTTATAGCCAATTTTACGTCAGACATCAAATGGCACACTTAAAACTGCACACTAATAATCACATTAAAGAAAACAAAACACATATTACGCTTAAAACACAAAGTAGAATACTTCGAAATCATATCGTTTACTTTTTACCATATTTATAACTACGATTAAAGCACAGGTGTAAGAATATTTATTCATAATATGTACTGTTAATTACATAAGAAACTGAATATTCTGGATCTAGTATAGAAAATATTTACTCAGTAAAATTAATTTTAATCACTTGAAATACATTTATAAAACAATTATTGATGCTTATTGCATTAGTGAGTTTAGTGGAGGCACCGTGCCTCATCAATGACCATGTGGCTCTAGTGAAGCTACCGCATGTCATTGGACGGTATATAAGGAAGCTGCTGGTTCTACTCATGCCTTTCTGAATATCAACGGGTTCTTCTCGTGATGGTCGGACTGTATCGTCCAGAGACGTCAGCCACGTTTGACTACCATCACGTATACTTACATTTGACACAAATTGACTGAGAAACCTGAACGACCGCAGTAATGGACATTCCCTCGCGTCATCCACCTTGCCTCTCTCAAACTCCATTAGTTGTTGGCAAGGCCACATCATACGCATTCTCAGCATTCCTGTGGCTCATTATGCTATTTCGGTTCAGACTTCATTCAAGAGTGCAAGTGTTGCAAACAAGCAACATTTCGGTGTGCATTGTTCTTTTTTTCGAGCGTGCATCTCGCAGTCGATGGATAATGTTATGTTCTTTCGGTTCTATCGCTGACCTTCCGTGGCGCAGTCAGTTGGTACGCCACCGGTCTGGGGTGCGGGAGGTTCTGGGTTCGAAACCCAGGTAAGGCATGGGTGTTAGTTTAAGTTAAGCCATAAGTTAGTTTGTAGCTTTCAGGCATAACACCGGCGGACGTTAATGGACCCTTTCCAATTTTGGTTCTATGAGCTAGTGCAGAATGAGTAGAATAAACGAGTTATGGGCACCTTACGGTCCTCGCTTGTCTACCTACTGGCTATCCGCGTTAACCATTCATAAACGAAAGGTATATAAACTCTGACAAATCGTATTACCCACAAAGAAGACGCTCAAAATACAAAGTAACGATTTCTTGCTGTGAACAATACCGGTTGTAAATATACTTCATGAACGACATGTCCCCGATCGTGGGGCACGGGAAATGAACGGTTAATTACGCATGGCAATTTCCGTGTGACACACATCACATGCTCTGATATACATCTGCCACAAAAATAGCGAAGGTGCGCCCTCGTACGTCATACATTTATGGGCCATAATCGAGAAGTCAGTTCGTGCACAAACTCCTGCACCGGCAACACTTTCGCAATTATGGACGTCTATAGAGGTAGCATGGCTCAATATTTCTGCGAGGGACTTCCAACGACTTGTTGAGTCCATGCCACGTCGAGTTGCTGCACTTCGCCGGGCAAAAGGAGGTCCGACACGATATTAGGAGGTATCCCATGACTTTTGTCGCCTCAGTGTATATGGGTGCGCCACAGCTTGAAACTTTAACCGTTTTGATATTATACGTCAACATGCCCCTTTACCAACTTTCACAGTTACCGGAGTGAAGTGGAGAGATTTGGGCAGCTCTTAACACCGCGGTCTTGAGAGCCGACGAGGGTGAAACGAGGTGAGCACGAAGCGCGCCGGAATGCAAGGACGGGGAAACGGGAGACCCCCGAGAAAACTAGCCGACCAGTGGTATCGTCCGGCACGATTTCAACATGCGAAAATCCGGTAGGGGATCTAACACGGTTCGTCTAGGTGGGAGGTGTGACCTGACCACCACACCACCGCGGCCTCCGCAGTTACCGGATTGCCTTGTTCGGTGACCACACAGCGAACCCGAATTAGTGACATCAATATGTGAAATTAGGGCCACTGAAAGTAAATAAGCTGCTACTGACTAGCCAGTCAGTAAAATTATTTGGGAAGTAATACTTCGGAGCAGTGCCGCTGAAATGATTAGTGCGCTGCCACAGATTTACAGTGTAGCACTGAGATAAACTTTCCTCGTCAGTTGCAGCGGGCTAATTTTTTGGTTGAAACCGTATTTATTCCCGTAGGTTCAGTCGATCATTATTTTAAGAATTTATAAAGGCATTGCGTGGCGTCGTTTATAAACTGATTTTCTGATATGAGTGATTGAGGATGGCATACAATTTTTAGGTTTATTTGATGACAGACAAGACAGAATAAATGTTTTCTATAGCGTATTTTGTAACTGACCACAGTTGTCAGACTCGGTTAGGAGAACTCCCAATAAAATAATGGAATCACACGCAGCTAGCAGCAACCGATTAATATATCAACGGTTGGTCCGTTGAGGATTGCGAGTTCTAAATGACAGTTGATTCAACTCGCTAATATTCATAGTATCTAGCATGGGGCCAGATGACCTTCTAAGGGCTGGGTGCACCATTAAAGTTCATCGCTCGATTCGAGATCATGTACAAACTTGATTTAAGATATTCACATAACACTGTTGCACAAATAGAGTTCGGAGCATGACTGGAGATCGAGATGAACATCATTTCGAACCGCCCAAATATGGTGGTTCGAAGTCTTGATCAAATATCAGAGTAGAGTCTAAAAGCACTGTTAAGTATAATTATTTACTCTAAAGAAATATTGTAATATTTGAATTGTGAAGCTATGGATTAGGTTGTCGTTTATTGTTGTAAAATATAAATTGTGACATAGCAGAGATTTAAAAGTAAACAATTTTTTTTAATTTAAAAGTTATTGACGTTTTGTAAAGATATAATGTAATTTGCGGGTTTCCTTCCGAACAGAGACAACGGAAAACTGCGGTACAGCAATTTAGAATATAAAAAGCTTGCCTTGTTTTCTACACGAGCTACTTCGGAAAGTGAATCTCACGTCAGAGTTTTCGCTCGTGAAAGAGCAGACGTTGCCTACAAATATAGTTTGAAAATACACCGACAAATAGCATAAAAAAAATTAGGAAATGTAAAACAACATTATACGTACTTTATTATTCAGCAAGATTCGTATAACTACTTTGCATAAAACAGATGAAACATCGCAGCATCAAGTTTTCTGTCCACTACCATCTTCAGAATATTGGTATTAAAAATGACTAAAAGTGTGGCTTTAAAATAAGATACTAATCCTTCACAAAACGAGTTTCTTTTTGCCTTATGTACATTAATAATATTTGTATGACGGAATTTTGCAGTGTGTTCAAACCGGTTATACAGTTAAGTGATAATGTCCACACAAACACATTAATTGTCTCCCAACTTCAAAATACATAGTTGCGTCATGACGTCACAAAATGAGAGCCAATCACAAACAGTGAATCATTCCAAATCTTAGTTCTGAACTGAGATCAGGAGATATACGATTGGAACTCGGCCAGTTACTTTGGTGCAACACTTGTACTTGAGTTGAGTTGAAATGAGAGATTTGGGCGGCTTTTAACAACGAGGTCTTGAGAGCCGAAAAGGGAGAAATAAGGTGTAAATGGAGCAGTGCTGGAATGCAAGGGTGGGGGAAACGGAAGATCTCCGAGAAAACCTGCCGACCAGTGGCACCGTCTGGCACGATTCCCACATGCGAAAATCCGGGGTGACCCGGACGGGTATTGAACCCGGTTAGCGGTGGTGGCAGGCAATCAGTCTAACCGCTTAGCCACCGTGGCCCCTTGTGCTTTGGAACTCGGGTCCAAGTGAAAGTCATGTTTGAACCAAATAATAGGAACTCTGTTCAGGACATTTCTAATACAACTGGGCCTGAGGGTCGACGAGTTAAAAACAGAAAGTGCAGACGCCTCTGTCCAGTCACCCGAGAACTAGTGGTGAATTGAGGACCCTGGTGTTGAACACGCCGCCAACTCTCTCAAAGAGATCACTCGTACGACGACGACGCACCGAGTTGAAGTTGCCCAACGCTCCTCCGGACCATTTCGCCCTAGTTGGCGTCGACGGCCGGCCGTCCTGTGCAATCTATAGTTTGCTCTTTCTCTATCTCTCTTTCTCTCTCTCTCTCCACACGGCCATTCCCTCATCCCGCATTCTTCCACAGGCGAGGGAGTAGCAAGCAGCAGGCGAGGAAAGAGGGTGTGTCGACACCCGCGCAGTGGCGC
>NQII01000145.1:1207987-1236042 GCA_002778355.1 Clitarchus hookeri
TTTACGACGCGAATTGTACGGAGCATACGTAGAAAAGGGAGGGAGTTGTCTCAAGGGTTCATGTATCAATTCACATGTTCATGCAACAATAAAACCACGATTTGTGAAATATGAATTATCCTGTATTCATTCATTAGTGAATTGGACCATTAAACAACAGTGTCGAAGCATTCCTACGCCCGATCACTGAGGACTAGTATTAAGTGTTGGCGCCTCACGCCACAGAACAGATTACAACACCTACGTCCAAACCTCAGCTTTGGCAGGTGTCAATACTATCTGAAATAAAAAACAACCTAAAAATATTATCTCTAACATGTCATCGGGTGTGTCCCACTAATGAAAATGAGTGATGACAAAATAACCTCTCGATTAATTCGATGCGTTTTTACGTAATTTTCGAAAAAAACAAAATTTCGCTTTCCTGGACGCTAAATTAAAGTTTTGCATTACGTTCATGGAGTCATGCTTTGTGGTTGTTATACTTTCTTTTATCATTTCCAAGAAATGTTGAAGATTTCAGATTTTCATTTGGGTGAAATTAAGATTTTATAATTTACTACTGGAAATAACACGGTAATTTTAAGTTGTGATTCTGTATAGACAATATACTTTTCCACCCGTACAGGTATCACGATGAGTTTGGCTTCTTGCATAACTTACTCCGTAATCTTATAAACGAGCGGTAAGTGGCGTACTATCTGAATCAAAACCTCGCAGGAAACATTAATTCAATTAACGCCACGTTTCCTTTCCGCTTCCCATGAGCTGAGTGTATTCTCCTTTGAGCATTTTAGTTTCGCACTTTTGAGGTCTAAGTGTAGGATTATTTATGTATCCTACTTCAAGGTGACGCCACTGTCAGTGATGTGAACAGAGATGAGTGAAGCTAGTGAAGAGATTTGGGCGGCTCTTAACCTCGAGGTCTTGAGAGCCGACGAGGGTGAAGCGAAGTGAGTATGGAGCAGCGCCGGAATGCAAGGGCGGGGGAAACCGGAGATCCCCGAAAAAAAAAATTTATTTCCGATACCTGGAAAAAAGATATCGATTTCAATAAAAATGTCGTTGAAACATATTGACCATTTATATCGATTTATCATACATATAATACAGTCATTTCGATATTCCGATATACCTGCAAAATTCGCTTTATCATTTGGAGACACGCCAAACTTTAAGCACGTGTAGGCCTTCGTTTGCAATACGTTTGTCATTGAAACATACTTTATCTGACCCGCCCTGGGTAACTCTGCGTCAATAAATGGACACTTCAGAATTTCGTGTCCTAATCATGCGCAGATCAGTCAGAAAGGGCGTGGCTCCACAATTAGGCAGCAGCCAATGGAGAAACGAAACGGCGCTGACTCCAGTACGAACAGTACTGTGAAGTTTAGCCTGATGCCGAACAATAAAGAAAATTTTGCATGCTGGGCTGCCGCTGGCACGAAATTTACCATGGTAATAATTGGTAAGTTGCGTTGCGTCATTTTGTTGGCCAGTGCCGCCATTCTAGGTGCGTGTGCGGCTGGAGTTCGTGGTATAAGCAACTGTTTCACTTCCGCATTTTTACGTATTGTGTGGCATCGCACTAAGAGCTATTTTCCCGTGAATTCGTTGTGTTTGTCGAACTGCTGTCAAAATGATTTCAGACAGTAAGATAACATGGAAATAAAAAGACCCTTTCAACGCGGCACTATTGCAGAATAATTCAGAAAACAGAAGTGAAACAGACAGCTTATACGGCAAACTCAGCCGCACACGCTAGCAAAATGACGTCACTGGCCAGCAACATGTCGGAACGTCGTTCGCCAATCAGCGCCTGGTAACTTACTTGTCAGCCGGCATTCCAGCCATTAGGGACTCTTATGCATAACAGAGTAGCCAATCGAACCCAAGGCTCGTTCTGAGAGCCTCGTACATCTTATCGGCGAATGTGTACGCCCACGTCAAAGGATCACCACGCCGTATAAATATCTACTCTTTGCCAAGAAGCTTCCATTTTTTATGACCTGGCTGTTACGTACGATACGGGTACGCCATTCATTCCTGTCTGTTGCTGCGCGAAAGAGTCGTTCAGGGGTGTCCACACAAGCGTGGTCCAGTCATTAAAGAAACATATTCGAGTGTACGATCTTGACGTCTAACCTGTAACCTTAATAATTTGCGGAATTCGTGGACCCGTACCCAGGCCTGGTTGCAGGCCGCTGAAGGACGTGCGAGACGCAAGCTTGCCTTGACTCATCTCGACAGCACCTTCCGCGCGACCACCGTGCGCAACGCGGGAGTTATTCTCGGACATGACCATCGGGGCCCCGGGATTACCCGTCTCACATCGCCCAGCGGCACACGCCATGTAGGCTAAACCCCGCGCCTTAGCAGATCGCGCTCCTCCCAAGGTCACGGCCGATGGATGACTTACGCGCCCGCAGGTGGAACAATCACAGCGCGGATTTGCTACGGCTGGTCTGGAATAAACTTAAGGCTCCTCCTATCTGGAGCTTTTTTTTTTCGCGTTTGAGGCCGAGAAGCGCAGGAGCGCACGAGCATTGGGGGCCTCGGTGGTGAAGTGGTCAGACTACTCGCCTTCCACCTGGACGAACCGGATTTTCACTTTTGAGATACGGCACACCAGATGGCGCACTTAATGCTCGTGGTAGTGAGTGAAGATATCTGGGCTGCTCTTAACATCGAGGTCTCGAGAGCCGACGAGTGTGAAGCGAGGTGAGTATGGAGCACCACCGGATTGCAAGGACGGGGGAAACGGGAGATTTACGAGGAAACCCACCGACCAGCAGCATCGTCCGGTACGATTTCCACGTGCGAAAATCCGAGACAGACCCCGCCAGGTATCAAACCCGGTTTGCCTTAGTGTCTAATATTTAAGACGTGTTGACGTTGTCTTCAGAATCCACTGGTAATTACAGCGGCGCTTACTGGTAAAAAGAGGTAAGGCGCCAAGTTTAAAACTGTTACAGTATGCTCAGAATTTAATTTTATTCGGAATTGGTTTTCCTCGTAATCTGTTTCGGCAAAGGAGGAAATTTAACAAACTAAAATAATAATCCTTTTTAACATACACAAAACTTAGAAACAAATTTCTACAAAAAAACATTTTGCAAAAAAAAATATATAAAAACAACAATGCAATATTAACGCAAACATTCAGACAGCTTTTCCCCCACAAATAATTATATAAGATGGAAATGCCGGGCAGAAAACAGAACTTTGCGACGGTGGCGCCGCCGCGCGCATCGTTTTTGAATTCGCTCCTCTGTGAGGCAGCCTGCTCCTTGGCCGACTCGGCTCCCCTCCTGTTTTCCTCCCTCATTTCCCTTCCTTGATCGCCACTCCTTGTACGTCAACTTTTTTAATTCAGGGGCTAGTTTATATAAGTTGTTAAACGCCCTGTGCAGCACTCATTCTACGCCTCATTTTACGCATGTGAAGAAGATCGTCGGGTTGACGCCTGCTGGAGGAAAATTAAAATTGAAATATGTGCTAAATTTGTCAGTTTACCCGTCCTTGGACGAGGGTGCTATGAGACGCCGTTCAAATAATGTAGTTGCGTGAGCGGCTGATAATTCTGGAGCTTGTAGAACGGCGAGTCGTGGTCGCAGCTTTTCATTTGTGGGCCAGTTGTGTGTTTTTAGATAATCGAGTTGCGTAGTATTGTGTTTGGCTTGGGCTTTGCAGTGAGTTAGATTTTTTCTAAATTATGTTTTTGGACGACTGTCAAAATTGTAGTTTCAGCCTAACTAATTTCTTCCTTTTCTATGTAGTTCCAGTTTCTTTAAATGTTATGTATCGTTTTTGTCTGCTTCCCAATCATTTACTCAAAGTTTAATCATCACTAGCGTGCTACCACGGCTTACGCGTTGGGCGTAGTTTGTTCAAGTGTTCTAAATGTCGTCGTCGATTATTTATTCTATGGAGCTATGGTTAGCGTCTGCGGACTGCCTCCATCGATTCACTATTTTAACGTAATATTTTATTTCAGATTTCAACTTGAATTTTTACGTAGAGGAGGCTTTACTGTGCCTGAAGCGCTGCCCCCATTTAGTCAAATTGTTCCACTAAATACCTTGAATTTATCTAGTCATTAAAGCAACTATTTGTATTTTAGAAATGTTTTAATATTACTCTGCTCGTTTTGTCAATTAAATATTTATTGTATATTTTGGAGTGACGTAATTCTTTTGAATATGCAATTGCGAAACAATTTAATCTTATTGTACTAGTGTTTTTAAGTATTTCTAGTCAACAGAGTTACTTTTACATATTGTTAAACGTTTTATACTACTTGGATTGTTTACCAGTTAATTATTTATTGTAATTTGAGTTACGCAATATTTTGAACGATTAATTTAATCTATTTGTATAAGTATTTTAATCTACATTTTTTGCATCGTGAACATTTGGGGTTTTGATTTTAAATGTAATATTTTTTGTACATAGTCAGTGCAAATGTTTAATCCTAAAGTTCTGCTAACTTGTAAAATACTCTGAAATTACAGAGCTTGAAAACGACATCGTGTTTGTATTATTTGTGCTACGGCACAACTTAATAAAATTAATAAAGTCATCAAGGTATAAAATAAAATTACAGGAACCAACAGTTTCGAAAACAAACGAAAATAATGACAACTAAAATATAAAAGTAAATCAAGAAGAAAATGGAATACCAAGAAAAAATAGCAGTCGAAAACAAAGACGACACATGCAAGAAATATACAAATACAAAACGACAGGTACAACTACAACATAAAATTCAACTTAAATTCATTTTCCACATTTTCTTGTAGTTCTGCGCCAACATACACTACATTCATCTCCGCTATGACCTCCGCTTACAAACTCACCTTTATCTCCACATCAAAATCCATCTCAACTTCTATCTACACATACATCTCAACTTCAACCTCAACATTCACTTCAAATCTAATCTCAAGCATCACATCAACCTCCATCACGTATTCAACCTCCAAACCCAACTTACCTTCACCTACAACTACAACTTCAAATTTCGCTTCAAAGCTGATCTCAAGCATAACCTCAACCTCCATCACGGNCCTCCGCTTACAAACTCACCTTTATCTCCACATCAAAATCCATCTCAACTTCTATCTACACATACATCTCAACTTCAACCTCAACATTCACTTCAAATCTAATCTCAAGCATCACATCAACCTCCATCACGTATTCAACCTCCAAACCCAACTTACCTTCACCTACAACTACAACTTCAAATTTCACTTCAAAGCTGATCATAAGCATAACCTCAACATCCATCACGGAATTCTACCTCCAAACCCAACTTAACTTCACCTACAACTCCAACCTAAACATTCACTTCAAATCTAATCTCAAGTATCACATCAACCTCCATCACGTATTCAACCTCCAAACCCAACTTAACTTCACCTACAACTACAACTTCAAATTTCACTTCAACTTCCACAACCAATGCGAACCAGCACAAGAGGAAACAACACAATTCGCACACGACATAGACAATTTAACGGCACCTAATTTGGGGAACTGACATCCACATTTTTGCATGGATCCTTCTTCCTGTATATTATGTAAACTTGCACCACTTCGTAGTCACCCATTGATAGAATATTCTCCAATGAGTGCGAATAAACTCGTTTGCTCCTGGCACGACTTGCGAGTCGCGAAGGTGGCACAAACTTAAAAAATCGCAATGAACGATGTCATGGTTCCTAGGTCTAGCTTTGTATTACATTACCGAAACCTTAATATTTAAAATAAATGAAATAAAATGCAAATCAGGAAACCGTAAATTTTTCTTTTAGTTTCCTTCTTCCTGAACAAAGTTTACTTAGAGCTTATTACAAAAGATTTATTAAACGTTTTAGATGTTATTTGCAATATATTTTTCTACTAAGGATTATTCTCTAATTTTAACAAAAATTATAAAATAATAAAATCAGGATTTATAAGATGAAGCTCTACAAAAATTAAACAATTATAATTTTTATTTTCTTTTAATCATTGCCAATTGTGTATGTATAGCTTAGAGTACCAAATATGGAAATATTATGCAATAAATTACGAAAAATGATACCCATTTATTTATAGAAAATCTTAATAAATAACTAACATATTAAATTTTACTGTATAAATACCAAAGAGGATTTATAACATTAAATATTAAATTATTAAATAAATATAAAGGAGGATTAATTTACGTAAATATAAAAAAATTTCGCTAAAAATTCCAGCAAAAATGTGAAATAAAATTATTTCCTTAATTCATAGTGTAAATAATTTCCTTTCATTTTGATAGTATTATATTGTAAAGAAAACTCTAATTTAATTGCTAAATATCACTTGTAATTTAACCTGTTATTACATTTGAATAAAATATTTAATATGTCAAGCACACTGGCAAAATGTACTTTAACATGCCCAACTTACTTTGAAGTGATAATATCTTCATCCAAAGAAATCTTACGGAAATTAGAGAATCAAATACTTTGCTTATTTTACACATGTCAGTTCCTACATCTATAGTTCAACATTATTTCTATTTGAGGTTGGTACGCAATTAGTGAAGCTGTCAGGAGTGCCAATAGTGACCACCTTGGCATGCGTATACCAGAGGTAAGAGGCATCTTTGTACTTTCTTTCAGAAAGAAAGTAACCTAAGCTCATGCTTATATGAAATCCACGCTATACGGGATAGTCGTACGTTATCCACCAGCCGCCTCGCCAGAAAAGAGGGAAACCGCCAGGTTGGCAACATCGACCTCGTCTCGTGCGCGTCTTAAGGTGGATTCACACGTTTGCCAATCACACAGAACAGAGAAAGCAGGCGGCACCGACAACCAATTGCGGAGAGCTTCTCGCCGCTTACGCGTCATCTACGTTGGCTGCGCCAAACATAAGAAAAAAAGGCTGGGGCCCATAACTTAGTGCGTGCCGTTCGAGGAAAACAAAATGGCTACCATCGAAGAATATGTATTTCGGCATAGACATATCTATACATATTATAAAATTCAACGTATCTCGGTCTGTCTGTTAGTGCGCTTATCACTCGAGAACCACGTATCCGATTTACGGTTTTTTTTTTAAATTCATAGATTGGTTTTCTGGCCAGGTTTTAGTATCGTCCGGCACTATTCTCACATGCGACCCGGCCGGGAATTGAACCCGGTTCGCCTTGGTGGGAGACGAGCAGGCTAACCGCCCAGCACCCACGGCCACCAAAAATAAGGCACAGAAGTGTAAAACGCTTGTGATACGTGGCACATTTAGGAAACAACCAAGTACATATATGGGTGATATAAGTACAATACGTGGGGTGATTTTTCAAAGGTTTGATTCAACATGTGCGAAGAAACCGTGAATAGGCTATATAACCTGCCTCTGATGTCTAGTTGGTGTGATCTGCGAACGTTTGAATCCACCTTCACACGCACGTACGTAACCTCCGAGGGGGTTGAAGCCTGATATATTCCAGGCGTCAGCGAATGGTAAGTTAGGAGGAAATGGAAAAGAGGGGCGAGGAACATGCGATCTGCGACGGCGGAGTGGGAAGTCCGCCGCTACGTCGCGCTTTGACGTCGTCTCATCGGGTACTTCTCTCCTGTCGTGAGATGTAAAAACGCTCTGTCATTCCTCCCTGCCTCTCGACCATTATATACCTTTGAAGGGTTTTCTCATGTTCCTCCAGATCTCCTTTATTTTCTCTCATGTCGTCCTTTCCTCTCTATTGCTTTTCGCGTCCACCATCTTGGTTGTCATCACCGTCGTCAACATTGTCTGTCTGATGTAGGTGGCCATCTTGAATTCCCGCGCATACCGCCATCTGTGATTCTCGCGCCCGCCGCTAGAGTGATAGAAGTTCTACAGTTGGTGGTTTGGAGAGCTGGTATTGGCGCGGCCATTTTGTGCATGTGAGTTGGTTCACTCGTCGCCATAAGGACACGCTAGCATCGAGGTGAGTTCAACCGTCGGCCACCAGGAGCACTCGAATTTTTTTTTCGTTAGATGAACAAAATTACTTTTGGTTGATTTCCAAGTTTTGTTTACTCAAAAAAAATATTTTGGTGGGGGGCAACTAAATATATATTTGGTCATATACAAACAAATATTTTGTTAGCTTATCTTTCAGTACCTATAATATCTGTGCATTCGCCTTATAGGTAGGTGTCTGAACATCATCATCATCATCATTATATATATATTTGTGTTAGCACGAAAAAAAATTACAGTTGCAAAGCACAGGGGGAGATAAGGTCGCCACTGCTACGCACTGATGCCAGCAGTTATTAAAAAACGAAAATAGTTAAAATCACTTACCAACCAATGCATATTGCACAAGCAACAAGCACTGTATATCGCATCAGTCGGTGCTAGAAGACAATGTTTCTGAAAACTGACCTGGTAGCCTTGATTAGTACAGCAGAATAGCAAACGATTTTCCCCACGTAATCCTCCGACCTAGCTATGATACAGTACACAGGCACTACCAACCAACGCATAATGCGTGAGCATCTGGCAACGTACGTCGCATAGGCTAAAATTAAATACTATGGCAGAGTCGAGAAGCAGGGGGAGCGACAAGGTTCGACACTGCTACATACCGATGCGAACAGATATAATAAATATAATGAAAGGAAACTAGTTATAAGCACTTACCAACCAGCGCAAAATGCACAAGTGGCGAGCGTTGTATGTCGTATTAGATTATGCAAATCAAGACCATGCCGTCCTGGTTAGTACAACAGAATAGCAAACGACTTCCTTACGAACCCACTGAAACGAAACCATCACATTCAGATTACAGTCAAAACTCAAAACCCGCGTCACTAGCAGCGGAACGCATCCGACCCGGTCGACATAGTGCGATCAACTAACTTCGTGAGAATCTGTAAGGCAGCCCAGGTGGTCGACCGCTAGTGCGGGCACCGTGCAAGTCTCGGTAAGTCGAAGGGATGGCACAGAATACTAACCGAGAGAGAGAAGCGTCAGGCTCCAGGGTGGCTGACCAGCCGTGTCACACATGCACTTCCCTTTACGAGAGGGATACAGTTATAGAAGGCATGGTAAAAAGCTATTTCGTTTTAAATGTATTATATACACGCACTTATTTTTAAGGACGAAGAAAAAAATATTCGAAGACACTGAGACAACCAATTTTCCCCTTCTCGCAATGGCAGGAACCGTGTTGTTTTACGACTTTGACCTTTGGCCATTATTTCTGTCGACATCTATGCTAGGGATGAAGGGAAAACTCTGAGAAAATCCATTTGCCTCGCTCACAGCAGCAGGGGCAATGACAACAAGCAAATTTTACCTTGACCTTAAAAACCTATATTTTGTTTATAAAACAATTATGAGAAAACACTGGGAAAAAATCCATTTACCTCACTCACAACAGCAGCAACCATGACAACAAGCAACCATGACCTTGACATTGGATGATTTCATACGACCTTGATCTTGACCTTTGGCCACCATCTCGAACAAAATGTACCGCTCAAAACAAATAAAGGAATTGCAATTTTTTTAGAAAATTTTAAAATAAAAAAAAAAAAAATGTATAAGATTTTGGCTTTGTCTTCGACGAAGCTGAATACAGAGGCATGCCTCCATCTGCAGACAGATGGAGGCAACCTCACCAGTCTTGAGAGCCGACTAGGTTGAAACGAGGGGAGAATGGAGAAGCGCCGGAATTAAAGGGCAGGAAAAAAACGAGAGATCCCCGAGAAAACCCGCCGACCAGCGGCTTCGCCTGACACGATTTCCACTTGCGAAAATCTGGGAGTGACCAGGCCAGGCATCAAACCTGGTTCGCCTTGGTGGAAGGTGAGCAGTCTAACCACTCAGCCACCGTGGCCCCGATTGACGTCTGCAGCGGGAAACCAATTCACCGGGAGGTAAAATGGCAATGTCCAACTCTGAGGGGGTGACGTGACTTCGTAAACGCGCTAACCGACGAAGGAAAAAAACACCGCGGACTGAGGCGATCCAAAGTCACGCTCCGAGACGGCGTTCTTCACACGGACGCACGTTCTACCCTCCGAATCGTTTTACCGTGTCGATGTTGAAGAACAAGCATGCGGGGAACGAGAGCCTGGTTTGGAATTTTATTCATGGGTTCGCAGTAACTCTTGCAGCGCTGACTACACCCCTCCCCCCTCCCATGCACCCACCAATCACGTGCCACAGAGCAGCGCCGTGTCAGGTCGTCTGCGTGCAACTCGCATTCTTTGTTTACGATTGTCACCGAGTCTGCAGTTGTCGCCGCGCCGTCAGCGATGTCTCGCCCCACGCGGACATCTGCGAACNNNCACGCGGACATCTGCGAACACCAGCCACGGAATAAACAAGTGCTGTGCGCGCAGCAAGTACTGTGCTGCTTGCCTCCCCAGGCGGCGTTTCTAAACTGCGGAGTAATTACTCTGAGCATCTTGCCCGAGTGAAACTTTCACACGCACTATCTCAGCGAGTAACGAACGGTAAACTGAAAATGGCGGAAAGTTTGGGGGGGACTAAACAAATTGAAAGGAAATATGGACATTCTGTTAACAGGCACACACGGAACAATAAAAAATGACGAGTGATAAAATTCGTATTTTATTTATAAGTTAACTTTTGTAAAGGTTATCTTTTTTGACGTTAATGTTTATGATTAATTGATCGCAAGTGAAGCTGTTTATGTATATATCTAATATTTTGAAAAAGAAAGAATTTCATATTTGTAAACATAGATTGCCATTTACATCATGTTCATTCCAAAACCACGTTTACTTTTGCTTTCCTCGGGTGTTACCTCTGTTACTTTACTCTCCGAGAGAAGTTTTGGAACGCCGTCCTAGATGCGCGCGCTTGGTCCTCCTGCACGGCCCAGTCTGCTGCAGCTGATATTAGTGACGGGCCCGGCTGTGTACAAACTGTAAAAAAAAAAAAAACATTCGTCGCGCGGCGGCCAAAGTGCAGCTGATAGCACGAAGACAAATTTTTTCAGAACGGCATCAGGCTGCGGCAGTCTGCACGCGCAGTTACCTATCCCCTCGCCGGCCGCACCCCCAGTTCCCCGTAAATTCCCCGCCGGCAGTTAGGAACCCGCCCCCTCTACTTATTTATTCTATACCTGCTAATAAAGAGCATGGTACCCACCTCTATGTTTCCTGTAGTGTTTCAATTAATGCATGCGATAATTTTGAATTCTGTCCTGTCGGAAGGGTTTTCGTGATGTCTATGCCGGTTTTTCCATTTCTCATCGTAGATATATGTTAACTATATGTACACTCAGGGAGGGGGTCTTGGCCGCAAACGCGGTCGTGGCTGCTCTATCCCCCCTCTGCCGCGATGCTTGTCTCCTTGCATGAATTACTTGCCTTGTTGGTGTATCGAGCCTAGCTCTTAGCTCCCATCCCTACCTCGGGCTCTCGCTTAACACATGAGACTTAAGCGTGTATGCCACGACGGAAGATTTCATGGACGATTCCATGCGAGCCTGCATGGCCGCTTGTATGGATGGTTATATGGAAGACTGGCCGACTGCCGGGCCGTTTTCATGGACGTTTTCGCAACTGGTCGTGTGCAATGTTCGATGGAAGGTTTCCTAAACGTTGGATGTTTTAGCCAATCAGAGAGAGAGAGAGAGAGAGAGAGAGAGAGAGAGAGAGAGGGTGGTAGAGTCATTTTGTTAATTTTATTTTTAGAAAGAACATACGACTGTTAAACACGAATAAGTAGTAAATAAAAAACCACGAAAATGTCTACTGATTCGATTGTGTGAAAATTAATGTAAACATTCGTGTTTATTTAACATAAAAGTAGCAGTTATAACAACAAAATTCTATGCACGAGCACATTGTGGTGTAGTCATGCGTGAAGGTTGTTCCTGAACCACAGATGCTGAAGTAAAATCATAAGAAATGCACTAGTCTTCACTTGTGCGGCAACAAGTAACGTCGGATAGGTTATTCCAAAGAACCCTCTATAACTGCTGCCTTGCAGGCTCGGGCAGCCGGTCTCGTGGAAGCTTCCGCCAGAGCCTGTATGGAACATTTTATCGTCGCATACGGGCTTTAGAATTAGGGTAGGTAAAGAAAAAGAAAAAAAACGCCGGCAGTTGTGGCGCTAACAGCATCCAGAAGCGAAATGGCGTTGTGGTTACTTCCATGCGGAAAAAACCCAATCGTTGATTCGCTGCGCTAAGCTCTGGCATGTACCTTGTGTCTGATTGGCTACCAGGTGCTGCGAATGTACCCTTCTATAGGCTGTTCATTATAAACTGAGCACTTTTGAAAGCCCTGCTTTAGATCTGCTTGTATGTACACTGTGTATTCTTCCGCCATATGTAAAGTTAACATTGCCGTGAACCTGATCACTTTATTCATGCACGAGTTAAGTGAAACTGTTGAATTATAAAAATTTCAATATTATACAAATTTTTAAACTCTTACACTTATATGCGTTAAAAAACAGAAAGTAAAAATTAATCACGTCAGTATTCGAGAATGTTTAACTTGTAGCACTTTTAATTCAGCGTTAAGTCGTGGACTACTTTCCCTCCGTCGTTACCAACTTTACTGGGCGCATTCCNATTCGAGAATGTTTAACTTGTAGCACTTTTAATTCAGCGTTAAGTCGTGGACTACTTTCCCTCCGTCGTTACCAACCTTACTGGGCGCATTTCAGTCAGTGTGTCCGTTATTATGTATGCAAGTAGGAACAGTGACATTTTTCGAATGTTGATTTCAAAAGTGCTCACTTTAACGTGAACAGCCTTTAGCTGGGCTGTCGACTGGCAAGTTGACAAGAAGGCGCTGATTGGCTAATGGCGTTCCGTGTTGTTGGCCACTGTCGAATTGTTACGTGCGTGTGCGCCTGGAGATCGCGTGGTAAAAGCCGCTGTTCCACCTACTGTAGTCTTAAGGGGGGGATCAGGCTCCGCCATCTTGGATTTACGATACTTCCGCCGTAACTTGCATTACATGTTTAATATTTTATTTCGGGCCTCGACATGGCATATAGCATTGATCTGCACATATTCTATACCATGTACTGCTCGACTATTGCTGCCAGGATCGTTTCTGTAACCGCCACAAGAAAAAAAAATATTTCTTGCCGGCAGTCTCTAGTAACAAAATTAATAAACGCGATAGAGTTGTAATAGTTTGATAAAGCTTTCGAAACTATTATTTATGGCACGTTATGCGAAAAATTTCTTTTAACATTCTTTAGTGTAAGCTGTGGGCGGAGAATAGAAAACTTCGCGAATTCATTTAGGGACAAAACAGACCTCCATCACGTGTGCACTGTAGACACATTTGCCATTGGTTCTCAGTTCATTAGAGACGCCCTGGAGTGACCTGAGCGAATAGTGAGACTTGCAAGGAAACGAGTTGCGACCGCCGTACGGCCAGGCGTGTTGTAACACTGGCTACTCTCTGGAGCAGCAGCCAATGAACAAGCATCTGAGGCTCGAGTGAACACAGGGCTGTGGAGTCTAGCCTACATTTCATTGAACTCTCACTGAGTTTTCCCATCCCTACCCTAGCTATGGGAAAAATAGTGAAAATCCAATATGGCGGGGCCTGATGCGCCATGACGAGCCCCTTGAGTATATATATATTTTTTTTTAACGCCTTGATATTACGCCCGGTCGTGCGACGGCGATGGAAAATAGCATTAACGAGCTTAGCGCGTGTTCCGATTCCTCAGAATTGTAAGCGGCGACTATAGGGTTTTAACACAGAAATCTGATCAGAAAAGACGCAGCATTGTCGCTACAGTTTAAAAAACACTGTTTTACATAAGAATAAATATCGTAAACAGAGAGCTACTTTCAAGGATTTTTGCTGACCTTGACTCTCTTCAATACCGCGTTTGTGATTAAGAGTAACCAAATTTCCAGAAATCTTCCTTACATTACATTTACTTTCTTGAAATTTTTTTAGCGATAGCGGATTTAGCAAAACACGCAGCTACAACTGTAAATGTACTAGTTTCTTTGTGTTTTTCCCAGTATGTAAATAGGAAAAACAGTTCTACTTTCATTACGCGGGTATTCTATTGGTTATAAAATTTAATTTATTCGGCTCCATCGTGTTACTCTCACAAATGAGACGGGTGTAACGTTTCTTGCTTATAACAATATTTGAGTGTTTGAAGTATTTCTAACCGTTAGTGGTGACTGGTGCTACTTTCTGATGTTTAAACAAATAAGTCGGAGTGGCGTGAAAATACTAACTACTGCACTGTTAGAAAAAATTCCGTGAAATTACGAACTTTCTACGAACCTTTTGTAAATTTTACACATTTTCCGTGTATTCACGGGACGTGGGACGTGTCTGTAAATTTTCTACGAAGTGTGCGTCTATTTAGAGTTCATAAAAAAAGAAAACCGAAAAAGAAAATTCTAGTTATATGTATAAGTGTTTATTAGAGTATAAAAAAAATAAATTATTATTTTGGAATGCGATTTGAACACGAAGCAAAAATTTCAGAGTCCATGACTTACCATAGAGCTATCACGTGCCTACACAATATTAAAATTAGTTTGTCAATGTGATTACTTTAAACACTGACATGTCATTCTTGTACACTTCTATATGTTTATTCCCCTTTAAAAAATACATACGAGTCCATATATTATGCATTACCCTTTTATTTAATACATAATTACTTTAATTTTTATTAAAAGTTTTATAACATATTCATTACTCCCTCTTATGTCGGTGTCTAAGCCGGACAAATTCCACCCGTTTTGCTGTGAAACTTACTGTTTCCAAGATATTTCCTTAGTATGATGGTATGCTTATCTCACTTTATCGGTGAGGCACAGGCACAATATCTATTTTATAGATGATAATTAAGCCATACATTATATTATTAATTCTCTGTACACTCACGTTGCTTTCACAGGCTTATACTGATGAGTTTATATGTCTTATATTGACATTTAATGGTTCAAAGGGCGCCTTCTACGCGGTGGCCTTGAAATGTCAAGATGTGTTTTCTGTAAGATTTGGAAGTTTCGCAACCGCCGTAACAGTGCAACGAACCAAATTTTTGTCACCTCGTCAAATGACAAGTTAGCTGAACTTGCGCTGCGCTGAGGGGGCGAACCTCATGTGTAAAGGTAAAGAAATTTCGTCAATTCATTTGGCATCAGCCTAGCTTTCCCAGTACTTAACGTACCTGGATCGCACTGTCTATTCAGTGGCAGCTGCCATTGTGACACCGTTACTTTTATTTATCTCGAAGAGACGTAATAGGGCTACCGTTTCTTACTGTTTAATACTGACCGAAGAGTCGCCCAGGGCGTGTCAAAAGAAAAGTGGCCCAATCATAGAAAAAAAAAAACNTACTGTTTAATACTGACCGAAGAGTCGCCCAGGGCGTGTCAAAAGAAAAGTGGCCCAATCATAGAAAAAAAAAAAACCACTACAAGTAATAAGTAGAGACTGGAAAAAATTCGCGAGTTATATGACCTGCAGGCTAGACTCNAAAAAAAAAAACCACTACAAGTAATAAGTAGAGACTGGAAAAAATTCGCGAGTTATATGACCTGCAGGCTAGACTCTAAAGTCTTATGTATAAATAGGCTTACATCAACTTTACTTTGTTTGTCTGCCGTCACAATGGAAGGCGACTATTGGACCAGCACTCTTCAGGAAGTGTCAATTACCGCGTGGGCCAATAGCAAAATTTATATAAACGCATATGTTTTTAATTATAGATTGTCCCTAAATGAATGCGCGAATTCTTCAGGTCTTCAGTAATGAGNTATATAAACGCATATGTTTTTAATTATAGATTGTCCCTAAATGAATGCGCGAATTCTTCAGGTCTTCAGTAATGAGTGTTTTGAGTCTAACCTGCAACAGAAATAATTTGTGAAATACACGAACGTATACTCATGGGGCCACACCGGGTTCTAGATATCGCTGGGAAATTCTTCAGGCACCGAAATATCATAAGTCATGGATAAAAAATAACTATAAACACTGGAAAATACCAGAAAAAAAGTACTGGAGCGTCCGGATCGTTTTATGATTGGATGATTCATTTTTGACTGGGCTAGGAACTTTTCGGACCAGTCATATAGATCAAAACGTAGAGTGTAACAATTCTCATTGGCCCAGAGAAACGGGACATTTACTTCACACACACGAGACAGCCAGTAATGGAAGAAAATTCTCTGATNAAACGGGACATTTACTTCACACACACGAGACAGCCAGCAATGGAAGAAAATTCTCTGACATGTGGACAGTAGCTACGTTGAAACCTAGGAAACTTTTCCCAAGCTAAGCCATCGTCTCCAAAGGTAACACGTATTACTTATTAGCGCACTTCATGTGAGGGTACGGCCAACGTTAACATCTACTTAACACCTTATTCATGTTTTACGAAATTCACCAAGATAAAGCAATACATGAAATATTACTGTGTCAGACAGGAAAGTTTAGCGTCGTTCAAATTGATAAAAGTAGTATTAAGGGATACCAGATTGATGCTTTCAACTGCAAAACTTATTTAGTTGCCCGTCCGCGGATCACAGATCATCAGTACCAGAGTAACCTAATTATAATTGGCACAATTGAATAACGCAACGTCTTTGTCACTTATAAACGCGGCCAATAACGAATGGAACACTGGAGGTGTCTACGTAGGATGTTGCTGCGTGGACAACTTTTCGCGCAAATTAGACATCACTGGAATTATTTCAATAACGTGCTATTCAATTACAGAACTGAAATCAGTCATAAGGAAATAACGAAAATTCTTCGTAATTTACGTTTCACTCTGAAACTAAAGACAGTAGACCTACGTGAATAATTCTTGTTCTATGAGAAGCGAAAAACCAAAACATTAATATAGTTGTTGAACTAATAATAACTATGCCATTATTTCTTTAGTTCTATGAATATAATATTTTACCTAAAAATTACAGATATATCTGGACCATGTCAATGTAAGCGAAAGAAATATTTAACACCAACACATCAGAGAAAAAAAAAAAACAATTTTAGCTAAGATTTTGTGAACACTATTTTTCCATATAACCTACACGTCATTTGTAATGCGCACATATTTGAGTCAGACAAAAACTGATATTCTATTAACAGGTTTCAGCCGATATTCTACATAGATTAATTTAGTTTCACGAAATTATCTCGCGGACAAAGTACTCTATTATATCCTCGGGATATTAAAGATACGGCCTACCAACTACCACATCTGCAGGTGACAGAACACCACAGAGTCCTACTCTCATCAGTCCTGTGCCAAGCACTTCAGTGGCAGCCCATTATTTGGCGAGTCTTGGTGGCATATCTACAGTTCTAACAGTTGGACCAATGGCCACAAATGGGGTGTTTATGCAGCGATTACTTCACCATACAAACAAATCGTAGTCATCGCTAGGTCTCGTAAAAATATACCTTCACTTAGGATGACTAGTAAAAGAAGACGGACGCAAAGCAGAACGAAAATGACGCAGACCATAAGCGAGTCATACAACGATGACTTGATTGTGTCTGTTGAATCAAACAGTGACGGATCCATCAATCCATAAGGGCAGTATCAACGGTCTAAAGATGCAATCTGCATATTTTGTGGCTGAAAATTTTTGGGTGACTAAGGATTCAATATTTTTTTTACGCAATATGTGGGCCGATTCTAAATGTGCAGACCCATAGAGCGACATGTGTGTTTGTGACCATTGTAAACCCAAGTAACTGCCACTTTTTGTGTAGACACGCTTATATTTGTTCCTCACATATTTTGTGGCACTTTCGCAGTTCAGTTCAATGATTTGTACTTTCTCACATTACAACCCGATTTTCAAATTCTCAAATATTGCCTTCAGTTGTAAAAATTCCATTTTTGGCAAAGACTATAGGGTTCATGATATTTCTTACACGATTATGTCCACGTAAAATTCAGCACAGAATAATATTTCATTTAGAAACCTTTGTGTATTTTGGGAGTACCTAGCTCCAAAAAATTGTAAATTGTATCCCATATTCCTACCTTCTATGCCTTTATACGTAACTGTATATTGATTCAACTTGCTGCAAAAATATTTATAAATAAATCGGCGGACCAGCGACATGAATAACTTTGACTGTGGAACTAAAATAAATATTTATAAAGAGCCTTATTTCCTAAGTATTTCTTCGCGAGAGTGAGAAAAACTCCTAAGGTCATATAGAACACTCCCATGTGCTAACTTATAGCAACTGTGGTTTACTTTATATTTTAATACAGAGACATCCACATTAACTTTTCTCGCAAGATGATCAAAAAGCACACTAGATATCTTTCTACACTGCCCCTTGACAAAACACAATAAAACCTGACGAATACACGGGTCTGCAACACTAATTTGCGATTTTGTCAGAGCTCAATAAAGTCATAATTGTATTCCCAAAGGTTTTTTAAAAGTCCGCCATAAAAAATTATTCAGACCTACACAACGAAATTTAAGTAGTATATACAATTTTGAAAAATACTATATACTGTAGGGAATTAGTAAATAAAGTAAAGTGGTGAATAATGATCAGGAAAAATAATAAATTCACAGTTAACTACGTCATAGCGAAAACTAAATGTTGGGAGAGGTAATAGCTCAACAATATATATATTTGTATGGCTCAAGTTTTACAAAACATTTGTAATGCATTCTCTTAAAAAAAATGCGTGTGCATATACATATATATATATACATTTGTAAATAATGGGTTACACGGTATCTGAAGTGTTATTCTTACTGAAACCTCGGATCCAAGTACTGGGTGGTTCTCAAGATGGATAATATCAACCGAAGCTTCACACTTNTACTGGGTGGTTCTCAAGATGGATAATATCAACCGAAGCTTCACACTTGCACTACGGCGCTCAAATATGCGGTTCCCTTAAACACAGTTATTGTGAAAACCAAACACAAGTTTTTTCCCTTTTTTGTCGTGGGAGTGATGCCTTACACGGTGATTTCCGACAAAGAGAGGGATGGGGGGTGCCCGTTAGCTCCGAGTGAGAAAGCTCGCTGGTACGAGATTTATTCGCTCACTGAGTGTACGCCGCACCGCCACCCCACCAGAGCTGCTTGTTAATCACGAGTCGGCTGTCGTGCGGATGGGATTAATTCCTGGCGCGGACGCATAAAGCTGCCCGCCGCTAAAGTGAAATGGCCCTTAATTAGGCTTCACCTCCTATATTTCCGCTGCCCCGCTGCCACCATCCAGCTTCTTTGCAGTACTCCTGTACCTGTCTTATTTCTCTCTCTCTCTCTCTCTCTCTCTTGCACTGTGTCTGCTCAGCCGCGGGGTACCAGACGATCGTAAATACGAGCGGAGGACAACCAACGCATTCCCCATCGCCCGCCCCATTTTCCTCGCTTTTCCCCCGCCGCTGCCCTATTTGATTGACAGCGCTCGTTACTCTGTCGATGTCCGGCGCGGCGATCAATCACTCGTGCAGGTCGGCGAAGAAACTAATAAGGTAGAGGGGCGAGGGGATGTCACCGGTAGCCCCTGGCCAGGCGGGGTCGCCGTGGATGCCCGTCTGAAGGTCACGGCCCTGACCTATGGCAAAGGCGAGGCGTGAGTGTCGTTGCGAGGCTAGCTTGTGCCACAGAGTAATTAAGAATGAAGAGGTGAAAACCGCTGGTTGCACCGAATATCTCCAGCCGTACACGCCAGCAAAATGGTCTTACTCGTCATTTTTAGTCAATAGTCCATTCACGGTNGCACCGAATATCTCCAGCCGTACACGCCAGCAAAATGGTCTTACTCGTCATTTTTAGTCAATAGTCCATTCACGGTTACTTCCAACTTTTCTGAAGCCGTGCTAAAGTTCTACTTCCACGATATTCCTCCGCCTCATGCAAACTAAGCTTAACCGAGTCTAGAAAATTACATCAACGGGACAGTACTCGTGCGCAGTCAGTGTAGTAACATTTTGCACGANAAGCTTAACCGAGTCTAGAAAATTACATCAACGGGACAGTACTCGTGCGCAGTCAGTGTAGTAACATTTTGCACGAGAACTATTTCTTACTAGGTATCGCCAGCACACCTGCGTTCTCCCTATCTTTACTAATATAAATTACAATTGAAATATTACAATTTGCAGGTTAAATATAAGTAGAAGTTGAATTTTGATAAAACAAAACAGGGTATTTTATGTTAACCGGAGCATAAAACGCTTTTGAAACATGAGATATTTAGGAAACAAGCAAGCTAGTCTTACATAAAGCGACTTTTTTAGAGGTTTGATAAAAAAAAGTGTGAAGAAACCGTGAATAAACTATATTCGTGGTTTATAGTCTATTAATAAAGTATACTATTCTATTTATAATTAACACGAATTAAAACAGAGGGAAAATATGCGTGTTTGTAATGCTCAGTAAGACATAGTTATTATGCAAAATATTATTAAACTGAGTGCGCAAGAATGCGGTGCGTTGTCCCTTTTGGTGTAATTTTCTAGGCTTGGTTGAGCTTTGTTTGCATGAAGCGGAGGAATATTCGGGAAGTAGAACTTTAGCAGAGCTTCAGAAAAGTGTGAAGTAACGGTAAACGGACTGCAATGTCCCTGGAGGCAGTGCTATTTCAAGACCGATAATCGAGGTTCCAAAATCTCGGNGTAACGGTAAACGGACTGCAATGTCCCTGGAGGCAGTGCTATTTCAAGACCGATAATCGAGGTTCCAAAATCTCGGTGGCGTGGGTCGTACAAAATAATTGCAGCTCGACAGTCTTAGGTCGAATCACTGAGCCAGTTGCGGGCCACGTGTTTCAGTTTGAGCTGAACCCCGGGGCCGTATTTTAAAGCCATTAAACCACCGTTGCTATATTTAATAACTTTACTTATTTGTGTTTCGACCCTACCTCACCAGCTGGCAGCACGGATAACCGAGAAACTTTTGTAGTTATATAAATGCCGTGTTGGGATTGCTCCCAGGGCGAGGCGACACCATATTAATGATGGGCTTTCAAGCTGGTACCCGTATAGTCTCCCGTTATCTCAGTAAATTACATAGAATGAGACCTTAGGATGGAGCGGCGCCGGAATGCAAGGGCGGGGTAAACGAGAGTACCCCGAGAAAACCCACCGGCAAGCGGCATCGTCCAGCACGATACCCACATGCGAAGGTCCGGGAGTGAACCCTCTGGGGGATCGAACCCGGATCGCCGTGTTGGGAGGCGAGCGCCCTGGCCACTACGCCACCGCAACTCCACTTCTGCAGTAAGCAGTAGCCAATCGGGAACGAGTCCCACGATGGTGGCACGTCCACTTCAGACGAGCTGACAAGTCATTCCATTTCCGTATACTTGGCTGTTCTCGACAATGGTGTGGATGCTGTTTGCGAAGGAAGCTCGGGCGATGACTGTGTTCTGCTCCAAGTGGTTCGCCCGGCCGACAAGCCACTGCTAGTGCGTTGCGAGTAGGCGTGGGTCAATTACGCGAAGCTATCTGAGGACAAGCTAACACTCGAACATGTGTGCTCTTGTAAGTTATTTTTTCTTCAGTTGCGTCGCAGTTTACCAGACACGCCGCCTGGGCCTTAAAACTTCGGCCGTCCGAAAAAAAAAAGTCTCTTCAATAAATGTTTTACTTGCTTTTGGGGATCTCCCAGAACTGTGGAGTTATTAATCAGAGCATATTACTAGAGTATAATCTTTACTCTTATTATTTCTGTG
Organism: Clitarchus hookeri; assembly: GCA_002778355.1. Taxonomy (NCBI): domain Eukaryota; kingdom Metazoa; phylum Arthropoda; class Insecta; order Phasmatodea; family Phasmatidae; genus Clitarchus; species Clitarchus hookeri. The sequence goes on from NQII01000145.1 coordinate 1,229,692, forward strand.
GGTAATTAAAGGTAAATCAGAAAATGGCCCGGATGTTTAGTAGAACTAAGGGAACCAAATGAAAATGTGTACGTTTCGGATACAATCACAGATAGATAAGTATACCTGATGGCTGATAAAATCAGTTTTTTATTTAAAAGGTACCTCATGTACTCTACTTTATTTTTGGACTTAATGTATAAGATATGGTACGTGTAGATAATTGTGTATATAATTTTTAAGTGAAACTTTCATATTATAAGCAGTATTGTTGTGGACAGGTAATTTTTTTTACAGGAGATTCTGAATACTTCCTAAATAAAATGAAGCTTTTGTAACTATTTACATGCTCATTCCAAAACTGTTGTATACGAACTTTTTTTTTTCTTTTACTTAACATCACTTTGCTATGCTATTTGAGTAGCGTTTTGTAACACGGCCCATAAAAACTCGAGTCAGTAAACAACCAAGCAAGGGAAAAAGGACGGAATTATGTGCTATCCGTTGTAGAAGAAAAGGTGGCTGGAGGGAGGTGAATCTGCCTACTTTGTGGGGGAAAGAGCTGGATTAGATATACTGGCTGAGAGGCAGCCAGGAGGTGCCAGATAAGACGAAAGCCAATAGGAAAACTATGACAAACGTAAGTGTGTTTGAGGTCTAAATTGTCACAAAATGAAGCTGCAAATTGTTCATATCTGTATCTGGTAGTAACAGTATTTATTCTAAAATTCCTCCTTTTGTTGAATCAAGTATACGCGCAGTGACCAAAACACTCGGGATAACCAACACGGAGACAAATATGATAATGATGAACGGTTGTAAACACGTTTACGAGGAGTTAAATATATTTTAATGTCCTGAGAACACGTACAAATAGAAACCTAACAACAGCGACGATTTCAAGTTCAATAAACTATTTTAATATATATGTGTCGTCGGAATTTGAGGCAGTTTCGAGTAGGCAATCTGCCGTCATCGAAATAAACAAAAGTGATTTATTTCGACTTCTTCAGTGAAAAAGACTTTTACAACGATCGTCCTGAGCGCTGCAAATATGACCACTTCCAGAGACACGGCAAATTATCCCATCTTACAGAGACACTGTAAATTCTCCCATCTTCCAGTGACACTGTAAATTCTCCCATCTCCCAGAGGCACGGTAAATTATCCCATTCACTTGGCATCAGCTACTCCTCAAAAATGCGTAGCTCCGGATGCATTTTCCTATCGGGCCACAGGAGCCGCGGTGGTGTAGTGGTTATACTACTCGCGTCCCATATAGGAGAACAGGGGTCCATTCCTAGCGGGGTTGCCCCCGGAAATTCGCAAGTAGGAATCGTGCCGGTTCTTTCATGAGTCTCCCGTTTCCCCCGCCTTTTCATTCCGGCGCTGCTCTACACTCATCTCACTTCACCCTCATCAGCTCTCAAGACCTCGATATTAAGAGCTGCCTAAATATATTCACTCTTCTTCACTCACTCTATTGGGCCGCAGGTAATTAAACATTTCTGGAGGCATTTTCAACCAATAAATAAACTGAAACAAAAGAATACACAAATTATGAAAGCCTCAGCTTCGCTGTGACAGCGGCCAGCAAGGAAATTTCAGTTTATCAAGAGCACAGGAGCATGTCAATTTTACCATGTACTGAAAAATGTCCATTTTATGACAATATCATCAAGCGACGTGACGCAGTCACCTTCGAGCTCACATACTGGAGGACCAGGGTTTAAATCCGGGTCCAGCCATTCCGATTTCGGTTCCACGGTTTACCGAAATCACTCCAGGCGAATGCTGAGATGGTTCTTTACTACAGGTCGTAGTCGATTCCTTCCCCGATCCCGCTTCTCCAAGCAACTTGATTGGTCTCAAATGACCTCGCAAACGATGAAACGTTAAGCCTTACTTACCTGTTGTGTGTGATATAGATATAGAAAGTTCCCTGTAATGACCACTTATTCTCGTCTTTACAAACACATATTTTTTGGAACATTTCAAGTTTATCTGAAGATGATAGAAACAAATCTGCTTCATATGTTAAGTATCTGTATCAGTGAATATGAAATCTGCCGACTGGAAACTGTGACTCAGAAATGTTTCGGTTAGGTTCTCTAGTGCGGTTGTGCCTACGTGAGGTTTTGTAGCCGGTTTCAAACGTAAATGTAATAAAACTTATAAATAACCGTCACTACGTGCGTGTTGTAAAAGTCCGGTCTTGGTTCAAGTAAACATACAGCGCTGTATATAAATGTGCTGCATGAAAGACTAGCCTTTGTTTGGTTCCCGGATGTCGGAAACATTCAGCGAATTATTTGACCAAAAGGGTTTCCTTTTATTTTATTTTATTGTTACGTCGTGTTCCTTTCTCTACTAGCCACACTAACTTTGCGAGAAACTAGTCTTCTTAAATAATATACGGTAAATATATATATATACAAACACACATGGTGATGAGGTTCGTGAATTGAATGACGCCTGGAATGTAGGCAGCCACGCATCACAGCGTCCACAGTCTAATTGACTGTACTGTACAATGTTCATAATACATAATAATATATACATACCTTAACAACTGATTGATCATAACAATACGTCGTGACGTTATGATCTTACTTAAAACAGCGTAAATATTTCATAACTTTATGATTATAATGTACGTATACTTAAAAATCCTATCTCAGGTACTCACTTCTAATATGTCGAAATTTCTTTGTATTAATAAATATGCATAATAATCTTCTCTAAAAGACAACTGCAAAAAAAAAAAAAAAAAAAAAAAAAAGCATGGTGTTTACACAAATGCTTGAAACTTGGCATGAAATGTGTTTTCCCCCTTTGGAAAAATGCCATCACCAAGGACAACCGAATTTCACGAAAATATTTCACGACCAGGCGTATTTCATATAACTTTAGCTCAGATGCACTTTCGTGATTGGATGGTTTCCGTGTTGTGTGTCTTAGGGGTTTGCGCGCAAATCACACACGCACAGTAGTTGCGTAATTATGATTGGCCAGACAGGTAGGAAAAAGTGTTCACACAGACACGCAACATATAAGTAGAATAAAACTGACGGTACGCTCGTAGGTTATTGCAATCTGGCATGTGCGGAAACCTTTTCGCGAAATCCGGGTGTCCCCAGCCATCATTAATCCTTAGTTGAAGTTCCTGTCCAAGATCCTGCTAATGCGCCTAAAATTGTTTACATCCAATATAATAACGCAAAATGTACTAGCGTGTGCAGCTTAACCAGTCACCTTGAGGGTACCTGATACGTATTTGTCTGATTCGTTAGTTGCAATCATTTCTTGATAGCGAAACGTCGAAGAAGTATTTTTGTAGGCCGTTTGTAAGCTTGTTGAATCCGATACTGTACGACTTGTTTGTCGATGTATGTTATTGAAGTAATAAGCCTATTTTCGCATATTATGAATATAATATTGAAAACTGTTTCTTTACCACTTATAAATATTGTTTTTTTTCCACGGAACCTTCTTCAAAATAGAAATTTGTATTTTTTTTGTCGCGATTGTTTGTCGAATTTAATTATTACAGCTACTTGGCTCGACCGTACTGTAATTTTAGTCGTAAGGAAAGACGACTGTGATGTGCAAGTCAAGTGGAGGTAAACATCTCCATCAATAATAAGGATAAGGGATTATGTACTGCATCAGCAAGTCCACGAGTCGGGACCATCAAAAACATTTATCAGCTTATCTACCATCTTGTGTGTATTCCGAAAGTCGAAGTGACTCCTACATGATAGAAGGCAGCAAGGAAATAAAATATTAATTTCAAAATTTGAGCAAGGAAAACTGTCGAAGTTTAGGTTTCACGACTTGCGGTTATGCCGTAAAGTTAAAGAAAACAGGGGCTCCCGATTACAGTTGATTCGTAACCACGTAGTTAGCGACCCAGGGTTCATGCAGTTTTGAGTCGAGATGAAGGTTGGACCCAAGTTGTTGACGGCGCTTCCTCCTTGTTACACAAAAGCGACTCCTTACAAATGGAGATTACTGAGGACCAATAACACTGTTCGCAGTCTCAAAAAAAAAAAATGTTCTCCTCTGTGCACTAAGCCATAGACTTAAAGCAAGGCCCATATACGNTGTTACACAAAAGCGACTCCTTACAAATGGAGATTACTGAGGACCAATAACACTGTTCGCAGTCTCAAAAAAAAAATTTTCTCCTCTGTGCACTAAGCCATAGACTTAAAGCAAGGCCCATATAGGAATCCATAGTAGGGCATCTACAGACCTTAGCACAGAGCGAGTTATGCTAGGCTTATACAGTAGGCAAACACGTGCTCTTATCACTGATTCGAAGGTCCTGAGACTGTCACCGGCATATATGAAAAATGTTTCATCTTCAGGCATCGGAAGACAATGGTAAACCGTCCCAGTATTATCTATGATTATCTATGTATATTATAAAACTCAACGTCTCTCTGTCTGTCCGTCCGTTAGGGCACTTATCACTTTAGAACCACTTATCCGATTAACGTGTTTTTTTTTTAAATTCATAGCTATGTTCTCTGGCCAGATTTTAGTATATGTTTTGTAATATTACTTTACGTTANAGTTGTTGACGGCGCTTCCTCCTTGTTACACAAAAGCGACTCCTTACAAATGGAGATTACTGAGGACCAATAACACTGTTCGCAGTCTCAAAAAAAAAATTTTCTCCTCTGTGCACTAAGCCATAGACTTAAAGCAAGGCCCATATAGGAATCCATAGTAGGGCATCTACAGACCTTAGCACAGAGCGAGTTATGCTAGGCTTATACAGTAGGCAAACACGTGCTCTTATCACTGATTCGAAGGTCCTGAGACTGTCACCGGCATATATGAAAAATGTTTCATCTTCAGGCATCGGAAGACAATGGTAAACCGTCCCAGTATTTTCTATGATTATCTATGTATATTATAAAACTCAACGTCTCTCTGTCTGTCCGTCTGTTAGGGCACTTATCACTTTAGAACCACTTATCCGATTAACGTGTTTTTTTTTAAATTCATAGCTATGTTCTCTGGCCAGATTTTAGTATATGTTTTGTAATATTACTTTACGTAAGGAATAAGCAGTGACGATAATAGTGAATCAAGTCGGAAAAAAGTTTGCCGCCAGCACGCTCTTTTGCAATACGCTNAGGAATAAGCAGTGACGATAATAGTGAATCAAGTCGGAAAAAAGTTTGCCGCCAGCACGCTCTTTTGCAATACGCTGTCTAAACCGTTAAAGATGGAACAATATCATGTAGTAAAAAATTGTGTAGAATAGCATATATCTGAACATAACAGAGAAATACTTATAAGCGTTTTTACCATTTTATTCACAAGCAACATTCAATGACGAAGTTTTTCACCTTGTACTCATTGAAATTGAAACGCAAGTGCAGACATTGTCAGGAAAAAGTATAAAAAGCATGTGCCTACCAATACCATATAACATAGTAGATTAAACCGTTAATAATTACTACATCAAGTAAACTTCATATAATAGATTAGAATTGCACACCAGCGCAACGCTTATTAGTATTTCTCTGTTATAGAAAGATATATGCTACCGCAGAGTTTATTTAATGTCTTTTTGTTCGACACAATTCTTTACTACATGATATTGTTCCACCTTTAACGGTTTAGACAGCGTATTGCAAGAGAGCACGCTGGCGGCAAACTTTTTTCCCCTTGATTCACTATTATCGTCACTGCTTATTCCTTATGTCCCTTTACGTAACAAAATATATACTAAAACCTGGCCAGAGAACTTTGCAATGAATTAAAAAAACCACGTAAATCGGATAAGTGGTGCTATAGTGATAAGCGCACTAACAGACAGACAGAGAGACGTCGAGTTTTATAATATGTATAGAAGATTAACACTAAGAAACATTAAACTTTATTAAAAAAAACCTAAACAATAATTCTGTAGTCCACGCGAGCGGAGCCGCGGGCACAGCTAGTTTTGTTTTATATATGTATGTGTTGCTGCTTGATTTGTCGAAACCGCGTAGCTTCGACTAGGATGGTGGCACAATTTCCGTGAATAAATGTTTGTGAATGATACTACGCTGCGCCTAATTGAGGTTTAAAGTAACTGGAATTTATACAAGTCATGGTAAATGCATTTTTTTTTTAAAATAAAAACACTCATGTGTTTAAAATCGAACTCAAACAAACATCCTCGTTGCTGTTCGACAATTTGGTTTTGCAATTTTACGGGCAGTTGGCGAAACAGTTTTGGGAACGTAAGCACTGAAGTCGGCGTATCTCGTCTTTAATCAAAAGTCCAAACGATGTACCGTGCTGAACATCCACCATTATAAACTAATTCTGAATGATGATAATGCATTCCTTATATACGGGTTGGAA
>NQII01000145.1:1247493-1267142 GCA_002778355.1 Clitarchus hookeri
GGAGTGGGGGGTTAATTACGTTAACCGTTAGCGGCCAGGTGTAATTAAAATCGAAATACGTGGAGGGGTGCGTATCGTAATAAGAGGGGGTGCTCGGAAATGTAACCCGGTGCATTGCAGACCGGCGAGCAAGCGTCTCGTCCAGAGGGATGCGCGAACATAATGACACAGAACTGAAGTGAATGTTTGCTTAATGAACGGACGGCCATTCAGTGGCACACTCAAGTGGCACGGTGTTGTGGAGCGTATAATCATTCCGTTTCTCTGGGACAAGGTGTACGGCGTCTAGATGGCGTAAAAAAGAGAGGATGGAAGCGTGTGTGTCTACAGAGAGAGCCAGCTGTGCGAAAATTGGAGAAGCCAGCGCGCGAATTAAGAACGGAATTACACTCTGCTCGGCAAAAGTAATTATACTCGCCATTCCAAGAAGCAGAGGACAAACGTGTAACACGTTCTAATTTAAGAACCTACTTTCTTGGACGAATTTCTGGGAACATCGACTCACAATCACTGGCTTGTATTTTTTACCCGATGTTGGCAAAGTCTCGAAAATTATTTTTGTTGAAATAAAGTTTATTCCCACAACTCTCAAATATAAAACATAACATCATTACTCTATTAATCTCAACATTTTATATAATGCGAAACCCGAGATTAGGTACATACACTTGTGCGTACCGACAGACACCACTTACTTAGGCAACTTTATCTAAAAGATTCCTCGTAATCTATAGGCCTACCTAAGCCTGTTGCGGGAATAAAACCTATGACCTACTATTTGATGCACAACTGCTCTATTGTACGAATTAAAGCGAAAGGTTATGTTTGATGCCCAAAAGTGTCTTAGAACTGGACTTAAGACTTCCCAAATATAAAACTGATATTTTAGTGCAGCTCCAAAATACGTAGACTATCATATAGTAATGTTATACACAAACTGAGTAACCTGCACGCTTTAAATTTTTGTGTATACGCTGGAATTGTCCTTTTTCCGAATTCACGTTGTTCTCTTCACTTAAATTTATGTGGCAGTAACAATCTGGGGCGATAATATTTTGTCGTTTCAGACTTTCCTGAATACATGCTCGTAGTGAGCAAAAATAAACAATAATTCCAAGCATAGCAATTTATTATTTCTACGATTCCTTTTCTTATTAATACTGAAGAGTTTTGAGCTATACATCAGCCAGTATTGCAAACGAATTCTTTCGTTGGCAAGTCAAACTTACAGTAAGACATTAATTTCGAGCACGGGCGATTTTAGTTTCATTACAAACATCCTTCACTGAAATTGCACTGTAGCTTAAGTTCTTAGGCTTAGCCTACTCACCTCGCACCTAAGTAAACCGGGTTCAATTCCCGGCGGGGTCACTCCCGGAATTTCGCATGTGGGAATCGTGCCGGACAATGTCTCTGGTCAGCGGGTTTTCTCGGGGATCTTCCGTTTCCCCCACCCTTTCATTCCGGCGCTGCTCCATACCCACCTCACTTCACAGCATCTGCTCTCAAGACCTCGATGTTAAGAGCCACACAAATCTCTGCACTGTAAACGCAGGAAATCGTGAAGAAAATAGGGGATATTGCGTGTGCACTGTGCTTAAAAATGGAGATCCGATACACAACTTCATTCATATTTAAGTAAAATCTTTGCCGCTTTCGTAACCGATCCATTTCGTCGTTGATACTAAGATAGCGTTAATGTTGTACGTATTTAAATGTAATTTATAGGTCACTTATATAATAATTACTTTTAATAGGGTTATATTAAAATTAATGCCCTAATTACTACAGTTAAATTTTCTTTGCCGCTTTTTGATTTCTATACAGTTAATCTCATTTATCCTAAGAAGGTGGTTTTCCTCAGAGTTAGCGTTAATGCCCTGGTATTAATGTAGATATTTATCATTTTCGTCGAAATGCGAGTTCGAAAGGAAAGGCACGATTCCGAGGAACCGCGGTATCCTAAGATTATTATTTTCCACTCGATTAGGTGCTCCCAGAAATAACGGTAATTCGTGTTGTTTTCGGTAACAGATCGAGAACCACAAATCAAAACAGGAAGAAGGTGAAAGACCTTTTGGTCTCGGGGTGTGGGAAGGATCCCACCAGAGCCTAATTCTAAATTATTCGTATCGAACGCGAGTCGGGAGAAAGGACGGTGAAAGGCAAGAGCTTCCTGGAATGAAAAGCCGTATTGCACGGAGATCTTAAAGGGACCCGCCTACCTGGAACTATTTTCCACGAAAGCGCGGAAGCGATAAGGGTTATACTGCCGCGTGCATCAAGTATGCCATCACCACTAAGCGCACGGCTCTAAACTGGCGTACCGTTTTCTCGTCATACTGCGTGTACCTGTGGGGGCTTTAAGCGATGAACCTATAATTTCACCGGTGGAAAGTCGGTAGTAAAGTTCAATGCAGGGCCCTAGAGTATTTTTTTTATGCCTGACGTGCATTTTGAGATACAGCGCTTTGAAATAGCTGTTTTCAGATATATTAGAGTGCTCTGAAATGGTGTTTCTGAAGTGCGTGACGTCTTGAAAGCACTTGGCAGACCTCGTCTGTCGAGTGTTCTTGTCATCGATCAGCACACTGGACGTACTTGTAACAGTTTCGTGGGGGGAAAAAAACGTGCTTTTCAAACACTCTGAAACCCAGTTCAAGCGGCGTCTATACGGGCTCTTTAAAAAAAAAGCTACTTTTAAAAGAATTAGATATTTTTTTTTCTAGTTTGAAGCAATGTGGGCCACTAACTGTTAAGGGTGTTCGTTTCCGAGTATTTGGTTATAGGTTGGTTTACTATTACTTCGAAACACCTAAATATCTGGGATTATTATATAAATTTGTTTCGTGGGGCTTACACCCATAGANGTTTACTATTACTTCGAAACACCTAAATATCTGGGATTATTATATAAATTTGTTTCGTGGGGCTTACACCCATAGAATTTGTGTTTGCGTTCGTATTCAGGCCTATTTTATCGGAACTGTCAATGTAATTCAATTGTTATCTTTACTACCGTACAGAGTGTGAAAAACGTAACCTGTTTCAATATTTTGAGTTCTACAATTCAAACATCTAGCACTATTTAAATGTCATTCTGGGGGTTTTCATTTTTAAATTTTCTTGCCGTGACGCTAAATTTTTATAAAATACATTTTTTTCGGAGGATTTCCATTTAAATTTTAATGCGTTCAAGCATAACTATATTATAGTAACGTTTTTCTAGAGTATTGCGTCAGAAAAAAAATAACAGTGCTGTTTATAAGTTTTTAATATTTTTCAGCTTTCTTCTAGCGCACACATTAACAACTCTGAAGCATTCCAGATACTACGTTCAGCACTGAACACCTCAACTGAACAGAATATGGTGAATAATTACCAGGCAGTGAATAGTATAGGCCTACGGGATCTCGGCTGCAAAACAAATCTTAATCAATTCAGATACAGTTTACATAATTGTGTAGGTAAGACACCGGAATGTTATTTTTTGCCGATACTGAACACTGCAAAGTTCAATCAATGCCCAATGATCTTTCCCATAGACGTACTTAATCATTTTAATTACGGTGCCGCNGCCGCGGGGGGGGGGGGCCGTTAATCCATGTAACGCAAACTGAAATAATTATTTTATGCATACGTGTATGTGTATATATAGGCTGTTTACAGTGAACTGAGTACTTCTGAAAGCCTTGGTTAAGGACTACTTGTATGCACGCTGTGCATTCTTCCACCTTATGTAAAATAACACTGCCATGACCCTCATTGTTTAATTTATGCCTGGGTTACGTAAAACTGCGGAATTACTAGAAATGTAAATATTTTACAAATCTGCGCATTTTTTACACTTCGATACATTATAAAAAAAGCAGAAAGTAAAAGAAACATTTAAGCTGACCAAAATGGCCAAACATCTTAGGTTACATTTGTTNTACCAAAATGGCCTAACGTCTTAGGTTACATTCGTTGGGGGTCTTGCACCATAGGAGGGCAAGTGCGCCATTTCCCCATGGGAGCATATTCCCCCAAATAAACTCAGGTCAGATTGAGGTAGGACTCGTGTTGTTAGTGGTTGGAAATTCGCTAAAATAGTGGATGTGTTTTCTCCTATTCAGAGGATGAAGCCCAGAGATGACGTAAAGCCCCAGAGGGGCAGGTGGCTACCAAGAAAAAGTTTGCGAGATATGAGAATGGCAAACTCTGAGATGACCTACGTCTGAGATGGGTTACAAAGCATCTATATTAAATGTATTAATTAATTGTCTCGTGAGACTGAGCGAGGAAATTATGCAAGGGCCGCGTCACTCATCCACCTTCACGCCAAGAGTGTAATGGAAGAACAGGTTCTTGTAAGTTTTTCTCCTTTAGTTTTAAAAATTTGTTTTATTGATATTTTGAACGCTGGCATTGTCATTCAGTTAGGTGAATCGGGTAGGGTGGGGGTGGAACTTTCATACNTTTTATTGATATTTTGAACGCTGGCATTGTCATTCAGTTAGGTGAATCGGGTAGGGTGGGGGTGGAACTTTTATACTAAAGAAACCTAAAATAACAAATCAAAACGGCGTCCACGTCTGCGGTTTATCCGGAATTCCAAGCCGGGACTTTGCGTTGGCTTCGTGAACATGACTTGCCGTCAATCAGAATCAGGCGTGGACTATGTGTGGGTTTGCTCTAGTGCAAACCACACTACTTCTCTCTACAGTTGGAAAAGAGTGCATCTCCTTGACTCGTTTAAATTTAACTTCGTCGTAATCGTTGGAATCCTGCCCATTTCTTAAGTGACAAGAGTTACAGAAGTGTAACATCNTTTAAATTTAACTTCGTCGTAATCGTTGGAATCCTGCCCATTTCTTAAGTGACAAGAGTTACAGAAGTGTAACATATGTGATGTTGCTGGTTTTAATGAGATTACTTGCCCATTTTTACTGGATAAAAAAAATATATTTAAATGAAGAGACGATTTCTTACGGCGTCCTTTTAGAGTGGTGTCACTCTTCACGTCGTTGGCGCTACTTGCTCTACTGCTAGTACTGCTGATGAACTTGCTATCATTGATNTTTAAATTTAACTTCGTCGTAATCGTTGGAATCCTGCCCATTTCTTAAGTGACAAGAGTTACAGAAGTGTAACATCTGTGATGTTGCTGGTTTTAATGAGATTACTTGCCCATTTTTACTGGATAAAAACAATATATTTAAATGAAGAGACGATTTCTTACGGCGTCCTTTTAGGAGTGGTGTCACTCTTCACGTCGTTGGCGCTACTTGCTCTACTGCTAGTACTGCTGATGAACTTGCTATCATTGATNGAGTGGTGTCACTCTTCACGTCGTTGGCGCTACTTGCTCTACTGCTAGTACTGCTGATGAACTTGCTATCATTGATGTTAATATGCAGGAGTCGACCTGAGATGACCACTTGTTATTCTGCTGTGTACGGGGGCACAACAGTACATTTCCAAAAGTGGGGCCACGGTGGTGTAGTGATAAGACTATCCACCTCCCACCTAGGCGAACATAGTTCGATTCCCAGCGGGGTTCCTCCCGGATTTTCACATGTGGAAATCGCACCGGACGATGCCGATAGCCGGCGGGTTTTCTCGGGGATTTCCCGTCCCCACCCTCAACGCTCTAGGCATTCGGGCGCTGCTCCGTACTCACCTCATTTCACCCTCATCGGCTCTCGATGTTAAGAGCTGTCCAAGTCCCTCTCCTCATCCTCTCCCAAAAACCACGGATAAGTGCGAGCAGCTGAAATAACATTTTTTAAATCCCGCCACTCTAACTGGAGCGCCCTAACGTTTACTGCGAGAAGGATGAGAGTCCCAGGAACAAGGTTAATTAGCGAGTCTTCCCGGCGCGGAATCAATTTGAATCGTGTCGCAATTACTCTTGGGAGACGGCGGTCGGAGGGAAAGGAGAGTGTAAAAAAGACGGGAGGAGGAGAGCGCAAGGGAAAAGTAATGGATATTTCGCACCCGAGCGAGAGCTTTATTAAAAAAAACTACAGCAAAAAACAAACAGCAGAGGTTGCGATGAGTGTTGAGAAGGGGCGATGCGGGAGATGCAAGGCTCTGCGCTCATGAGAAGAAGCCTACTTCTCCGCGCCTGCTGCCAAGCGAAGGGAAACTACATTATCAGTCAAAAGTTAAGGCTTCAGAGTGATACGAGTGTCAGTAAATATTACGTAGAACTAACGTTTGCCACAGGGGTTTGTGAATTTTTTTTCTGGACTCTTCCGTTAATTATAATATTCTGACACAGACTTCAATGGCTTGTGTGAGGTATTGTAGAATTTTTTTTTTTGNGACTCTTCCGTTAATTATAATATTCTGACACAGACTTCAATGGCTTGTGTGAGGTATTGTAGAATTTTTTTTTTTTTGTAAAACAATGAAAATTAGCGTCTATATACATAAAGTGCCGAAATTTCCATATCTTTGCAAGTGTTTAAGCCAGACATTTTTCTTAGAAGAATTGTTATGTTGGTATCACTGTGGCACACAAATGAAATTTCGAAACAAAACTGTACTTTTTCTTTGTTAATTATTTTTTGAATTTATACTAATAGTGAACTTTTATTCCCTGTTTTATGAAATTTAATTACTAAACTGTTGAACGAACCATCGGAANGACTCTTCCGTTAATTATAATATTCTGACACAGACTTCAATGGCTTGTGTGAGGTATTGTAGAATTTTTTTTTTTGTAAAACAATGAAAATTAGCGTCTATATACATAAAGTGCCGAAATTTCCATATCTTGGCAAGTGTTTAAGCCAGACATTTTTCTTAGAAGAATTGTTATGTTGGTATCACTGTGGCACACAAATGAAATTTCGAAACAAAACTGTACTTTTTCTTTGTTAATTATTTTTTAAATTTATACTAATAGTGAACTTTTATTCCCTGTTTTATGAAATTTAATTACTAAACTGTTGAACGAACCATCGGAANAATTTATACTAATAGTGAACTTTTATTCCCTGTTTTATGAAATTTAATTACTAAACTGTTGAACGAACCATCGGAAAGGTTTTTCGTTTGAGCTTCAGTTTTAGTTGGCAGTGCATGGTAACAAGGGAGTTTAAAGTGTGTTTCCCGGACTTTAATTGGCAGATTATTGACATTTGGAAGTGTAACATATCGCGTATAGTGATAGCACAGCAAACATAAGCAAAATATGTGTTACGTTTAAAGTAACCAAATATCAGTTATCGCCTGCTCTTATCGACAAACTGTAAAGTAATAAAAATACCAGTCGTTGGGTGCAGTTATTGACAAGTTGAAAAGTAACAAAATATTTGTTGTCAGGTGCAGGTGCACGTCTATATATATGTATGTCAGTAACTGCACATGACAACACATATTTTGTTACTTTTCAGCTTGTCAATAACTGCACCCAACGACTGGTATTATTTTTTTTTNTGCACATGACAACACATATTTTGTTACTTTTCAGCTTGTCAATAACTGCACCCAACGACTGGTATTATTTTTTTTACTTTATATATATAAATGAGTACATTTTAACGCTACAAAGGAATACCCTGCTTGAAAATGTGTTTTGTNTTTTTTTTACTTTATATATATAAATGAGTACATTTTAACGCTACAAAGGAATACCCTGCTTGAAAATGTGTTTTGTCAATTATCATTTTACTTGGAGTTGAAATAAATTGTTTTTCATTTTGATTATTAATCTTAATTTTTTTGACCGGTTGGGTATGTACTACGGGCTTTCAAGTCGGATGATGGTCCTACTACAGTTACTATCTGTCATGGTCTTTAGTCTCTTTGTCTTGTTAGCTCCGACGACACTACGACGTATATATGTACACACAAAAAGCTACCACAATCGAGGCGTCTAATGGTGCCCCATCCTGTACGTAACGATAAAGTGACGCCAGATTGGAGTGTATATTCTTTCTTAACTTAATTCTAACAGTGGAGCAGAGTGGTCAGATTTGGGTGGCTCATAACATCGAGGTTTTGAGAGGCGATGAGGATGAACTAAGGTGAGAATGGAGCAGCGCCGGAATGCAAGGGTGGGGGGAAACGGGAGATCCCCGCGTAAACACGCTGACCAGTAGGATCGCCCGGCACGATTCCCAATTGCGAAAATCCGGGCGTGACCCAGCCCGGAATTGAACCTGGTTCACCTTGGTGGGAGGCCGNACAATCGAGGCGTCTAATGGTGCCCCATCCTGTACGTAACGATAAAGTGACGCCAGATTGGAGTGTATATTCTTTCTTAACTTAATTCTAACAGTGGAGCAGAGTGGTCAGATTTGGGTGGCTCATAACATCGAGGTTTTGAGAGGCGATGAGGATGAACTAAGGTGAGAATGGAGCAGCGCCGGAATGCAAGGGTGGGGGGAAACGGGAGATCCCCGCGTAAACACGCTGACCAGTAGGATCGCCCGGCACGATTCCCAATTGCGAAAATCCGGGCGTGACCCAGCCGGGAATTGAACCTGGTTCACCTTGATGGGAGGCGGGCAGTTTAACCGCTCATCCACTGTGGCCCCTTATCCATTTCTGTTTGCGATTGTCAGTGCCCATGTGTTTACGTTNGGCAGTTTAACCGCTCATCCACTGTGGCCCCTTATCCATTTCTGTTTGCGATTGTAAGTGCCCATGTGTTTACGTTTCTGGTGCGTTTTATTGGTTATAATATCTTCCTTCTTCGTCTTCTGTAAGACAACTGCAAAGGGGCGAAATTATAAAAGTTAGCTATAACCGAGGGACACGGAGGACCGTGGGACAAGAAATGGGACGCCATGCGGTCCCGTGAACAACTGAGGGTGCAGTTTCCAATGGACACAGCTTGAGGCAAGTCAACTGTAGCACGACCCTAACGCATACACGACTGATATGCAATATCCAACTCTGTATCGTTCTAGGGGCGGGGATATTCACCGGATAATAACGCAGAGCACGATGTGGCCGATCTTTCTAACGATGGGTCGCTGGAGAAAAAGCCACTTTACCGAAATAAGTGCGAATGTTGGGTTAAGGTGTTTCAAACTAGGCAGACCAAGTGGAAGTGAAAATAAATTGCGTTCTGTTCTTAACTTGGAAGGTGAGTTTTCGCGATAGTAACTTGTGTTGGGTGAAAACTTGTAGTGTGTTCCTACTCATAACATGTAAGCCTTGAGTGGATACTGTTCTCCTAGTTCATATTTTTTAAATATAAAATGTACTAATTTCGTAACAAGCTACGAACCCAGAGAGTGCCCTTTGATGTGAAATAGACCTCTGCTTGAATTTANAAATGTACTAATTTCGTAACAAGCTACGAACCCAGAGAGTGCCCTTTGATGTGAAATAGACCTCTGCTTGAATTTACGTTTCGTACACAATGATTGATATTCCTTGGGATTTGCTATAAGCGTCAACCTTGCACATAACATATGTAAATACTNCGTTTCGTACACAATGATTGATATTCCTTGGGATTTGCTATAAGCGTCAACCTTGCACATAACATATGTAAATACTTTGTCATCAGAAAACTCGGGTGTCAATTAAAATTATGTTCGTAAGTCTGGTTATACGATGACTTATAACTCCTAGTTTGGCAGAGCCAGAAAAAAGGAGCACTATTTCACTTTTGGCCTTAATTTTTGGCCTACTTTTTCTACAAAGAATAGATCCCCTTTCAGTCTCTGTCTGCATGGCCTTCCGATCAAAACCGGTTTTGTTTGAAAGTACGTTATTCATAATTTGAATTTTAACTCTATCATACACGCTGTAATGAAGTAGTAGTTAAACATGCATGGTCAATGCAACGCATACATTTAAAGAGTTCTCGTCTCGCAGTACTGAAATCTTCAAAAGATTTTACTGAAGGAATGTGTCGAAGCAGGCAGAACTGACCTAACCTAAGTAACATTTCAGCAGCACGATTGTTAAGTTATGTAACTGACAGAGAAGTTACTTGAGTAGCAATGGCAATTATTGTTACTAATGGTTGCCAACATGAANGCAATGGCAATTATTGTTACTAATGGTTGCCAACATGAATTACTTCCAGGACGAATTATTTTCTTTAAATAATGGATTAATTAATTTATTATTGAAGCTCAAAAATTGTACTTTATATAAATGCAAATAGAATGTATTATATTTTCCATAAAATTAACACTGTAGAGCTCATATTCCTTAAAGTGAAAAAAAAATTCACTTGTACGTTATTTATCTGAATTTTATGATACATAAAGCAAACAAAAAAATAGCGTGTCTCAAGAAGGCCGTTAAGTTTCTGNTGAATTTTAACTCTATCATACACGCTGTAATGAAGTAGTAGTTAAACATGCATGGTCAATGCAACGCATACATTTAAAGAGTTCTCGTCTCGCAGTACTGAAATCTTCAAAAGATTTTACTGAAGGAATGTGTCGAAGCAGGCAGAACTGACCTAACCTAAGTAACATTTCAGCAGCACGATTGTTAAGTTATGTAACTGACAGAGAAGTTACTTGAGTAGCAATGGCAATTATTGTTACTAATGGTTGCCAACCTGAATTACTTCCAGGACGAATTATTTTCTTTAAATAATGGATTAATTAATTTATTATTGAAGCTCAAAAATTGTACTTAATATAAATGCAAATAGAATGTATTATATTTTCCATAAAATTAACACTGTAGAGCTCATATTCCTTAAAGTGAAAAAAAAATTCACTTGTACGTTATTTATCAGAATTTTATGATACATAAAGCAAACAAAAAAATAGCGTGTCTCAAGAAGGCCGTTAAGTTTCTGTTGTGAATAAATTCGCCGTAAACGTAGGCTACATTCCCTATTCCAATTAAAAAAAAACAGAAAACGCATGTTCCCCCCCCCCTTTTTTTTACTTTTTGTTCCTTGTGTTCCTTAGTGAAGCGTATTGGGTGCGAGTAAACAGAACATTCAATTTACGATCAACTTGGATACAGGTATTACCGTTGAAACCACCTACTTAAGCGCCCAGCTGTGAAAAGAGCTTCAGTTAAAAAATCATGTATTCACNCCTTAGTGAAGCGTATTGGGTGCGAGTAAACAGAACATTCAATTTACGATCAACTTGGATACAGGTATTACCGTTGTTGCAAGAGAGTTAATGAAACCACCTACTTAAGCGCCCAGCTGTGAAAAGAGCTTCAGTTAAAAAATCATGTATTCACTCAATATATTTGAGTCTTGTCTGTTTATGAAAAGCTTTTAAGAAATCTCTAATATTTAAATACTCATTTTTAATTATTTTATTAAAAGTAAAAATGGTTTTCAAAAATTTGCTATCATTTTTTTTGTTTCAAATTACAAATAAGGGAATGTTTATAAAGTACTGAAAGGTTGTGCAGTGCACGCTTGTCCTTATTACTTCGCCATAAAAAACGACAAGATCTCCGCTGAAAGCGTCGCAGAGGGGAGCTTCTGACGGTAAGACTTGACATCAGTTCAAGGTCTCACCCACTGAGGTGAAGACCGATGTCTTAATTTTGTTTCACAATCAAAATACATAAACACAGAGCATAGAACGCAACAGTAGAACATTCATACGACTATAATTCTTGTGCGAAATTGATTCACAATTGAATACTTATATATTATTTTTAACCAATGGAATTTNTTCATACGACTATAATTCTTGTGCGAAATTGATTCACAATTGAATACTTATATATTATTTTTAACCAATGGAATTTTGTAATGAGTCTTACGTCAGTGTGGAGAAATAATATATTTTTGAAACAGATTGTGATGGTGCAATGAAAACGGACCACAATTAAAATTATTTTGTATTTTTACTGTTTTTAAGAAGTTTATGATTTTGCGTTAGCAAACTTGTAGATACATTTCTTACGCACACGACCCACGTTCTTACGTTAATGTTATGCTGTCAATTGTGAACCAAGTTTCAGGCATGCCTGGGTCAACCTTAGCACTCCCGCGCTTGTTTGGCTCTGTTCTCGTAGGCAATATTATTATCTCATCTTATTTTAATAATGTTTTAAATGGTTCCGTGATACGGTATCAATGATAACTTGATAAAGATGCGAAATAATTTGCAAAATTATACTCTTGATGATTTTTGAATACGAGACATTCAACTGAAAAGCTTGATTCTTACAAATTACAAGACCTTATTTTAACACAAAGTCTAATTACTGCTGAAGTGTCTCTTGGAATCGCAAGATGTCATGTTGTAATTTTGTTAAAATCCGTTACTTAGTTCACTTTGATGGGTTAAGTTCGTAGCTATTTAGATTGTAAATTTTATATCAACTGTTAAAATTCAAAAACTGCGGACCGCAAAAAAATGTAGAAGAAAATGGCATCATGTAATTCTGACGACATGGACAATTATTTTGAGCTGTAGCCTAACGTATATATTTTGTTCTATGATGAGATTTTAACAGAAAGAAAGTAGGTAGGTAAGAGGGCTTAATGCCTCGTCGACAGCGAGGTCATCAGAGATGGAACAAGTTGCTCAGTGAGGCAGCACTTGCAGTAAGAAACCAGCCCAGCGTTCACCCGGAGTGATTTTGGCAAACCACGAAAAAACCGAGATCAGTATGTCCGGACCGGAATTCGAACCCATGTCCTCCCGACAGCTCCACCTCGATCGGTCTTGTCCGAAAATAAATACAAATTTAAAATTCACACGGGTCTTTCCATTAGATTTTTGCAGTGTAATTTTCCACCATTTTAACACATTTTTTGAGACCATTATTTATTGTTAAATGACAAAATATCCATTTTGCTNCCATTATTTATTGTAAAATGACAAAATATCCATTTTGCTAAAATTGTAGAAAGGGCATTTCTGACTCTAATGCCCTTTTGAGAGATGGTATACTCGTGGTGGTGGTGGTGGTGTGTGTGTGTGTGTGTGTGTGTGTATGTGAATACATGGAGAAGACGTTGAATATTTTGCAATACGCCCAGAGTTTGAGTTGCGGTTGGATCCGCCCATTGTTTTTTTCGCGGAAGGCAGGCACAATGGGTTCTCCCAGCACAGATCAGAGGTCATCAGACAGCGGTAGACTAATCCTCAAGCTCATAGTGCTAGCGGTCGCGAGTTGGTTGATGATTTGTCATAGTCTTCTCAAAGTGCCTTTCTGACTCAATGCCTGCATTAACACCGAACGAGCCAGCGCCACAGAATACATACGTACATAGAAGTGAAATGGCGTATATAGTTCCTCAGTGTCTCATTAGCGGTGCGAGATAGAGACGCTGAAAAAAATATATCGATATATCGAAATTACGATAATACATAAACGATTTATCCATATAAATCGTTGCTATGTGTCAACGATATTTTATCAAAATCAATATATTTTTTTCNAATACATAAACGATTTATCCATATAAATCGTTGCTATGTGTCAACGATATTTTATCAAAATCAATATATTTTTTTCCAGGTATCAGATATAACAATTTTTGAAATGCTCTTCTAATAAGCTCTCTTGGGAATTCAACTATTGAATTAAATAATTACTGTTTACTTTGGCAACAAACACCAAAAACAGGTGCGCCACATCGTTTTACAAAACCTCTTGTCCTCAATATGTAATATTCCAAGCAATTTTACATTTGTCATGTCCTTTATNAATACATAAACGATTTATCCATATAAATCGTTGCTATGTGTCAACGATATTTTATCAAAATCAATATATTTTTTTTCAGGTATCAGATATAACAATTTTTGAAATGCTCTTCTAATAAGCTCTCTTGGGAATTCAACTATTGAATTAAATAATTACTGTTTACTTTGGCAACAAACACCAAAAACAGGTGTGCCACATCGTTTTACAAAACCTCTTGTCCTCAATATGTAATATTCCAAGCAATTTTACATTTGTCATGTCCTTTATNGCCACATCGTTTTACAAAACCTCTTGTCCTCAATATGTAATATTCCAAGCAATTTTACATTTGTCATGTCCTTTATCACATAAAATATCGGTTACCTATATAGCGAAAATCTATGCTTTTCTTTCGATATATCGTTTTGTAAAACGACACTTGTAAAACGATGTTTATATAACCAATACAAATAATAAATCGGCCAACCTCGGGAGTGCGATATCGTTAGCTCGCCGTAGCGACAGGTCCGGCGCCAATTATACCACTCCCATCTTACTCCTCTACCGCCGCCGGTTAATTCTCTTTTCCCCATCTCTCCTTATCTCCAGCGCCCGCGAAAATTGGTCCGCATTTCTTCACGTCGCCGGCGAAGTCCTTCTAATTTTTTCCTCCCCCTCTCATTCCCCTCCCACCTCAGACGTCATGAGGCAGCGCGATTACTCGCTCGAGAGACGCGGGTTCTGCCCGACGATGGTGCAATTCGTCGCCCGCCACCCGACTGCAAAGTTTAAGGGCAGGTCGTCGCGCATTAAGGTTAATTACCTCGCCTGGCGCTCCCGAATACATCCCATCCCGGAGACATCCTCACGAACTGGCGGGAAAGGTCGCCCGACCGCAGTCGGGGCGATGTGTGTCGAAATAGTTCACATCTTAAGGGGCCCGCCTGACTGCATCCTTCTTCACCTTTTTTTTTTTGGCCAAGAAACGCGGGAGCTCTAAGGACTACATCGGCACGCGCTACAAGAGCGCCATCGCCGCTACGCCCAGGGCTCTTAACACTGTGTAGACTATTTTCGAGTGTAGCTCGAGCAAAGCTAATATGAACATTTCTTTGTTGTTCAGAACAAAACTCGCATGGATGTGCATTCTACGGCTAGTGTTTAACACGACCTCACAAGAACACGACAGCGCAGAAGCAATGATATTGCTAACGATAGAATTTCTCCTTTTGTAGCCACTCAAAGAGACATGATTGATTGTAAATCCTTTTATGCGATAAAGGACATTTGAGTGGGTCAATATCAGCTTGGCTCTCCATTGGTTGATGACCGGCTNGTAAATCCTTTTATGCGATAAAGGACATTTGAGTGGGTCAATATCAGCTTGGCTCTCCATTGGTTGATGACCGGCTAATAATGAACGCTGTAAAGTAGTACAAGGTAGTGTACGGTGTTGTATGGACCAATAGGACGATGGTGAGTTCTAACACAAACGCCAACAGAACCGGAGTTATTACAGTGGTGGATATAGCTGACTCACTTCTAATTTGTCTTAAGTGCCAGTAAATGTGTGCAGACCTCAATGCGTTAACTGGCGTGCAGTGTTCTCGTGGTGCTGCGTGTACCTGTGGGACTTTCAGCGTTGAATCTTATTATATTGGTGGAAAGTCTGTAGCAAAGTTCAATACAGGCTCCTATAGTAGTTTTGACTCATGTCCTCCTGGTATGATTTAAGATACGGCAGCCTGTAAAAGAAGTTTCTTACTATATTGGAGGGGCTCCAAAGTAACATTTACAGCATGCGTGGTAACTTTGAAGTACAATTTCTTCCTAGTCTAGGGTATATTGTCTTTTCGTAGGTACACATACTGTGGGCCACGTTTAACAGTTTCGTCAAAACAAAACAGGATTTCAAACACACTGCAACGCAGTTCAAGAATCAGACAAGCAGAACCATTAATAATGCTGCAAATCACGCTAAAACTACAGGAAACTGTATTACAGCCATTTTCACCAAATAAAGCATCTTTGAAGTAGTTTTTTTTTTTCAAATAACCTGTTGATAACTCAGTATTCCACTTTCTGAAAATATTTTTCTTTCAGCAGCCATAAATTGTTTTGTTTTTAATCGCCTTGTCAGTTATGTTTTCGCGGTGAATACAATGTCATTCAGTTGTCACCGTTAATAGTTTTTGTGGTTCCTACAGGATATTTGACATGGTGATTTCCCTACAATTTAATTTTCTCCGTTCATGCAATAATTGTACGAGTGTAATAAATATTAGGCATGCATCGAAACACCGTTGAAAAGTTGTATCTAAATATGCTACAATATTGAACTGCGTATTCTACGTAGTGTGTTTTGAAATATCTCAAAGAATTTTTTTATATCTAAAATGGCGAACATTGAGTTTGAAAATCTCATGTTTATTCACTGAGAAGCTATAGTCTACGAGATCTTCAAGATAATAGTGGGCTTCGGGCCAGCTGCTAATAAACTGAATTACGGCGGGTACTGTGCGAGACCTTGGGACGCAATCACCAAATGAAAGTTGACTTCTGCTACGATTAACAAACATTTAAGTGACTATTGCCAACAAATTTGCCTTCACAAAAAGAGACCATGTTGAATTTTCTTCAATATTTTGAAGTCGCCAATATATTTTTCGGACTCGTTGAAACTTTCCCCACTCTTTCAACTGTCCGCCATACACCTTCCCGACATATTTTTAAGTTATTTGAATGTAATGTAAGTTACTCTAATTACAGGTGAAAACCTGATGTTTTCATAGAACATTAAAAATTACCGCAACCTTTTTATTTCTAGGAATTATTTCAGCTTAATAACTCATTGTTTACCTTTTAGAATTGTGACGATATTTTACTGTAGGTAAGGTGTTAAATTTAAAATGTATTGTTTTAAAAGGATTNTACAGCGATCATTGAATATTTTTTTTAACAAGGTCTGCGGGCGAAGCGTCAGGTTTTGAATAAGGCTCGAACTCTGTTAGCGAGGACTCGAAATGCGCAGTTTTGACGAAGGAATTCTCCATCCAACCGAACAACGTAGCGAAAAGTGAAGCTTCAATCTGGCACCATCCTGCGCTCTTGGAAAACCTATCGCATTGTCGTGGAACTCGTTAAGCCCCCCGCCTAGTTAGCGCTTTTAATTTTCCCGTTTTCCCGCGTTTGAGGCCGAGAAGTGCGGAAGCGATAAGGGCGACACTGTCACCCGCATCAATTGCGTCATCGCCGCTAAGCACAAAGCTCTCAACTGGCGCGCAGTATACTCGCCGCACTGCGTGTACCTACGAGACTTTCAGCGGTGACTTATTTTATTGGTGGAAAGTCTGTAGGAAAGTTCAATTTAAGGGCCAATGAGTAGTTTTGTGTTCATCTGAAGCGTATATTTTGAAATGCAAAACTTTGAAACAGCGGTTTTTAGCAATTTTTGGAGTGCTCTGGAATGATGTTTCTAACGTGCGTGACGTCTGAAAGCCCTCGACGGCCCTTGTTTAATGTGAGTGTTCTTTTCGTAGATCAGCACATCGCGCGCACGTTTAATAGTTTCCTAGAAAAACGAGTATTTCAAATACTCTGCAACGCATTTCAAACTTCAGTTACGTGGGAGCCATAATTCTTTAGAAGAGCCATGGTCCACTATAAATTCAACCCAATTTCCACGACCTATCCTGGACGATACCAGATTTGTGGTGTCGCTCACTGTGCTGACCTGCCGTCGGGAAGGATACGTATTTCAACACCTCTTAAGCATGCAGGTTATTAAATAGCCACCACGATCTATCTCATATGATCATTCACTGTGATCATTCACTGCGATCAACCTGTGGAACAACTTACTTTTTTGAATAAGCCGCGTATAAGACGGCTCTAATTTATAGACTNATTCACTGCGATCAACCTGTGGAACAACTTACTTTTTTGAATAAGCCGCGTATAAGACGGCTCTAATTTATAGACTTAAGATGAGGTAGAACGATCTCGCTGGCTGCGATAAACCAATATCCGTGTCCCAACATTGAAATGCTTTTCTGCCAACACGTCTATTGAAAACGGCATGGTTTGGAGTTCAGGTTATAAAACTGATTTGTAAACAAGTGCTCAGAGAAGTTTTATACTTCCTGTAACCAATTTGTAATACAATTTTTCTAAATTCAAATAGATAAAATTATTTTATTCATATAATGGTGATTGCCATATAAAAATTAAGATATAAACAAACACGTTCATCACTGTCGTCCAAGTGATATTGACAGTTGTGTATGTTTGAGGTAGGTCAATTTTGGGTACATGCGCAGAAGACAAATAAGCGGTCTACCTCATCTTTAGTCTACGGCTCTAATAATCTGCCCAGNAATTTTGGGTACATGCGCAGAAGACAAATAAGCGGTCTACCTCATCTTTAGTCTACGGCTCTAATAATCTGCCCAGTGGTTGCAGGCTTTTACGTCTTTGAGGCATTTCGGTGCCTCCCATTGTATAGACACTGTTAAAAAAAATTTCCTTCATTTTACTGAAAAACTGTTGGTAAAAATTTATCCAGAAGTGACCGTTAACTTTCCGTGAATTCACGGAACCTCTCCGTTAATTTCCTATAATTATTTTCCCGTATTTCCAAATTAAAACCTGAAGATGAAAAAATAATTATAGTTATGAGGGTGTTTTACAGTCTATAAAAAGAGATTTTGAGAAGGTAAAATATTTTTATCTGAGAGATTTGAACCACAGTCAAAAAGTTCGGAGTACATGACTAGCCATTCGCCTACAATTTAATTCATTAACTTAGGGTAGAAGTTTTGTATCAGTACTATAGTCACATAAGCAAATTTTTCTGTTTCTATTAAAGTTAGTGTATTTTAAGTGTTGTTAAATGTTACAGACGCCTGGTGATTGTTCTTGATGCTTGAAATAATGAGTCCTAGTGGCATGGATATTATGATCGCTGCAGAAACGATAATGTTTTGATTACAGGCGAGAAGAAAGGTTCGTGTGGACTAGGCATTAGTCGTCCGCGAAACCCGAAGTTATAATAATTATGGATAATATATATATATTATGCATTTACGGTGCTCAGCTCCGTTTTTCGTCATCACGGATAAAGTTTCCGTGTATATTCTGTAAATTTCCGTTATAATTTCCGTAAATTTACGGAAAATATTTACAGTGTTGCTTAGTCATTACGATGCACACTGAATTCTCGTTGAAATGCAGGGCATTCTGCCGTTAAGGTCTGAAAATAACAGATTTAAACTTTCCCTCAAAAAATGTGTTTAAAATCGTTACTCATTTACTTTACTATCTGAAAGAAAAATACCTTTCCCCCTCCGCCCCACAATCAGTTATGTCTCCGTGAGGCTATGCATACAGGACGTTTAGAATTTTTTTTCTATTATCGCTATCTTGCGCCAACAGTACGGCCCCAATTAATTTAATTAACTGGCGAATTTTCTGATGATGATCAAAGGCCGGCAAAATCCACCAGTTAATAATTTCGTGAATTTTTTTCTTTTGTGTTTCCATTCTCGCCTCTGCAAAATAAAACGTAATTACGTCATTTCGAGTTTCAGACCGCCTACCTCAGCCTAGTCCACAGGCCTGGAAATACTGGCGGAGACTTCGACGATCGATTAAGACCGAAGCCGGTCCAGAGTACGCGGAAGAGACAACCTGAGCGGTGATGCTTCACTTTCTGCAGATCAGGGTCAACTTGTGGGAGGTTCTCCTGAGCGCTCCATAGTACCCATTCAACTCCTCCTTGAACACCGTTCGCCGTAAGAGGGAGACTTTTCCTGTCAGGGACGGTAACCAGTTTGTGGGTGAACCGAGTTTCCCCTGACGTCGTCGACGATGACCGGTGGTGGGCCGACTTCTGCGTAATTAAAAATTAAAAAAAAAACAATGCACCTCGGGTTTATTGATGACCCCTAACCTCCCCCTCCACACTTTGCGCGTGAGCGCCCACCGCGAGAGGTCAAGATGAGGTCGCGGGACCTGATTGGGTGAGTGACCGCTGCCTGCCGACGTAGGCCACGCCCACTTCT